>JAVJGG010000062.1:14997063-15117964 GCA_035590195.1 Aviceda cuculoides | reverse complement strand
GTGGTGCTTTATGAAATTATAAAGGTATTTTGGTGATAAATTTGCTGGTAGAATTATTAATCATTACATTTATTAAGATTTAATATTAAATCTTGTGTTACATCTCAGAAGGATCTCTTAAGCTTTCAGTAGCATTTGGGTTAATAAAATAAACTCACAGAATTTGACTTATAGTTTTCAGTTTGTTTTACATTATGTTGCAAATGTATTATAAACCTGGATGCTGATTCTGCAGACATTTTATTGGTACAGTTAAAGTTCTGCTGAAGGTTTGTTTAAGTCAGACAACTCTTATGTGTACATAATAAAAATTAATGCATTTGCAGAATCAATAGGAATTAATGAGCAGCATTTTACTTGTATAGTATGTGATCATTTTCTTTAAATGATTCTCAGAATAGTTTTACTGGGAAATAAGTTTCAGAAAAAAAATTATGCTGAAGATTACTTTGTGTTCAAGTAGGTGATATGCTAGTGTGAAGCATTCTCAGGAAAAAGGGTATTTAAATAAAGCCTGTGAGGAATAAAATTGTGTCTTATGTTCAAATGATTATGGAGTATGTAAGAATCAAAACAAAGCCCACAGTTACATTTTTAAAAATTTGGTATTTCTCCTGCTGAAGCCTTAGTGTGTTTTTTTTTTTTTACCTCAAAGGGGTATAAAAGTACGTACTAAATAACCTTTGGAGTGAGAGGTGCTCGTTAAAGTGTATTTTGCTTTATTTTCTGCTTTCTTTTACAAGCAGACTGGGCAAAGGAGGTTAGATAATTTCTGATAAAACTTTAATGAAATTACGAAGGCTTACATGAAGTGATTTGTTTCACGGATTTTTTGCGAATCACGAGAGTGATCGCTACCAAGTAATTACACAACACACCAGGGTTTTGGCTGCTTGCAGGGAAACCCAGGTTTCTCAGTCCGGTAGCTCCCGCAGAAGTTCTCACGTACACCTTTGTGGAGCTGGTGCTAACCAGGGTTCACATCTCTTCATCGTCCGCTCTTTTCATGGGAAGAAACAGGAGAGGAAAGTCAAAAAAGAGCTGCGGCTCGGGCTGTGGCGTTTAGCGCTCCCAGGCTGCCCTCGGGATGCGGAGGACGCCCAGCCCAGGCTGTGCGGTACCTCTGCCACGCAGCTCGCCCTGCAGCTTCAGAACACCCGGGCTTTTATTCTCTCGCAGAAGTTGGCTGCTTCTCTTGTCTGACTCCCAAGGAAGCAACCTTGGGATCCAGCTGTCCAGGAATCTGGAAGTTACGTGGTTGCTTACTCCTGGGACAATTCTCATGTTGTAGTTGCTCCCGTTGCTGGGGATCTGGAGGTCTGCCCCCAAAAAATCACTTGTAACGAAGTACCTGTAATTCACTTGAGTGATAAATTTCCTAAACCTTGTTCAAATATCCCAACAAGCTGCCTACTAAGAGCACTGTCCAAATGCTCGGAATTTATTGTCCCCAAAAGGGTAAAAGTGTAGGAATTATATTTAAGCTGAGGCATCTTTTTAAAGTGAAGACAGTTCTCTAAATTACTGCATGGTTTGCCAAATTAAAGATTCTCATTTTCAATTTTTGAGAAACTTAATGTACTAAAATTTCATAGCTTGCAAAATCAGAATGTCAAACATGTGCAGGTCTTTGTAGTACTGCCTTAAATACAAAAACAAATGCAAGAAGTCCTGTTGCCTTATGTCTGTAGAGTTGTGGGTTTTTAGTGTGAATTTTGAATAAGTGAAGTTGAGACACCATGAATAGGGTCAAATAATGTGGGCTGAGAAATCACAGGCTAGGCAAAACAAAACTGAAAAATTGTCTCCCATTTCAAAATAAAATAAAAGCCTCTTATGCTGTGTCTCTGGGCTATTTTCCTTCTCGCATTCCAAATATACTTACTGAGTATCTCTGAAACCACTTGGCTATATTATATAGACCTTTTCTGCAACATTAAAATTTTCTCCGTAAGCTGTCCATTTAAACATGGCTGCAGTATTGTAGTATCAGACAGCAAGGGATATTCTTATGGGAATCTAGCATTTCACAGATATCCGTTTCCTTTTTAGTTCTATAATGTCATGATGTGTAACAAACTGTTGTAACTGCAGTTATCTTTAGGTAAATCTCTCTTACGCTATTGTATCACTCCTTTTTCCCTTTGAACTTGATCCCTTGTGTGTCCCCTGTGTCCCGTTCCCTGCAGCGATCCCAGCTGGCTCTGGTGGAGATTGGTTTGCTGTGAATATCCTTACCACCAAAGTGAGTACCAGAAGCTCCTAGAAGCCGTGGCAACTGACCACTTGCTTTCGCCAGGAATAGGGGCCTTTTCTCTGAATACCTTGCCCTCAGGTAACTTCCCCTCTCCCACCTTTGTAGAGTAAATGTAAGAGGTGGTATGTGTTTATATAAATTTGGGAGTGAGATGAGCTCTATAGAATGTTAATTCGGTTTTCTTTCCTGTTTGGTTTTGGAACTTACAATTCTGAAAAAAATAATTGCTATGCAGCTATGTGTATTGGGTTTGGGTTTTTTTGTTGTTTGTTTGGGTTTGGTTTTTTTAAGTCCTAAACGAAATTTGCAAAACTGGTTTGTGAAGTAAATCAGCAATCCCATTATAAACATACCTTTATATGTGTTTTCTATATGTAGTCTTCTAGGTGTTTCTCGATATCTTTAGACTGTTTGACATTTGCTGTTTATCATTTACACCTACTTAATTCCTTTTTGTATCTTGATGTTTATTACCTCTGTATTGATAGATATTTGAAGGATCAGTCAGCTTTTCACCAGGTTTACAGAAGAGAATAGCTGATTTTCTTTTTAATTAAAATAGTCCTTTTAGTTAATGTCTTACTGAAAAATCTTATTTTGTTCTGAGATCTGATCGGTTAGCGTTAAAAAGATATCTGCTAATATCACATAAATAAATGATGTGGTTTCCAAAAGGCAGATGTTGTCATGCTTCACTGTTATTTCTTGATTTTAAATTTATAAAATTATTTTGCATCAAGTCGCTTTTCTTTGCATTAGATGCAGAATGTTGTATTTTGAGTGGAATTTAATAGTTACCAAGTATAAGCAAGTTCTCAAAATGTGAGGTGTTATTTTTGCTGCCTGCAATGTGGAAGTTGTGTATACCTCGCTACATATGGTTTAGTACATGAGGACTTTATGTTATCTTGTACTCAATGTATGCATTAAGGTCTGTCGTGTATAGGATTGTCATGTTTGAAACAAGTTTTTGGGATTTGATAATACTGACCGTTACTATGCTTGTGCGAGTGGTGGGTGAAAAGACTCACGGAACAGAAAAGCTAATATCAGTCTGTGTGAGGATTTACCATAAAGGAAAGAGAAATTGCTTGAGCGATATTTTACTTGCAAGATGATTATAATTCATGCAGTGTAAGCTCCTCGTTTACGCACAGTGCTTGGCTATGTCTGAGCATATCTGCCGCATGACACATAATTAGATAATAGCCATTGATGGCAGCAGCTGTTTCAGTTCTGCCTGTACCCAAAAAGCAACAAGTACAGTTTTTCCAAATGGAAAGAAAATAATTTCCTGTATGTATTATTACAGAATTAACTAAGGGAAGCTATATGTACTGTCAAGAGAGTTGGTGGGAATGTCAGTATTTGAGAAAGTATGGAATGGGTCTTAGAGTGAATGGATGAGTGTACTAAGCTGTCTTTAGGAAGTCAGCTGGAGTAGTCGTCCACGCCGGAGTCCTTCTGTGTCATGATGAAATGGAAGCAATTATTTGGAAAGCACCAGCAAAGCAGACGTACCATTCAGCGCTTCACCTCCTAGGATGGCAGAGATAAGGGGGGGGGGGTGACACCGCACCAGACGCGTTACGCAAGTACGGGTTGGTTGTTGAGTCAGGGTCCTAATTAGCGCCTGGAAAGGAAGATCTGTCTTCAGACTTTGATAAGTCAAAAGGCCTGATGAGCGTTAGGTGGTTCAGGTCCTGTAGAGTAGCCTGAAAAGTCCCACCTGAAACCGTAGGGTCGTAGGTAGCGTTTTGGACTTGGCTAGTGTGCTGTAAGTTGTGGCCAGCTGAGAGCAGTAGGTCCGGGCTGGGTGTGCGAACGGGAATGCCCCGTCCTGCTCCAGAGGGTTGGCCTGGGAGCACCTTCGCAAGGTGCCGCACAGCAGATCATGCAGGTGCTCTCCACGCTGGACATCCAGTGGGCCATGCGGGGTTCTCCATCTTGCAGTCAGCCGCCGAATGCACACCCGACCTGATTCTACAGAAGTTCAAGGTGTGATTAAATAGCGCGTGCAGGCATTCCTGTGGGGTGGCCACGCTACCCACGGGTAAAGGGGTGATACCCTTCTCCTGTACAAATTGATGTTGGGGGGTGTAAGAAGGTGCCGGTCGGGTATCGTGGGTGCTGAGGGGTGCGCTTGAACAGTCTGGTGACGGGTGTAGCTGCTGCAGTGGGTGTTGCCATTTAGGAGTCCCTTGTGATTCCCTATAGCTTGCAGAATGAGGGAATGGTAGCCCTTGCAGTTCATCTACTGATAGGGGATTCTTGGGAGCAAACGGCATGGTATTTGGGAATCCTTGCGGGACACAACATTGCTGATACAGATGACTTCTGGATAAAGGCTGGAAGATAGTCTCTCAGACCACCAAAGTTCTGTCCACTATAGATTTGCTTGCTGGTTACCTGCTGTCTACTGACAGTGGTGGTGAGATTTTACAGTGCTATGGCAATGCTGTCTTCCTGGTGCAGGCGGTGAGAGTGCCATTGTTTGTGGGACTGTTTTTGTTCAGAAATATTAAACTTTGTCCTCACAAGTGTTTATTTTCAACCTAAGGTACTGTGAATATTCTTAAGTAGAGAATGTGTCTTAAGTGTTTATGTGTCAGAGCGCGTCTGGTTAATCTTACTGTGTTGTAGGCATAAAAGGTAATTACCTCTCTCTACAAACCCTACCACAAGTACCTTAATTTTTTTTTTTTTTTTTTTTTAATTCTTTGAAGCTTTTGATTTTGGTACTGTATTCTATCCTGATGTTTTCTTGGGCATTAAAATGTTCTGCAATGAGTGTTTCCTTTTACTGGCTTTAAATGTGTTCTCTTTTAGTTTTGTGTGTTTTATTGTTCTTATGTTAAGATAAATGAGCATCCAAATAACTTTTTTGTGTAGTGTTCATTACTTTGTCATTAATGTTTTTGTTTATCCTCTTTGTTTCTTAATTAGCTTTAATATTTTCAGAAATGGATGCAGTGTCCAAGATGAGGGCATGCCATCATATTTTGTGGTGATATTTAGTACTACCTACCATTCATTTTTTGTACATAGAAATACTTTAACCTTCATGTATCCCAGACAGTTTTTCACCCTCTCTTATCTTCCAGTTTTATTTCCTAAAAACATACCTTTCACTTAGAACCCAGTAGTATCCATGAATTGTATCTTCAGATGTTCAGTATTTTGCATCATCTATGAGTCAGCTGTTGCTGCAAAGCCATTTGCTGATGTCTTGGGTTCCTCAGAAGGTCAGTTTTCTGTAGTCTTGATGAATGTGACTTTAATGTTATCTGTCAAATTTACACATTTTTAACTCAGCCTGCGGAGCTAAAATTAATTTACTCCACATCTTACATAAACCATACTTAATGGTTTCTTGCTGGGTGAAATACTACTTCAATACACTGCATTAAAATTAAAATGTCCTTAGGACAGCCAGGATTCACTCAAAGGTTTCTGTTACTTCCTAGTTCACCAAGTTTTTCTAGGGCATTACGAAATATACTCAGTGCCTTTGGGTTTCTATGTATCCTTTGGACATAATAGATATTGCCGCTCTTGCAGTCTTCTGACCAATTCCTACTAACCTTAAGCCTTTACTATATAGTTAATTTTTGTAGCAGCTTTTGTGATGCTTTTTGGTTGAAGTTTTTTAAAATACCAAGAGAAGATGTCAGTTGCTTGTTTCTAATCTTGTGTCATAGGTCTGAAGGATTAAAATAGACATCTTTTACAGAAGTTTGGGTTTTGTATTTGTTTGGTTTTTTCCCTTGGTCTATCACATCCACGCAAAATTTTCATTAGTGCCTTACCATTTCAATACAGGTCAGTCACTTATTGCATCTGTAAAGTCTGTCTGGTCTGTGAGCCATTCACTTAACAGCAGCTAAATCTTTAATCCTGTATGACTGTAGTCTGTCTCACCTTTTCTCTCCTGTCATACCTGGATCAAGAAGGGAATGCTACTAAGAACTCTTCTGAATGTCATCGTGCTTAATGTTTCCGGTATGTAAAGATGTTTTTTAATCTAGGGAGTCTGTCTTTTTCTCATCTAGGACTTGCTGCCATCTAAATAGGTATAAGCATCTTGGTACTTTGGACTTAACTAATGATGCACTGCCTTGGGGAAAAGTATAGCAATGCTTGTGAACTCAGAATCTGCAGGTGATGTTTTGCTCCTGAGACACTGATACTTCTGGCTACATGAAAGAAAATACAAGAGAGGAAATTGTTAAGTTGCCTGCAGCATGCTATTTGCTGTGACTTTTTTTTTTTCTTATTTAAAGGTGAGAGGGATTTAGATTTTATTATTATTATTATTTTTATTTTTAAGATCAAAACTGCTCTTGAAAATCAGCTTTGATTTGTGGTGTTACACTGGATGAGAGGAACTCACTTATAACAGTACACACTCTGGTGATCCCAGTGCTTTGTTTCTGTGGCAGACTTGACAAAGAGTTAGTTCTGTTCCTCTTCTATTTAAACACAAAGTCTTAAAATTTGATGTGGTACAGTGAGCAGAATGATAGTAGACTTTCTTCTCTTTGTTACCTAGAGGTGTGAGAAGCTGATATCTTCTCAGAAACTCAACTGAAAAAAGACTGGTTTTCTTGCTTCAGAAATAGAGTTTCTTTGTGATCTGATAACATGGTTCAGCCAGGTGAAACAGGAAAAAAAACCGGTTATCTTTCTGTTCCATTTCTGCTGTATTGATACAGTTGCCAGTGCTTGGTAGGTCATGCTTCCCTTTTTCAGAGCTGGTTTTTCTGAACTGTACATCTTTTTAAGGAGTTCTAGTTCATAATAAGGAGATAAGCAAAACATGTGGCACATATTAAGATTTAATAGTCTGTCATGATTAAAGCATACATGTAGGATCAAATCACTGAAGGAAATTTATTTAAAATCAAGGGAGGCATATGGTAGAGCCAGGTGGAAGAGGTTGTATATTGAGTGGATGTGCAAAACAGCTGAGAATCCCGTGTCCATATGCAATCCAGATTTCTGTTATTTCTCCATTAAATCCAGAGGGTGGAGTTTCTGTTGGTGAACTTGACAAGGCATCTGGTATTCTCTCCAAACCTTTGAGGAGCACTGCTCTAAGCTTCATGTGGTCTGTGGCCTGCACTATACAAACCATATACCATAAACCATGTGCTTTCAAGAGAAGTGTTTTCCCCTGTCTTCTCTACTGCTTTTTGGTTGTTTTTTGTTTCTAGTTTTACTTCTTGGCCATCTTCTCTGCAAGCATGGTGGAGTGCTCCATTCAGAGCTCCAAGCCTGCATTGTTACAAACAAAACTTTAGAAAATAAATATTTTGGGCAAGGAAAAAAATCAATCTTCTGTGTAGATTTTCAGTTGTTTTAGAGAGAAAAGAACAAAAAGAACAGAACTGTTGTGTTCCTGACAAAATACAATAATTGTAACTTAATACTCTACATAGTCTACATATAATTCTTACTACTGTGCTGTTACTGTGCAGTCTTATGCTTTTCACTAAACTCTTAATCTCTTCTCTGTAAATTAAAGTTGAACTGTCTATCTAACTGCATGGTAGTACTTAGTGTGTGTACGTACGTATATATGTACCCAGGAGAGCTATGTCAGGCTGCTTGTGGTATCGATAACTTCGTATTTCTGGATTCTTGCATTTAAACTGTAAAATATTTTATAGCATTAATCTACCTCATAGAACTGAGTATTAAAACTGAATTGAAATTCATGCTATCAGATATAGTAATTCAAATCTCAAATTGTATGTTTTGAGGAACGAAGGGTAGTTTGTGAAATTGAAAATAAATCCGTGAAAACAGTTTTGCTTAGAATATCTTGTGGTGTTAGCAAAGCAAGTATGTATGACCTCAATAACAGTGATGTCTTACTGCCACAGCAAAACAGTGTAACGTAAAGCTTTGGTGAACTCAACCATGCCCTTTACTTACGTTCCTCTTGCCCTTCCCTTTTACTTTTCTCTGTTCCGTTTTATTCACTTCTCGTACCGAGTAGTGGGTATTAGCACTCGGTCTGTTCCCTAGAAAAGGAACGTCAGTCAGGAGTTCATGGGATGTGTGCAGGGAAAGGGCCCCGTTGTCAAGGCCTCTGCTCCCAGTTTGACCCAGTTTTTAAGGATTAATTAACTCATTCTAAGGAATGAACACCAGGGTGAAAAACAAATGGCAAGAAGAGGGGGAGCTGTTTGCTTGTGCCAAGTAAAAGAGAAGAATGTGTGCGTATAAATGAAGTTGGTGACATTGTTAGTTCTGAGTAGTTATATGAAAAGCTCATAGAGAATTTCTAAATGGTTTTCCCTGATAAAAGATTTCTAATCATGAAATGTTATGACGCAATCAAAGATTATATTTTCTACATATTCAGAATTACATGATTCTACCCTAACTTTATGGGAAGTACCTCTCTGCTTTACATAAAAAATTGTATCATAGATATGATAGCCTAATAAGTTCTCAAAGTTCAAGCAATTAAGCATTCTAGGTTACAGCACTAAGAGACACAGTAGTTCTTTAGATGTGGAGATAACTTGCCAACCTCCAAAGCTGTGCTGCCTCCTTCTTAGCTTTTGCCTGGCGATAAATATTAGAAAATGTCTCCAACACCAGAATATTTAGAATAATATTAACATCAATATAAAATTAAAAGTTAATAGTATTAAAATATTAAATTGCAGATTTTATGTGGGTAGCAGTTTTGTCAGCGATGGTTATACCCAATCACGGCAAGCTCACTAGAACTTGCACTAGATGCACATCAATGTGTCTGTGGTACGTCTTCTCCCCCAGTCTCTGTTGACTGAATGCAAAGCACACCAGAAAAAAAAGTCAAAGCACTCTGGCTCAGTGGGGCATGTCCTGGTGTGATGTATGGTGGCATCCTAGAACAATACCATGTGGAGAGCTGTGGTTGCTCTAAGGCTTTTTTTAAAATTTTTAATTCAAAATGCTGTTCTTTTTGTCGCTTGACTCTTCTTTTAATTTTATGCGTGAAGATCTGAATTCTGGTAAATTCTAACTAACTAAGCAAGCACATTGTGTTTTGCAGGGCTAGCTGCCCAAGTAGGCCAACTTCTAATTTTTTATTTTTTAAGTTAGAGGTCATTGTATAAAAGCTAAAAGCTTTTCCTGTTATATCAAGTACTATGAAATGGTTCTAAAGTGCCGAAAATATCCAACAGACAAAAAGTGTACTCCGTGGAACAACTGAGTTTAGAAGGAGCAGGGAACTGGCACAGAAACGTAAAGTGTTGGCATCCTCGGTGGAAAATCAGCTCTGGAGGAAGCAGATGAGGCTGCTGTGTATTAGGAAGTTACTGTGGGTTTTGGGGAAACACCACAGTCTCCTCAGCATCCACTCATCAGTCACATTCCAGCCTGGAAGGGCAATGACTGACTTAGAGCATCAGTCTGTGCTGAATAAAGCAGCACTCGGAGCGTTTTTCCTTTCGCTGACTGCAGGAGAGGGAACAAATTCAAAGCAATGCTCTCAGAAAATTACAAAAAAAGTAGAAATGGGGGGGGAGGGAATGATGCTCCTTGTTGAAATTGATTTCCCTGTCCTTCTGCTCCGTGTTGGGAGGGACTGGTACCTATTTTGTCTGTTTGAAGGATGTCGGAAGTAGCTCAGGATCGGCTTTGTGGTCTCCATTCTCCTCCTTAATGGTGTTTTGGTGTCTTTCTCACTATGAAGGTTAGAAACCCGTTGCTGTAGATCCTCGGGCTTTCACTGTGATGTGTCTGCAGTTGAGATCAGGACGACCGTTAGATCTGCCTCCAAGCTGAGCGGCAATTCTGGTGTGCCATAGCAACGGGGGATTTCTGCCACAGAGCACGAGTCTCGGGAGACTTCGCGTGTGTGTGTAATGGGAGGATATTTTGGCATTCGCTGTATAAATGTGACTTTAAAATAACACCAATTTGTGATTCTTTTGTTGACCCTCATCTAGAAAGTCAAGAGTGAAGAGTTACTATGATGTGACTGAAAACATTCAATGGTTGCTTTTTATTCTTCTAGGAATTTGAATTCGCTGTGTCAGATGAGACTTGTCAGTATGATTTCTGAGATAGGAGGCTTTATATTTTGCAGTTACTGATGGGAAGTTTTACTGAGGCAGGTTACTCAGCTCTTCTCATTACGCTTTCTTGTTAAAAGGAACAAGGAAGGGTGACCAGAAAATTAAGTAATTTTAAGTCCTTTATTCCCCTCATAATGTTTCTAAATGGAGCATTTGGAAGCACATTAGTTGTCAAGGAAAATATATTTGCCGATAGCCTTACCTTAATGTATTTTTAGTACTGAAATTATTAAAATATTCACGAATCAAATCTCATTCCTTCCAGATAACATATGCCTTGTAAGCAATACAGAAACAATTGCAACGCTTTTCTCATAAGACACTTGTCTAGTATTATCTGCAAATACATCCTGAATAATTTCAGGTATAGTTAAAAAAAAAAAGAAAGAACTGAACTTTTAATTGCAAACAAGCTTCTTCCCCTGTGCACCTCCACCCCCAGATGTCTTGATCTTTGAGAGTTCCTCTTAGTGATTAAACTGACAAGTGATGAAGCTCTGTAAGTTTTTGATGTCTGGCTGAGTGTTTCACAGGAGTGGTAAAGTGGACGCTTGCATTTTGTCAGGCTAGGTAAATGCATTTCCAACGCTTTCCATCCCAAGAATGCACTAGAGCTGTTGGACTGAGAAAATGCCTGCCATGTTTCAAGCCACACTTGGAAACTGTTAAGAGGGAAAGCTTGTCAGCCTTCTGCACCTTCTTCCACCGTCTCCCCCCGAGTATCTGACTTCGCAAGGACCTCATAGTGCGGTTAGAAATTGGTCTCTTTAATGGGAAGGAGGTGTTGGAGTTGCACCTCCCGGGGTGTTGCTTCAGGGCGATGTTCCATCCTTGCGGACAGACAAACCCCTTTGCTCTCTGACTGCAGAATATCAGCGTGAGGAGATTTTGGTGGGAAAAGTCACAAAGCATCATGCAAACAATAGTATTTTCTACTACCTCATCCTGTAAAATTAGACCCCATTCATGAGCAGAAACAATTTTCCATGGCAGAATGGAAGTGTGGTTAAGTAGAGCCTGTTCTTCAGCTTGAGGTAGATATAATGCTACAGCTGTTGATTTGAGGGTAGAGTACCCAGGATTTTTCTCTGACAAGGATGTGAACCATTTGACACAGTCACGTGGATCGTTCTACGGTATCAGCAAATCATAGTGCCTTTGAAGTATAATGAAATTTATTGCACGTGTACTCTTTTAAATAGTTACTTTTTTTTTTTAGCCCTTGTATATCAGATTGACCTTTCATCCAATATTTTATATACACCATGCTGCTATGTGTGTGCATGCATATTTCTGGTTTATGTTATTAAATTCTATGATTAAACCTAATTAATAATGTAAACAAAACTTTCCAAGATTTTAACTTTAAATATATATAGAAAGGTACTATTTGTAAGTAGTTTTTTGTTACTCCTCCTGAGTGAATTCTAAGTCACTCCTGCTTGCTCTAAGAATGGGAGTATCAGCTGTAGAGGTTTCGGATTTTTTTTTTTCTCCTTTCGAAAAACTAAAGAGTAGTGAAATAGATTCACTTTTACCTTACATAATTTAAAATAAATCATTGAATAGTTTGAATCAAGGATTTGTTATTCTGGATGATAGACAAATTAGAAGATACCTCATAATATATTTAATATTGTTTATGTATTTGTAAATGGAGTTAATGAGATGCAAAAATTTAGAGGGACTAAGCAATTCCATGGTACCATTTCTTTTCAGGGTGAAATTGTACCCAAGATGATTTCCTCACCCCCAGACCATTGCTTTAAGTTAAATTGTCAGCTATATGCGAGACAGCTGATTGCTTTATATGCATTTACTTAAGGTGCATGTTTGGTTTTAGGTTCACCAAAAATTTGTCACCTGACAAGATCAACCTGAGCACATTAAAGGGCGAAGGTCAGCTGACCAATTTAGAGCTGGATCAAGAGGTGCTTCAGAACATGCTGGATCTTCCAACATGGCTTGCTATAAACAAAGTCTTTTGCAATAAAGCATCCATTAGGGTGAGTATTTTATTGTGCTGCAATGGTAATTAGCCAAATCTTTCTTTTTTTCCTTCCGCTTCTGTAAACTTTCAAGCAACTTTGTATTAATAGACAATTGTGATGTGTGCTTGATAAAATTTTAAGAGAAAAACAAAGATGTTACCAGCAATAATTTCCTACTAATTTTTGTTTCTCATGTGATGACATGAAATACGTATGGAAATGATGAAAATAAGTAGTGATTTTTTAGAATATTTTTTTTCTCTCTGAGTAGAATTTATTCCTGCATCTTCTGAAACAGGGGTAGAGATAAAAGCTTGTATTTGCCCATGGTAATTAGTCTACTATAATTATTCTTCTCTTTACCCCTCTCTTTCTATTGCTTTCCCTCTTGCTCCTTTCCTATTTCGAAAAATATCTTTCTGAGGGATTCTGGTCTCTGTGGGAAATGTGGAAACACTCTAAATCTAGTAGACGTTGCTTTTTTGGTCCTTGTGGCTGCTAAGAATCGAAGCAATGTTTATCATCGCCCCTAGGTTATACTAATATGAGAGTAGGAAATGAAGTTATAGCTTGTTTTTGACAGAAGTTATGATCTGGTCAGATTTTGGCACCTCTTCAGTCTTTTGGGGTTTTTGTTTTGTTTTCCTTAATGGGAGATTGTCCTGATGTTTCTGAATGCAGTGAATTTGACGCTTTGTTGCAGGCATCCAATTACTTGTAGGCCAACAGAGCAAACGTGGATTTTCTTTCCTTTTAAAGGAAGGAATGTGGAAGACAGTGTTGATTTCCCTGATGCTTGACAACTCAGTATTAAAGAGACAGATGCTATTTTATTCCTCTGTTTTCTGCTCAGTGATAAGTAGAGTTTGAAGTTCTGTTTTTAACACTTAAAATAAATTTGTGTGTGCATGAATTTACTATACAATATTTTTCAGACAAACTTGATATTTTGAAAGGAGTATTATTCTGAGTTCAGAAGTTACAAATACAATTTGTATATATAAAACACATTCTAAACAAATGCTTTATTTCACTTTATTTTTAATTTTTACTTTGCTTTAGAATAATGTTTTCCCTTGCAGATACCATGGACAAAATTGAAAACACATCCCATCTCTTTGGTGAGTTTTGAGATCAACTCCTAAATATACTCTGTGTAGCAGAATTTATCTCAAATAATTATATAGTTCTCTTGACCTGACTCTAGAAATAACCAAAACATTAATGGGCCTTTATTAAGTGTCCTCTGGGTAGCGGCAGATCAAGACAAAATGCCTTAATGTTTTTCTTGGTAGGTTTGTTTTCTTAACCTATGGCTTCAGGCATCATCACTATAATGTTTGATTGTTAGCTATTTTCTGTCAAGTTCTTCAGTCTTTACATCTTAATTCGGGTTTACCTGAAGGGTGGTTATTTGTCCAACTAATCTTTTTACAAGTTCCTGCCTGTCTTTTGGAGCTATCTTTTCTAAGGACTTTTCTATTCTACATCTGTACTCCACCCAATGGTCTCAGTTATGGCAGGTTTGATACGTGTAAGAGTTCAGGGTTTCTGTAACAGCCTAGGATTCAGCCTGGATATAAATAGGATGTAAAATGTGTAAATAGGACTCAGCAACAATTAGAAGTAATGCTAATTCTTGCATTTGTTTAATTTTGTTCATTTTTAAGTATACTAAGAAATGTGTTGGCACCAGAAGTGATCTGCTTGATGATGGCTAAACTTTCTTAATTGTGTTTATTTAGGAATGAAAATATTCCTTTAACTGTCATGCTTCCCAGTCTTGCGTTGGACTCCTGAATGTGCTCGTAATGCCTTAGTTCTGAATCAGACTTGGGAAAGACATGTTGTTTTAAATACTTGATGCATTTGGTAGTGACCCAGTTGTAGTGTACTAATGTCTGTACTGCTTCTTCCTGACACACAGGGCTTAAGGCGTGGTAATGCTGAGGTGAGATGATTCAACCTCTTGACTGTAAGATGCAACTGCCAAATTAGGAAATCGGCTTAAGCCGTGCTATTCTTAAAGATTACATACTTTGACCTGTGGTAGCAAGGCCTGATTGTTTTGCTCCTATTGAACTTACATTAGCAATCTCTGAGGCTAAGATAACTTTCAAAGTCACCTTTTTTCCATAAAGCTTTCCTTGAACAAGTGCGCTAAATTGATAACAAAAGTTCAATAGTACACAGTACGACAGCCTTTTTGACTTCTAAAGGAAGGTGAATTCAATGGCCTAAATGTCCAACTTCAGCCCCTTATTACATCGCTGAACTTCCACTATTTTGTTGGAGATATTTTTGCTACTGAGAGTTTGATTAAATTGGAATAGCATCCTCTTTCTGCATAGCTTAGGAGGTAACTAGAACCCACCTGTCTAGCCAAAGGTATTTTCACTGAGCAGAGTTGCCCTTTGTGAAAATCTGTCTGATAACACAGTGGCAAATACTAAGTTATCTTTGCTTATAATCAGTTTTTGTTTCTATATGACAAACAATATAATTTTGAGGAGTGCTTTGAGGGCCTAAGGATGCTGTGCAGCAGTTTTTCCTCTATCAAAGTACAGTAGCTGTCAGTGAGAAAAGAATAGACAGGTATATACATCCAGGTGTTCTTCGTTAACTCCTATTTGTGTTATGCAGACTCCTTAAATCACTGCACTACTGTTCTTTGCACTAGTCATGTTGTGAAGGAGATTGTTCTGAAGCTCTTATTTTAATTAACCTTAGAAGAGTGGTCAAACATCCAAAAATGTTAGGGTAAACAAGAGAAGTCCTGGCTTCCCCCCAACCCCCACTATCCTCAAACTAAGGGATTGTTTTTTCTGTGTTATTTTTTCCTCTGTTTTGCAAGGCAAGTTATTCATTAAGACAGCTAAGAAGATAATTTTAAAATGTCCAAATTTACTGCTAACAGCTAACGCTTCCCTTTAAGCATCAAAACATAGTGAAGTATAAATAAATCTGGAGCAGAGAGTTTATGACTTTCTAGGTAGCAGTGAGGGCATTTCATGAATAAGAATAGCACAGAAAAATGTTGTGGAGCAAGTGGATTATGAAGACAGGTGCAATTAACACAATATGATAATAAAGCCCAGTAGGTAGAGCAGGTTGAATCATGAAAAATCTAAAATAGAGGACAAAGCTTTCTAGTGTGCTTTGTCTGAGCTAAGAGAGGGTAAATGGAGGAAATCAGAAGGGGTGGTAAGTCAGAACTAGACAAGGAAGTAGTATTAGCTGTTGTGTTTTGATGAGCTTCCAGTGGGACAAAGTTTCAGATCTATAAGCCTTAAATTAAGAGCCTTCCCAGGTTGTATGATAAATTTAGGTCACAAGCATTGTAACGTAAGTTAGGAGATTCTTGGATTTATTCGGTTGCTGGGAATAAGGTTTTGCATTTGGCGTATTCCCTTTCTGTTCACCCTCCTGTTAGTATGCATTATTTATATCTATGTATTATAGTTCTACTATTTAAATGTAGCCTTCAGTTAAAATAGGATTTAGGTGTCTCATTCCCTTAATTCCCAGCTTCTTTTATAAGGGTCCCACCTCATGTACAAAGAATACAGTAATAGCGTACAATTTTACTATAATATGTTGTGTTGCAAATTATACTGGAACATATCTTTTTAGAAAGTACTTGTTTTACTAGACCTACTGAAGATACATATACACAGAATGTATACACACTAATATGTGTATGTATTACATATATTCAGATTTTGTTTTAAAGATGCAGCACAAAACTTCATCTGCTATCACGTGTTTTAGTAGACTAGTTTCAAATATTTTCCATTAAAATTTTCTGAACTTACTGAACCATTTAGAAAACTCAGGAGGTATTAAGTATTTCACCGAAAGAACAATCATATAGGAAGAAAACTGAGATGAGCATGCGTTAAATCCTGCCCTTTTCAAAATGGAATTTTTGAAAATGTGTGTGATGGATAAATACTCAGGGATCAAGAATTATGTAATCCAATATTTGACTGGCAAGGTCAGTTAGAATTCACAAAATTTAAAAATTTATATGAAGAAATTAAAAAATAGATAATTTTGGTACGTTACAAATGTTTATGGGAAAATTGACATCGTAAGAAATATTCTATGTATATTTTGGAAAAAATTCTGGAGTGCTTTTTTGTTTGTTTGTTTCTTTCTTTCTTCATATGTTATATATTTACTTTGTTACCTCTTAAGTCTCCAATTTTTTGTTTTGTTTTGTTTTTCAAGTCCTTGGATAAAGTTGTAATGGAAATGAGCACATGTGAAGAGCCACGTGCCCCTAATGGACCTTCTCCTATAGCAACTGCATCTGGACAGAGGTCAGTGATGATACTTATATGTAATTAATTAAAAAAAGTTTAAATTACTCATTTTGAATTAATATAAAACATTTAGATCCTGGGCAAATTTTCAGAAGTATATAGGGTTGCAGCGTGCCATTTCCTTCTCTCCAAAATTTTATTACTTGTAGGTGGAGTTACATATGTATAGTGATAATAGAACTATGCAGACCCGAGCCTGGAAAGAACATCTTAACTATGTATGGAGCTTCCTAGGCATGTTTCGTATGGGTGCAACTACTGCATCAAAAATTTACCAAGTTTAATTGATATTAATTTTTTTGAAAATTAAAGGCATTTTGCCTTCAGCCTATTTGGAAAATATATATAATATTGGGGTGGGTTTTAAAAAAAAATTTTTTTCCTTTGTTTTGTCTAAAAAACAGTATTAAGGGCTATTTGTTAGTGTGGTGTTTTAAAGTTCTATTTCCTTTATTGTATCAGCCAAATCTTACTGAATGATTTCATGCACACTATATAGCCCAAAAGTCGAGTAATTTAGTGGGACAATATAGCGTCGCATCAGTGATTTCCATCCCCCTACTCCACCAGTCATTTCCTTTTTATGGACCCAAAGCATTTTTCATTGGGCATAGGGACCCATATACAAAGAAACAAATTTGATGATACAATTGCTTTTCTTATTTTAACTTCTGCCTAATATGTAGAAGCAGTCCATGGGCCTCTTATGTCTCCTAGGGTACAGCTTGAAAATCATTGCCATAGAGATTCTGTGTAGGATGGAAGTTATAAAAAGGAAAAGGAATGACAAACCACATAAAATCTACTTCTCAAAGAAGCAGGAAAAAAAAAGGCAAAAAATTTTACATGTTAAAAGAATATTTAAAATACAATTTTCCATTCATTAATCTAAACCATTGAGAATGCATAAGATTTTTATTAAAAAATTAATTGCAACTGCTTTATCTTTTTTAATACTAGGATGCATTTGATGTAGAAATGTAGCCACCATTTAGGATTCCTCTCTTTTATAGAACGAAACAAAGCAAATATTTTATGCTGTTTTGTATACATGAAAGACACTAGTTTTAATGGGTGGAATAATTTAGCTTATAGAGATAAATACTAACCAGACTGGAATTGCCAAATAATTGATTTGACATGAGTTACTTCTTATGTATACATAAAGAAGAGTAAGATATCTACGTAATGCTGTAGACTGTTATTCTTATGTATGTATAATATATATTTTATTTTTTATACATTTATATAGATGTATAAAATATTTATCTGGAAAAATTGCAATAATTGTTATACTTCATGGAGATTGATCTTGGTCCAAAATATGTTCTTTAATGACTATTTTGAGATTAGGATCATAGGGTGAAAATTCTTGTAAACTAGATCAAGTATGTTTAACAAAAATTCATAACAAGAATACATTAGGAACTTATTTTATGGTTTGTTTCATGTTGTATTTAAGCTGTTTAAATTTATTTTTGTGCCCTTTCGTTAGGTGTGTATTTAATATGTTGGCATTTCACTTTCTAGTGAATATGGCTTTGCTGAAAAAGTGGTAGAAGGCATTTCGGTTTCTGTGAACTCCATTATAATAAGGATTGGTGCAAAAGCCTTTAATGCTTCATTTGAACTTTCCCAGCTGAGAATATATAGTGTAAATGCAAACTGGGAACATGCTGACCTCAGATTTACCAGAATACAAGAAGCTCAGCGTGGAGAGGTAAATACTATCTTTTGCTAACTTTTTCCCCTGGTTTTTGTAGTAAAGGAGGAGGAGGTTGAATTGCAACCTTATATGGTCTAGGAAACATGCCGTTACTGGCAATGGAGACGTTCTGTGCCCAGTAATTTCAGCTGTCCTCCAGAAACACAAGGATGTAAAAATGGTAGATGTGAGTCAGATCAAATGTGGTGTATCTAGCAGTGGCCAAAATGCGTGCTTAGGGAAGAGCGAAGACCAGGGCAAGAATATGTACTGTTCCCTTCTTATGTTCTCCAAGCTTGTGATCATTTGAAAATGCAAACTGGGCCAGACTTGAAGAGTACTGAAAAAAACCAGGAATGGTATATTAAGTGGGGAAGGATAAGGCATTGTGCTGGGAGTATTTATTATTTTTAAAGCTTTAGCTGGTTATTTATTTGCTTGTGACGGTTTGCCTAATAAGGATTTTTTTTTTTCTTTAAGCAGTTTTAACTGAATTTTAATCAAGTTCCTATGCAAAAGTTAAATATTTTTCTTGGAATAACTAAATCATACGTATACAAAAAAGTAATAGCAGTAAAGCACATACTTTTCTACTGTCTGGGAGAACTTAACATGGAAGTCCTAGATTGGTGTACACCATTCTTTTGCTTTTTGCCATGTAACCAAAGCAAAATGCATACTGAGTGCAAGGTTGATTCTAAATGTTGTATGTTGTATTGAGAGGTTTATTTTAGCATGCACCTGGCCTTGGATAAATAGGTGTGTCAAATTTTGCCCACGTTTGCCCATTTAAAGATGATTATTCCGGAACAATACTCTCTTACTGAGAGATAAGGAGTCAGGTAGTTGCTTTTCATGTAGTGAAAGAAACCCCAAGAGAATGTTAGGTAAAAATACCACAAAAATAATAAGTTGAAAACTATTTTTCTGACAGTTTGTCTTTTCTGGAGCTTATCTGTATGCTAATGCTTATGAGTTAATGAAATCTAACAAGGAAAAAGTTTGACTAGATGGAATTTTGTATTGCCATATTTTTTGATTTTGTGCTTTTTAGGAAGAATTTGATTCTGAATAGTCACCTCATACACAACAGAGCTCTCCTTGGGGAGTGTTCCTTTTACTGCAATGAATTCTGGCAAAACAAATTTCTAGAAACTATAGTGAATGATTTGTTAGCAGTAAATTGCATGAAAAGTTGAAAAAAAACAAAACCAACACTGTACTTATAAAAATAACTTGTGCAAAACTATACTTTAAGGGAGTAAGCTTTTAGCTTTGCACTGTAGCTACACTCTTAACGTAATGAGGAATCTCCTTAGAATTTTTTTTAGAAGCTTCCATTCATTCCTGCATCCTCTGGATGAGGAGGGTAGGTACTCTGCTTTTGTGCAAACAGCATTTTACAGGCTGCTTTGCACTGTGCCTTTCCATCTTGCTCAATTATTGTGTGTGCCTCCTTCCCAAACGCATTGGGTCTGTTTTACTTAAGTCACTGCTTACATTTGCAGGACATAGGCTGTGCCGTTTTCAAATTGACAAAGGCAGAATGACAGCTGAAAAATAACACACACCCCCCAAACAAACTCTTCCCTCTTTTCCACTTTCCCCATAGCTGATCTTTATTTCTTCAGAGTAATGTAGGAAGGAGTTTCAGGGAAACTAGTATTAACATTTTTTGCTCTTGATGTCCTGTTCATCTGATGTTCTCCACAATGTTGCTGCTGGACAATCACTCATTTTCCCATATTCGATTTTCAATATCCAGCTGTACTTGCTGCTTTTGTATCATCATACTAACATTTGCTTGCTGTGTCTTTGAGAAATCCATGTAACAGATTCAAAGCTTGTGGGGTCTATATGGCGTATAATGTGCTCAATGTGTAACTTTCTCTGTTCATTGAAATAAAACACTCCAAACACCTCCCATCCTGTCGCTTTGCTTCCCTCCCTGCTCTTTTCCTATATGCTAGAATTTAGCATTTTGAAACTAAACTACACCATCTTCTTTTTTTCCTCTACCAAAAGCAACCTAGTACGCAATGATTGTGACCTTTATTTTCTACTGAATATTTTAAATGCTGCTTGTTACCGCTGTGTGCTTGGAACTAGCTTAATGTTTCTGTGACATTCTGGAGATAGAGAGGATCAGGGTTTTACTTCCTGAGACCCGTAAGTGGAATAACAAGTGACTTGTATTTGTTTGGTTCATATGGCTCTGCGTGAAGGATACATATAAGTGTGTGTGTGTGTATATACATGCAGATATATACATCCACATGCAGGTGCTTAGGCGTAAGTAAACTGTCATATTGCATAAACGTGCTTTTCTCTTTTTCTCTCTCTTTAAAGGTTTTGACTTTTAAAGAAATCAACTGGCAGATGATCAGAATAGAAGCAGATGCAATCCAGAGTTCTAAGCATGAAATCATGAGTGCTCCAGTTCGACTGATTACTAACCAATCAAAAATTAGGGTCACGCTTAAAAGAAGGGTAAACTTGAAAAGTTTGAAATCTTTTATTATTTTATGAATTCATTTTTAACTCATGCTCTTAATGCATATGTGCACATAGTAAAGGTTTTAAATTTAGGCCATATACAGTGTAGAATTCCCTGAATTAAGTTTTTAATAACATATAATGGGTAAGACTGTAGAGTTTACAAGAAATATTGCAGGCAGAATTTGAAGATAAAGACATTGCACAGGTCCTACTAATGAAATCGTTTGATCTGCAGACCTTTGTTTATGATGATGCATGTTGTCTTACCTCTCTACATTCAGGCAATATTTACATTATTTGCATTTAGAGAAATGCATCAGTTTAATATCCGATGCATGCCAAACATAAAAAGGGAGGCATAAATGTAGTATATCTTAGGTACTTTTTAGTTAATGGGGGGGTTACAATTTAAAATAAAAAATATTTTTGTTATTTATATGGAAAAAATGTGCTTTTGGGGAGGTGTGGTTTTGCATTCAACTTTTTTTTTTTTTCGGTATAGTTGGTATAAGAAATGTAAGTATTTAATGAATCCATTTGACTTGTTTAAATTTTTATTCTACAGTTAAAGGATTGTAATGTAGTGGCATCAAAACTGGTTCTGATTCTGGATGATTTGCTATGGGTTTTGACTGATTCACAGTTGAAAGCTATGGTGCAGTATGCCAAATCTCTGAGTGAAGCCATAGAGAAATCAACAGAACAGAGAAAAAGCTTGGCTTCTGAAACAGCACAGGTATGATAATTGATTGTCTCGCTATTATCATTATCAGGTGTTCTAAAATACAACACAGTGTAGTTTGTTGTGATAATTTATTTTGAGAATATTCAGTTACTCATTTTTATTCAGCTGTATATCTTAAATTACATTGGGCATGAATCACAGTAGTATAAGACAGACTTTATTTTACAAGATTTTGTGTATTGATGTTAATTGCAGGAAAGAAAAAAGTTATATTTATCCATGTACAAAGTATTTAGACTTCTGTATTTACTTAACAGTTGATTAACTGTTTAGTGAATTTGCTCTCCAAATATTTTCTGGTTATGAATTAAAAAAAACATAATTAAGACGCACTAAAGTAGCCTTAATGTGTGGATAGATATGCTTACTATAACGATTTAAAGTGCTTGTCTGGTTTGTTTTCGTGCTACTAGAAAATTAGCTTTCCATCATGCAGCTCTCTTGTTGGAATATATAGTGAAAAATAATTCTGCTTTCAGCATGTTTCTGCTGGCATAGATGTGATATTGATGCTGCATGTAAGATAGTCTTATGTAAATCTTGGTGGTCTTTCAGCACATACAGGAGACTAGAGCAGCTGGGCTTTTGTGAGCGTTGGGGGTAGGGACCTCCCCCTGTCTGTGAAGAAGCAGCAGAAATACACTGATAAAAGATAGTCCTATAAAAATAAAACATAATTTATTGCTAAGGCTGATTGAGTGAAGGCATTTGTATAGAATCTCTTACAGTAAAGCTAGCGTAGTGTAATGGAGAGTTCGGTTCTCGCGGTGGTGCCGATGACTTGTGAGATGATTCAGTGGTTTAGCTACAGCGATCTAATGGCAGCTGTTACTGAGCAGGGAGCTCCTGATTCCAAATTCCCTGTTCTTGCATCTTGCTAATTCCCTGGTACTGGCACCGGCTCACCTCTGACCCTATCGTGAAGTAGTTTGGGGAACTAAACTAGCAGAAATGAGCCCAACCAAAAATTGATAGCTTTCTGCTGGTTTAGCTCCCTGAACAGCTTGCAGCAAAAGTTTTTTGTTTAGAGTAAGTAAAAGGATATTTATGGTTGAAAGGAAGGATAAACTTTATAAATTGACATGGCTAAATATTTTTTTCAGAGCTCTGCCCCTGCACCCACCTCTCAGCAGGTGAAAGCACACCAGACAACAGCAGCACCTGATCAAAATGATGCAATAGTAAAATTGTTTAATGATTTTGATGTTAAGGAAACTTCTCATCACTTAGTAATTTCTCATTTGGACCTACATATATGTGATGATATCCATGCTAAAGAAAAAGGTAACTTCTTTTTTTTTAAAGTAACATGCCTGTGAACCATAATCATTTTTAGAAGACATTTTGGGGAATACAATAATGTTAATCAAGAGTCTGTCTTTATTTTAGAGGAGTATTCAGAATTGTCTTCAGCATCAGTAGACACATTTAAAATTGTCGAGATGCCTCTATTAGGACAACATTTCATTATTAAATGTAATTATTTTAGAATAAACGCAATAAAAACTGCTAAGAGTGCTAGTAGCTTCAGTGCTTTTCCTGTCTTCTAGAAACTGATTCTGTCCTATCTGATTGTTACTGCTTTTTTTTTCTTTCATATTATAAGTTAACTGGGTTATGAAGAATCCAGTGGCAACAAAACTGTGGCGTGAAAGGGTCGCTGTACAATCTGCTTCTGTATTACTCTTATAAAATACAGACTAATAAAAGAGTAGTCCTATTTTTGTTAGTAATTTAGAGAATTTGGTATGCTCTGCAGCATATGGAAAGAATGGAACAGGTTAATAATATAATTTTGTGTGTAATACTTGTACTTTGGGTTGTTTTTGGTTTTTTTTTTTTTTTTAAATGAAAGGCTATTGCATATAGCCATATTTAGAATCAGAAAAAAGGAAGACAAATGACACTTCTTTCACGCCTTTTAAAAGTGGTCAGAAGAGAATGACATATTGGTGTATATCCAAGGAGCTGGCTAGTCACTGAAAAATTTAGAGGCATACAAGGTCTGCTGAAGAAAAGAGTATGAAAAACTTAGGGTTTAGTGAATGTATTTTCTTGATTAGGGAAGAATCTTGCAGAGCATAAGGCTCACTGGCTAGAGACATATTTCCTTACATGTAGTGTATCTACTGCAGTTGGGATTTATCATTCTTAGCAAGATCTCTTTATTGGTCCTTTATTTTTGGCCATGAAGTTTAAATTTAGCAGTGGAAAAAGCAGAACAGAGGACTGTGAGAAGACCTCTTCACTGCAATAATGTTTGTCAAATACAATAAAAAA
Source organism: Aviceda cuculoides (assembly GCA_035590195.1). Classification (NCBI taxonomy): domain Eukaryota; kingdom Metazoa; phylum Chordata; class Aves; order Accipitriformes; family Accipitridae; genus Aviceda; species Aviceda cuculoides. Next base: position 15,094,075 of record JAVJGG010000062.1, on the reverse strand, counting down.
ATTTATATTTACAATATTCTTGAAAGTAAACGTTGACTTTGAATGACTGATCATAATCATATATTCAGTGTGAAAAGTTTTGTTTCAGAAAAACTGCAGTAACATGTGTTCAAAGAGTTGTCTACTTTTTAATGGTATTTAAAACAATATGCAATTTGTTAGTAGTGACCGAGTACAGAACACAGGAGTTCTAAAAGCTGATCTTTAGAAACCAGTGAAGACTACCTGAATGAAAATTTTAAGGGACGATAAGGAGGTTGTAAGGAGAGCCAGGAAAGGGAAGGAAGAAGTAGCCGTTTAAAGGAATGCAGCAAAATAAGAACTAACATGCTAAATACAATGTCTGCAGAACTGAGCTTTGTTTTATTTTACAGACTCAAACAGACGTGTTACAGGAGGGGCAATGCAGCTTTCCTTCAGCTATTTAACAGTGGACTATTATCCGTTTCATAAAGCAGGTATGAAAATGAGCATTTCATGAATTACTTGTGAATTAACTATCTTGCTTGAATACTAAAAAAATTGTGTGTGTGTATATCTATACAGTTTGGATAATAACATTCTAAGCATTTGAAATGCATACATTTTTATTTCCTTCTATATGCAGAAAAAAACCAACAAAAGCAACAACCTGGGAACCAATTAATTTCTGTGAATGAGCTGTTTTAGGCCAAACGCTTTTCCTTTTCACTGTTCTGTTTGGTCAACAAAACAGTGTTTACATTTCTGACATGAAAAGAATTGTGTGTTGACAGAGCAAGGCAGTGTGGCAGATTGAGAATTCACTAATTGGATATTTGCAAGAGTCAATCTGCTAGATTTTTTTTTTTTTCCATATAGAAGTCTATTTTATGTCCATTTCCAAGCAATGTTTTGGTTTTTATTTTGCTAAACAAGAATCCCAGTGTGTAGAGGTTCAATTGTATAGCCTTTTGTTAAGGAATTGTTATTAAACAGATGTTAGAAATTTCCAAAGAAGCATTTCTTACAAATCATTTCTAGTAAATAGGTTTTATGGAAATGTAAAAAATTTAGAAGACACAAAATAGATTTGCTGTTGAATTTGAGATCAAAGGCAATCCAGTACAGTGGAGGGGCTTTTAGCTCATGGGGAGGGTTGGTTGTGTTTTGTTTTGCTTTTTACTAACACAGACCACTCATTTTGGAGTGATTATTCACGTAGATTAAAGACTGAATTAGTTGTTGCTTGCCTCATGTCCTTGGTGTCACTCATGGTTGCAGGTGGAATCCCGTAGTATCAATCTACTTCATTCATAAGTAGCAAGTATAGTTTTTGCACCTTAAAAAATTTAATTTAGCATAGGTCAAATTAACATACACAGCCACAGAAAAGAATATGCTTAAGAAAAACAGTATTCTTTCCTTGCTGTAGATTGTCCTAATATGGTTTGAAATTTGTGATATTGGTTTCCTGTCCTATGAAAGTGGGACCTTAAGTTACAGAGGTTTAACGCATGCCTGTCTTGTGACCCAGCTATGTTTTTCATTTACTGTCACTTCTGATTTCTACTGTGTTGAAGTGAGGGTCTCATCTATCTGTGATTTTTGTGACCTCTCCTTGGAGAAAATGTAGAGAATCAGGGAAATAAATAGTTTCTTCTGGAAGGATTCTTAGCTAGGTTGAACCATGCACTGTAGGCTCTTGGATGGGCATGTCAGAAGCTCACTGAGAATGCTTTTGGGTAGTGGTTACATGGGACGTAACTCCCACTACATGAAACCAGAGATGGAAAAGATCATCTGGAGAGCAGAGGTGGTGCCTCTAAAGGTAGTGTTCTCCTGCAGTCTTAAATGGTTTTCTGTACAAGTATGTTTAAGTAACAGAAATCCAGGTCTCACTGATAAGCTATGACAAAAAACGGCCAAAGGTGGTGGTGTTTGATCCAATAAGGTGGATGTGTGGAGAGGAAGGGAACATGTCAGAAAGTTTCTTTTTCCACTTTAAGAGGTCATTTTTTTTTTCTTTTTTTTTTTTTCTTTTTAAGAGGTCACTGTTTTAGAAAAGTGTGGCAATTCTATGGGCAAACTATCGTCACAGAGGAGAGTCCCTTTACTCAGAGTAAAAGGAGCACATATTAATCATGAAGGTTCAAAGGGAGTTCTCTAGCCATGTAGGTATCGAGCCTCCATACGCTGGTGTATCGAGCTCTTGCCTGATATGCAGAGCGTTCCTATCCTGAAGTCGAGGCTCTGCAATATTGCATACTGAAGGACAACACCAAGTTAATACTCTGTAATAGTGGGGAAGGAGGAAATAGCTATATTCTTCTATGACTGTTACCAGACTGTTTTCTGGTTTTGTACCTCTCTGGCCTGTGGAATATTTAGAAATAGCTCTTTTGGTGTCATCTTCTTGGAAACTGTGATTAAACCTTCAGGAAAAAGCCCTCAACAGTTAATTGTTTTGCAGATTGGGTTCTTGGGGGGTGGGGGGGTGGTGTTTGTTTGTTTTTGTAACAGACCCCACCTAGAAAGACTCTGGAGGCAGTCTGAGGCATAATTGCTGTAGGGTAAATTTCTAACCGGTGGAAAATCAAGCCTTCCAACAATAGCCTTTCATAGTAATTAAGAAAAATTAAGCAGGTTGTATGTCTATTGACTGTGATAACCCTAACATAAGCCAGACTTATTGGATATTGTAAACCTGTCTGTACAGCAATCCATCGTTTTCCTAGTCCTCCGAGACCTGCCCTCACAGAAGCTTTCATCCAGACCCATTATCTGTGCAGCTGATGTGTTGCTGGATGTTGATCAGAGAAAGCTGCTGCTTTGCCATCATGTAGGACATTTTGCAGCACAGGAAATTCTTGATCAAGCTGATATATTGAGACAATATGAGAAATTGGAAAGCATTTTCTTCCTGGACAACCAGCAATAAATTCAGATGGTAGCAATGTCAGAGCCAGCTCCACTAAAATATTGTTTTCTTGTTACAGTCTGGCCTGCTCTTCACTTTTCACAGATAAATGTGGCAGTGGCGTCTCCATTTATAGAATTTTAGAATAGTTGAGGATGAAAGGCACCTCTGGAGATTGTCTAGTCCAACTCCTCTGATTAAAGTGGTGTCAATTAAAGTTAGCTTCCCAGGATTGTGTCCAGTTAGGTTTTGAATAGCTCCAAGGGTGAAGATGTGTGCTTCTTGTCTCTTGTCCTGTCACTGGGCACCACTGAGAGAGAATCTGGCTCCCTCATCTTCACTCCCCCAATCAGTCATTTATACACATTGATAAGATCCCTCTGAGCTTTCTCTTCTCCAGGCTAAATGATCCCAGCTATCTCAGCCTTTCCTTGAAAGGTGTTCCAGACCCTTAAGTATCTTTGTGACCATTTGCTGGACTCACTCCAGCAAGTCCATGGCCGCTTTGTACTGGGGAGTCCAGAGCTGGACCCAGCATTCCAGATGTAGTCTCACCTGGGTTGAGTAAAAGGCATGGATCACCTCCCCTGACCTGCTGGCAATGCTCTTCCTAAGCCACCCAAGGTGCTGTTGGCTTTCTTTGCATCAAGGACACATTGCTGGTTCGTATTGAACTATACTGTCTCAGGTTTGGGATGTTTTCTGCAAAGCTGCTTCCCCCTGGTCAGCCTCTAGCCTGTACTCCAGATGCTGGACTTGGATTTCCCTTTGAAGTTCATAGATTACTGTTGGGTGGCTTTTCTAGCCTTTGGAGGTCCCTCTGAATGGTAGCACAACCACCTCGTGCATCAACTGTTCCTCCTAGTTTTGTACCACCTGCAAAGTTGTTGAGGGTGTACTCTGTCCTATCATCCAGGTTATTAATGAAGATATATTGGCCCCAGTATTGGCCCTGGGGGTGTACCACAGATGATTGCCTCCAGCTGGACTTCATGCTGCTGTTCCCAACCCTTGAAGACTGACAATTTAGCCATTTTCCAGTCCACCTCACTGTGTACTTACCTAGTCAATACTTCTTCATTTTGTCACTGAGCATGTTACAGTGTTGAAAGCCTTGCTAAAGTTGAGATAAACAGCATCCACTGCTCTGTCCTCATCCATCAAGCCGGTCATCTCATAGTAGAAGGCTGTAAAATTCATCAGGCATGATTTCTCCATCATAAATCCATGCATGTGTACTCCCAATCACCTTCCTGTCCTTAATGTGTTTTGAAATGGTTTCCAGCATTATTTGCTCTGTTGCTCTCTGTTACCTTCCTCCATTACCTTCTTTGAGGTGAGGCTGACTGGCCTGTTGTTCTTTTCATCCTCCTTCTTGAAGATAGGAAAGACATTCACTTTCTTCCAATTGTCAAGAATTTTTCCTTATCACTATTCAATGATAACCTTTCCAAGATAATTCAGAGTGGCCTCCCCATGACATTAGCCAGCTCTCTCAGCACTTGTTTGCATCTCATTAGGATCCCATGGACTGGTGCATGTCTCATCAGTGTAAATGTTTCCTAAGGTAATGCTCCTCTGCTGAGGAGAAGGTCTCCTTGCTCCAGACTTTCCCAAAGGTCTCAAGGACCTGGGAATTCTGAAGGCAAGTGTTACCAGTGAAGACTGAGGCAAAGAAGGCATTGAGTTCTTCAGCCTTCTCCACGTTATTTGTTACCAGATCCCATGTCCCATTCAGCAGCAAGACCAAGCTTTCCGTACTCTTCCTTTTGCTGGTGATACACCTGTAGACGCCTTTCTTCTTGTCCTTAATGCTCCTCATTTGATTCAACTCCAGATAGGCTTTGGCATTCCTAACACCATCCTCCATGTTCTTTTTGTGTAACCTGATGCTGTTTCCAAAGATTCCAAATCTTTGAATTTAGTCAGGAGTTCCTGGTTCATCCACACAGGCCTTCCCAGAAGGGCTGCGAGAGCTTTCCCTATAATGCTGCTGTCCCGTAGGTGCTTCAGAGTTTATGTGCATATGCTTGGGGTGACCCCACTTCAGCCGTGTTTTGTAGAATCCTAGCTTCATGGACTTGAATTTAATGTATCTTTGCCCTCTTGCTCTCTTCTGTTTTCTGCCCTGTTTCTTTCTCTTCTTCCTTAGCTAGAAAGATATGAATAACCATCAAAAGGCTGTGAGGCAGGGGAAAAACGCCGTCTCTTGTGGTAGGCCCCTCTTTTAAAGTTTCTTCCATCTTTGCATTTAGACTTGAAATCACAATTTTTTCCCAGAGCATTTTCCTATTTTAATAGCAACCATATCTAGTCATCCCCAGTGTAAGTATTCAAAACCTCATTAAGTCCTAAATAAAGTAAGTTTTCACGTGCTGGTATTTGAAGAGTGAGGTACCACTTGTTAGAAGTTATTTGTATTGCATCCTTGCATTCTTTCAGAAGTTTAAATGCTTGACCAACAGAAACATGTTAGGAATAAAAGAATTTCCACTGCACTTGATTTTTTAAGGCTGTGTGTGCTGCAGCACTGGTTGAACTTACCTTTTTGTTTGTGTGCCATAAAGGTGCTAGAGAGCCAAGACAGAATATATTTCTGGAAAGGGACCAGGAACTTCTTAGGACACAGTTCTCGCAGGAAAGATAAGCTTGGAAAAAGTGAGCATGAGAACATCATTCTGTTACTTGCTCTCTCTCTCTCTCTCTCTCTCTCTCCAGTGAAACTTTTTTTTGCGTGTTCTCACATGTGACATTAACATGTTATCAGATTTCTCTGAACTGGATATATTCAGTGATGTTTTCAGCATTAGTTAGTGGTGCTTAAAGGCAGGTGGCAATATTACATTGTTTTCTGAGGGATTTTGTGAAGTGGTGAGATTTGTTGTTATGTAATGTATAACTTCTGTTTTAACGTCTGTTATAACTTCTGTTGTTCTATAATTACAGCATACAATGAAATTATATTTTGAAGAAGAATTATAAGGTAGTGGAAACTTGTTATCTGGTTAGAAGCAAACTTTCAAATGAGTTAGTATTTCCCCCATTCCTCTTATTTGCAGGAGACAGCTGCAATCACTGGATGCATTATAGTGATGCCACTAAAACCAGGAGTGGATGGGCCAAAGAATTATTAAATGAATTCAAAAGCAATGTTGAATTGCTTAAGCAGGCTGTGAAGGACCAGGTCTTAGATTCTCCTCCCAAATCACCACCTGCTGTATGTCCTCAGAACCTACAAACAGGTACTTTGTTTGCATCACTAATGCTCTAATTCCATGAAATGTTAAAACTATTCTAAAAAAGACTGTTCTTTTCAATGATTTCATCACTATTCTTTCCTACAGGCAAGGAACAGATACCGAAAGGAACATCTAGGGCTTCCTCTGTATCTTCCCAACAACCAAAGGGCAAACTGATGTCTAGTCCTATTGTGGTTAGACTTGCAGATTTCAATATATATCAGGTACATTTCTTCAAGTTAGTAAAACTGGGGCTTCTTCACCCTTGACTGTTACATAACTATGGTTTTTAAGGGACAATTCCGAAGCCCATTGAAATTGGTAGAAGTCTTTTCATTTATTATTGGATTAGATCTTTATGGGCCTGCTTCTGCTTTGTTAAAATTGGTGGATATTTTCTTATCGACTTTGTGTTAGAAGGTACCCTATCATAACTATGTTTTTGATCCAAGTTCTACTGTTCCCCAAATCCTGACATTTGGAATTTCATCTTTTCATACCTGTGTTAGGTACCCAATATTTTAATATGTGGTTTTATATTTCATGCTTTTCTTATTGTTATCTTTTTCAAATTACATGGATTTGTTGTGGGGTTTTTTACATGTTAAATTAAGAGGTTTTTAAAATTTTTCTCTAGCCCCTCCCTCCCTCCCTCAGTGATATTTTGCATAGACACCTTAATCATTCCCCACCCCCGCCCCCGTCGCCTGCATTTGTTTGAGTAGTTTTAGTTACTGGTTGTGGTCCAGATTCACTCTTTGGTGCAGATAGGAGGCAACTGGGATAGAGATGGAGTATATCTCTAAGGCAGAATGGTAGTGATACAGGAGGATCTACTACTAAATTTTAGGTCCTAACAAAAATGCTTAGTGTGTGCCCTTAGTCATTGTGACTTCTACTTGCTCTTGTTCCAGTTTTCAGTGCTTTTTTGCTATGTTGCTTCTGGTGGAGTGGGAGTTTGCAGCTTGCTGCCGGGAGCCTTCATCTGGGTTTGAAGTGGTTTTATAATATCATTTTGTACTGACAGTGTTTTAATTTGCCTTCTACTGTTCAGATGCTAGTCTCCTCCTCCTCCCTAAACAAATACATTTTCAATTTTTTTAATTGTCATCATTTCTATACAATCTACAAAAAGCTATTTTTCCAAATAGATCTGTTATTACTTGAATTTTTGTGTGTGTTAATACAGAGATGTTTGCAGCTTGAAAACAGCTACGTAGAGTGAAGCAGGCTTATAAAGGTTATATCTTCATTATTTCCACTGAAACTAACACAAGTAGGCATCATCATATATTCAATATTAATATGTTGGCTGATTTCAAACCAGTAGTCTGACCTACTAAGTGTTGGATGAAAGAACTTTGTTTTGACAATGTACTTTTTAAACTAGGGCACTTTCCAAGAAACTGAAGGTCAAATATATATCAAAAGGTCATCTCTTCTTATTTCATAATTTGAAGGAATCAGAAATGGAGGATTACTGTTCTATAGTGTCTTGACTCTCCTGTGAAGTAGACCTTCGGGCATAGCCAAGCATACGTACCTCTGCCAGGTGCGTGCTGAACACCTTGCTTAGGAGCGTACAGCCGAGAGCTGTCCCATGTTCTGGAATCTGTCCTTACGACAGTACAAGGACTTCCTAACAGTTACGTTATCTAGCTTACCTACGCCTTATCGTCGAGATATGGAATCCTTTTGGACAGACGGTATGCAAACGTACCACGTCCTAGCTTAATTGCTTATACAGTAGCTGTAGTTTTTGCAGTAAAGTTACCAGCTCACTGTAGGCTTCTACTGAATGCCTTTGAGAGTGACCTGCTGCCTGCTGCCTCGCATGGAGGAAGGGCATCTGGTGTTGTTAATACCGTGTAGTTTTCTTGTGAAACTGTTCTATGCGGATTGCTTCTACTACAAGGCAACTAGGTGTTTCTCATTGTTAGCACTTTGTGTAGTTGGGGATCTACATCTGAGAGCAGTGGAATGTTACCCTACTAGAAGCAGTGCCTTGCAACTACAAATGCTTAATGATTCATAAAAATATAGTGTATTAATGAAATTAATTTTTTATCTTTTACAGGTTTCAACAGCAGACCAATGTCGTTCTTCCCCTAAAGCTCTGATCTCTTGCAATAAAAAGTCACTTTATCTTCCACCAGAAATGCCAGCTATTCATATTGAATTCACTGAATATTACTACCCAGATGGAAAGGACTTCCCTAGTAAGACTTTTTTTTGGTACCAAACCATAAATTTTGTGTGTTACTTTCACCTTTATGAAGCTTAATACTGATTCCAGGTTGACGATTGGAAATAGGTAATGGCTTCTAAAATGGAAAGAACACAGCACTGCTCCATTTCCACAGTGCTTGCTTCTGGCAAACTTCTATAAATACTGGGGTTTTTATAAATACAGTTTTTAAGTCTGAAAACACTCACAGCATTTTTACTGACACATAAATTATTCATTCTCCAACATAGATGTATTGTTTCTGCAGTTCCACTGTCTGGCTACATAAAAGAGCTCAGACTATTGCAGTAGTAACTAAGATGCAACAAAGATCTACTTGGGTTATTTTTATTAATGTGTTATGGGGCTGGCCCTGTTTTATATACAGAATGTCAGTGGATTTCTTGGGGATAGGACTTGAGGACAGCAAATCTCATTGGTCCTGCCCTCCCTCTGTAATGAGGACAGTCTCCCCCTCTCCTCACACTTCATTCTATTCTAATATTAGCTTTTACATTCAAAAATTCAGTTACTTGCTTGAAGTGAGAGAAAGAAGCATCACTTTAGTATCCCCTAACAATTTATTCTTCCTTGGGACCAAAGGTGTGGGTTTCCATTCTTTCTCTGATGTAAAATACTGGTGAAAATGTAAGTCTGTACTCATTTAAAAAAAAAAGAAAAAGAAAAAAAAGATCAACCAACCCCTAAAAATTTTACTTATTCTCATGCTTTTGTTTTGTTTTCTCTTTTAGTTCCATGTCCAAATTTGTATGGCCAGCTGAATGCTTTACAGTTCACCCTGGATGAGAGAAGTATTCTTTGGCTAAATCAGTTTGTGCTGGATTTGAAACAGAGTCTTATTCAGTTCATGGCCATGTACAAGTTAAATGACAATTCAAAATCAGATGAACATGTTGATGTTAGAGTTGATGGACTAATGTTAAAGGTATGCTGTCATTGAGGAGGGGTTTTGTTGCTCCTTGGAAGAAAATACTTTTTCTCTTACTCTGAATAACTGTGAGCAAAGCAGCTTAAGGAATAAATGGACAAATAAATGAACAAACAACCCACACAATAAGCAACGTTGCTCTGGAAAGCTATGCAGAATGCGATGGTTTGAGGACAGACATCTGTCTTCCATGCTACTTTGTTTATGTCCTAGGGGTATTTTGGTTTTCTGTTGAAGACCTGATTGGGAGTATTAACAAATTATTTCACTGTGTGCAATGAAGCTGACATAGCAGAAGAAAAAAAATTGAGCACTGAAGTAAAAATAACTAGCAAAAAATTCCTATTTGCACTCTGTATTAATGCAAGGGTCCTCCCTTGTTCCTCTGGTTGTAGTATATCAAAACTTTTGTCTTGTTAGTGAATGCCTGGAGTAAAGAAAGCAGTTCAACCAAAGGTTTATTTCCTTCTCCAAAACCCATTCTCACCATTTTCTGTTTCACACTGGCCCTTGGCTGTAGTTCAGATACAGAAGTTCTCTATATGTTTATTCCAGAGGAGTGACGCTTGTTAATGCAGCTGAACGTCAGATTTTTGCTTCCCTTGTCTCTTCCTTCTTTGGAGGAGAAGGATTATTGAGCAGACAGTTTCTGCCTCCTCCAATTTGCATTGGGCATTGGTTTCCAAGGTTCAGAGGCGAACAAACAATTCTTTTCGATGGTGCCCACAGGAGAGGTTTCAAGGATTCTAAAAAGGTAACATATAGAGACATGGTTATCTTCCTAAGGTTCTTGGTGCATATTTAATGGAACTTTAAAAGGACATGGTTTGTACTGAATGAAAACAATTATTGAGAGCTAACAACCAGGCAACTACAAATACAGACTGATCTAATATTGAGTTACTATGGGTGATTAGCTCACTAAACTAAGAGCAGATAAAAGTATTCTCAAATCCCTCAGACCTTGATTTGTATTACTTATTTTATCCCTGTATTAACTGCATTATTTTTATTCTAAAAAATTATGAATCTTTTATTATTGGTGTGCTTGATGTTTACATATATAGTTAATTATGACATAGTTATGTATTTGATTATTTTGTTCTAAGTCCTTTTATTTACGTGAAGAAACTTCATCACTCCCATCTTTTAAGTGTCTTTAGGATGACTTTTTTTTACTCTGATCTTTCTAGATTCAGTATGGAGATGTTGTGACAGAAGGTAGCATCACTGATACTAGCAAAACTAATGCAGCCAAGGTCCACGTCAACAACATCCGTTACAGGATTTGGCATAAAAATATATATTTCCTTTAAAACTTGCACTACAGATGTGCAAGTTAAATTAAATCCAGTATACTGAACTATTTTGTTGGGTTTTAGGAGTTGGAGTATTTTTTTTATTATGAAAAAACACATTATGATTATCGGATAATGATCACAAAATACTTATTCTGTGTTCTGCAACATTAAGGATATTAGCTGTGTTAGCACGTTTAATTGTTTCTTTGTATCTTAACATAGAAATAAAATACTGTAGTACTCTAGTGAAAAACCCTATTTGACAAATCAAATTGAAAGCCAGAGAATTATAATTTGGAGTTCAAAGTTGTAAATACTTGCAACACTTGAAGAAACTTTCTGCCAAGCTGTTTCTGAGTTGAAGAAATGAGACACTTCAGCCTAATATAGCTGACCTAAATCTAAATCCTTCACATAAGAAAAGCCTGAGACCTTTACATTTTTGTACAAACACTGAGTTTTAGATGCCACAGCATCCTTCTTAAAAATGAAAGGAAACATAAATGATAATCTGTGAGCCTGACTTATCCCTGTTCTGTGTTAGTGTACTTGAGTTCTCATAACACTATGATTGTATTGCTTTATTTTAGCTGTCATGGCTATTATTTTGTTTCTTTAATTGTATACCTTCTTAATCTACACATTTCTAACTAGACAAAATATATTTCTCTCTTGCAGTTCATCATCCCATGTGAAAACAAACCTGAAATTCATAAAGATCAACCTCGTGCACTTTCCATTCAAAGTTCAGAGATGGTTGCTACAAATACAAGATACTCACCGAACTGCAGACACTCTGATCTAGAAGCTTTGTTTCAGAACTTCAAAGACTGTGAATTTTTCAGTCGAACTTTCACCACTTTTCCTAAGTCCCAGAAGAATTTTAATCTTTTGCATCCAATCTTCCAGAGACATGCTCATGAACAAGATACTAAAATGCATGATGTTTATAAAGGTTATATCATCCCAAAATTGAATAAATATGCATTAAAGACATCTGCAGCTACTGACGTTTGGGCCTTGCATTTTTCCCAGTTTTGGATAGATTATGAAGGAACGAAAAGTGGGAAAGGCCGACCAATAAGCTTTGTGGACTCATTCCCACTTTCACTTTGGATTTGCCAGCCAGTAAGATTTGCAAAGTCACAAAAAGAGCTTTTATCGCATAATCAGACAGCTTTGAACATCCCCAAAAGTGAATCTAGTGATCTTGCCAATAGACTGCAACGTAAAAAACTTCTAAAGGAATATTACAGCAGTGAGACAGAGCCCTTGACCAATGGCATTCAAATGTCAGACACTTCAGGAGCGTTTTCTGAAAGCTCTTCCTCTGATGCAGATGTACATGTTCTTGTCCATGTTCAGAAACACGTGAGCGTGCAGATCAATCATTACCAGTATCTTTTTTTGCTCTTTCTCCACGAATCTCTTGTATTGCTCCTAGAAAATTTAAGGAATGATGTAGAAGCAGTGACAGGAAAACCTGCAAAGCAAACTGATGTCTGCATTGGGATCCTACTGAAAAGTGCAGAACTAGCCTTACTACTCCATCCAGTGACTCAGGGAAACCCTTGTAAGTCTCCAGTTGTGGAAGAAGGAAGTCCCATGGCATCAGAACTCTCCCCTTTGGGAAATGGGGAAGCTCTTACTTCAGAGTGTAAATTAGTTGGCAGTAAGATAGTGCAAGCTGGTATTACTGATTTTGATTATGTAAATGAGTGCAAGACTCTGAATGCTGAACTTAATAAAGGAATTTTAATAGATCCTCTTTTGTTTAAATCAGACAGTAATACGGATTTTCAGAAAGGAATGTCATTTTCAGATGATGCGTCAGATAAAGGTTTGGGAGATACGAGTGAAGGAGGAAGCAGTGGGCTTTTTAGTAGAAGTGATTCAGAGGAGGTTTGTGGACCTCTAAGTGAGAAAAGTAGCTTGCATCCTAGGGATTCAGCATCCATTTTAAATAAGAGAGAAGATTCTACAGAATTTTTCATTGATAAAGAGGATGACAAAAACATATTCTCAAATAAGTTAAATGAACAGGAAGGCACAACTGAAGGCTGTCCTAACCAAGTCACTGACGTGGAAACAGAAACTGCCTTAGAATCCGAAGAGCTTGAAATCAACAAAGAGAAGGTGACTTCACTTAGAATGTTTGCATCCCAGTCTTCATCAAGGTACAGAAGATACAGTCAATTTTCCTTCTATTTGAAAATATTTATCAATCTTGGCTACATGCTTTTAGTAATGGTCAATGGGAGCGAACATCTAGTAGATGAAAATTTTAAAAGTAGGTAAAGATATAAGATACGCGGTATCCAGCATTCAATCAAAGCTAAACCGAACTGTTAATTGATTTAAACTATTTACTTTCAGTTTAAACATTAATACATATTGAGAAAAATATTGACACAGATATCTACAGGAATGAATGTTGTTTCTATGCTTATATCTTTTTCTTGCCAAAGGGTTATTGAATAATCAGATTTTTTCTTTTATATCTTGCCTGGTTTAGAGGAATTTTTTAAAGTAACTTCTGTGTAATTCCTTTAATTTGAAATAATAATTTCCTGATATCTTTATATTTGAAAAGTGCAAAGCCTAAGGAACGCTGCCCGTCCAACCTCCCTGCATTCTCTGTTTCTTACAAGAATATGAAGAGAAGTCCATCACAAGTCTCTCTGGATACCATTTCTATTGATAGTATGATGCTAGAGGATCATTTGATAGAGAGTGATGGAAGTGACAGCCAAAGCTTTCTGGAGAAAGGTAAGTAGGTTTAACAAAATATTTTTAAGCAATACATGAAAATGTTTGTTGCTAAAATAATACTCAAAAGGATTGTAGTGCAGCAAATCCTGGATGCTTTACAACACTATTTCTGTTTGCTTCTTCAGTCAGTAATGTCAAATATATTCACAGCATATCATTTCAAGGGAAGGCAATAAGGTATGCTACTTAGGTAGTGCTACTTAATTAAACACTAAGTAATTTTCCTCTCTTGAGGAGAGTAAAAGCACTGCAGTGCTATGTTGCAACTCTGAATTAAGCAGAACTGTTCCCTGCTTTGCTTGAAAGCTGTTGCTTTGGCTGTTAAGTGTTTACAGGTTTGTACCCTGAATCAGTGTTATGCTTGAAGTGGTAAAGAAGCTTTAATTTTACAAGTAGATGAAAAAGAAATGGATTTTCATTAATACTCACCGTGCTCGTTACCAGGCAGATAGATTTGGTAGTCTCCTTGCAGCTTGTTCCTTACAGAGCAGCACCTAGCTATCGACTGTCTAACAGCAGGTATTTGTCCAATTTTTGCTCATCCGTCCATGAGCGTTTACTCCTGATCTGAGGGAGGAATTCAGGCATATGGTAATTATGTCTGTATAGTCTGTAGTATTGTGGGCTTATGCAATTGTAATGATCTAGTAGCTTTCTGGCAAAACTGGTTAAGTAATCTTCTAATGTCAGGAAATACGATAAGAGGACTTTATTGGTACTTCTTTTCTGATAAATTCTACTTTGAATAAAAAATGACAATATATTTTTCTGTAGGATTTCTTTTCAGTCTAGAGCCATGAGAAGAGTGCTTCACTTGCAAACTTGTTATGTATTTGCATTGTAGTATTCCTGCATGTGCTTGTGTGGGAGCATGCCCTAAAATATACTTTCCATTTTAAATAACCTTTATGTGTCTTTTTAGCTTGTTAAACAATAGTTAACTGCAGGTTAAGTCTGCATGCTTCCTAGTTGTCAAGGAAACACTACCATGATCACTCTAACGAAAATATGTATAGCTTATTTCTCTAAACATAGAACCGCAAGCATTTGCTCTAAAGGCACTGTGCAGTGTGTTTTAGATACATGGCTTGGAATCTTTAACCTTTTTTTCTGCTGGATCAGTTTTATATTTGATTTGAAAGACTAAAAAAAGGCCCTTCACAATTTTTTAAACAATGCATGTAGAGTGCCATTTTGGTTTTGTCACTATATCCTGTCTTACTTGCATAGCATCTAGAACTTTGAACTCTCTGTAAGAGGAATGGATTTGGCAGTTCATTCATAGATATTTGTTTAATAAGTCATTCAACTCATCTTAAAAAATGAGTTAATGTATGCATACAGTAACAGACACTGACTTTATTCTTAATGCAGGAGTGATTCAGGTTATGCTATGCTAACTTTGCGTTTTTTCTGATGTGTATACGGAAGGTATTACAGCCACAAACTATCAAAGCCCATCAGAAAATGCCCATGAAGGAGGCACAGTGATTGAAAATTGTGATGGGTCATCTCCAGATGCCATGAGCGCTGCTTCAGAGAATGCCCATGAGACTAGTGAAGAAATGGTAATATTGAATTCCATTAGAATACATGCTTCAGTAAATTAAACCTTAAAATAGAGCTAAAATTCATGCTTCTAGAGGTGATTTTTCAAGTAGTTTGGGGATCTTTTGTTAGTGTATTATGTAAGCCTATAGATCTAGTGCATTTGTATTAAGTACAAATGAAGATTATAATCCAAGTTACACTGAGCATTCTCTGTCCTTGTTATCTCCTCTATAGCCACTGTTGATAAATGACAGTAGTCGCTTAAAAATGTCAGAAAATATTTCTGCTTTAGTACATAGCAATATTTTGTAATATCATCATGTTCTTTTATGCTCTGTTGAATATGATATTTAAAATGAGCTTTTTAACATCATCAGCACCATAACTCTGACATCTCTTATATGGAGATGTTTCCTTAGCACTGGTAGCATTCTGTAGTATTTGCAAACAGGAGTGTAAGAGCAGCCCTACTGGGTCAGATCCGAGATGCCTCTTGTCCAGGGTTATGTCAGTATTTAGAGAATGCCCAGCATTTAGAGAAGATTAGAAGAATAGTGCATGTAGAGAGAGATTCCTTCCCTGAGACATTATGCAGGGTCCAACTTTATTCATCTGCCTATCTACTTATACCTTGCTGATCCTTGCCCTGATCAGTCCTTTTTAAATTATATTATTGTATCAGTTAAAGTTATGAACTGGAAACCTAAGAGTATATGGGCCCAAAGAAAGACGGTGAATTTACTGAAATCTATTGTGTGCTTGCTGACCTATTTTCCTTTTTAGTAATGTTAGTCATGTAATCCTACCTTTGCTTTAAAGTATTTGTGGATCACCTTCATGTAAAAAAAAAAAAATGAAAAAAAAAAAAGAAAAAAACCAAGCAGCTCACTTCACTGATTGCTTCCTTTTAAATAAATTTTCAATCATCTGTGCATATAGGTAATATGGAGAAACCAGAATTCATTCAGATTGTTATGCAAATGCATGTTAGCATATGTTTTTCTACTTGTAGAATATAACTAAAAAGTCATTAGAAAAATGAGCCCAAAATAGTAGTAATGATGGACATATATCTCCTGATACCAAAGCTGACTTTTGAAACTGGCTGCTACTTTTTTTTTGAAAGATACTGCAATCCAATAAATAGAGAAAAAGGGCTGACTACTGTGCAGATAGCCAAAGTTTGGTAGCCTGTCCTGGTTCTTTAGCCTGGTCTGATTCAGCACTGCAAATGCTTGGTTGTGCTCATGAGATGCATGGGGTTGAATGCAGGCTTAGGAAATTTCGGGTGTCACATAGGTGACATGCTTCTCTGTCAGAGTGGGGAAAGTCCGTCTGACTTTCATGGCTTTTCTGTCCAATTCTGAATTGGTATTGGTGGGTTATAAATACAAGTGTCTGGCTTTGGACAAACAATCGAGCAACCCATTGTCAAGCCAACGGGTACAAAAAGAAAAGAAGAAGAAATGAGAAAACTTTGTGCTTTTCTGTGAGCAAGGGTTAAGGGTACAAAGATTCTTTTCCTTTTGTGGGAGGAAAGGTTTCGACAGAACTTAAAAAACAATCTCATATTGTTTTATCTTGATTTTGTTGACAGATGTCTGTTGTGGTTTTCCAAATATTTGGCGTTAATGGTGAAATTGACATCAGAGGTGAAGACACAGAAATATGCCTACAGGTCAACCAAGTGATACCAAATCAGCTGGGAAATATCAGTGTTCGACACTACCTTTGCAACAGAACTGTTGGTAAGAACTAACAATTAGATCTCAGTGTTGCGAAATTGGAGTTGGAAACATTTGTTCTAAGTAAATAAGAACACTGTATTAGCCTTAAAGCACAAAACCGGTTTTATGTTAGTACAATAGCATCCTTTTCATGCTGGTTTAGAATATCTGCTCTGATTTCTTTCCTAATTGCTGTACATTAAAAGGGAAGGAAATAAAAATGGAACTATTTCTGATAGTGGGAGTAAAAAAATGTGTTGCATTGAATTCTGGTCATTAGTTTGCTTTTTTTAAATCAAATAAGTTGCATTACATTATGTTGTTATTTTATGAAGATGGAACTCCCTTACTGCTCTAACAATAATTTGCTTAAATATACCTTGGTTTGAAGGGATCTTTCTTTTCTTCAAGATCTATTTCTCTAGATTAAGTTAACACCCACAGTTTAAACAGATTTATAATCTGTGGTTTAAAAGGTAAAAAGGTAAAAATTGACTCTGTGTCAGGAAAGATGAGCTCCAAGGACAGCCTTTTTTTTTTTTCTTTTTTTCCTTTTGTTCTTTTTTTTTTTTTTAAAGCTTGATAGTAACACAGGGTGTAGTTTCATGCCAGACATTTGCATAACTAGATCAACCAGTGTATCGTCAGAGCTGTTCTTGGGCCTGAGTGCATATACGTTCTCTGCCAGAAAACCTGGTTCACATACTGCGAGGTTTGTTCCTTGGCATGATGTATTGGCGTGCCACTTCACGTCACGGTTTGCTTTGCTCCCCTCTGCCAGCCTGCCACACCGATTGCCGGACGCCAGCTCTGTTGCGCTGCAGGGGTTTTGGGCCACATCCCTGATGCACCTGCTTCCCGCTTCTGGTTCATCTGCTTTCCCAGGAAAGAGCTATAGCAGCTGTCGGCTCCCATTTATTTCCAGCCTTCCAGCAGCATGGATTTTCTTCAGGAAGTTGTGCTTGGTGGTACAGCCTCCGATGCCCTAGCTAAAGAATCCGTTTGCTGATAAGCCGAGCGGCCGCCAGCAGCTGCTGCCCGAGCAGCTGTTGCATGATGCTGCGGTCGCACTCAGGCACCTGAAGGCAAGAGGGAGGTCCAGCAGGGAAGGCTCGTGGCTGACCTTCAGTTCATGCAGCAGGCAAACTGATTTCTGGTTATCTGTCGTATCCTCTGTAAAAGCAAGAGGGAGTAAGTAGTGAGAACATGCCACCTTCCTGCTCTCGCGTGGATCTAAAACGAGAACCTGCTTCCTCTGGTTCAGCTGATTATGAGAAGCTTGTGCGCTGGCTGATTATTTTATGGACGAAAGGTTATAGTGTGATTGGAATCTCCAAATACTTCCACTTCATATCTCTTCCTTTCTCTTTCTGGTGGCTATCTGGATGGGTGGATTTTGGTGGGCCAGCAACGCTTTCTTTTGTACATTGCTGGTCACTGCCATTCTGTAATGTGCATCTTCTCTCCACTGATCTTTTTTTCTCTTCACTGTAGGGCTGTGCTTTCTGCACTGAGTCAGGAATCTTCTGCAGCCACTGCTGCTCCCCATCTCCCACATTTATTCTAATAGAACTGAGGGAGATAACAGTTTAAAAATAAAAAAAAAGAATTCCAGAGGATCAAGGCTGGGAAGAAGCATGAGAATTGGATCTAAAGGAACAATTTAAATTAGTTAATGGAAACAAAATACAACTACAATAACAAGTGAGCAAAAGCATAATAAAATAACACAATAAAAGCACACACCCCCCCCCCAAGACCTTTAATAAAACTTACTCTAGTGCTGAATTAACAATTGTAACCAGTAAACTGAGGAACCATGCAAAGCAATGAATAATCAAGTAATAATTACAGTCTACAAAGGTGTTCTGGGTAAAAATCACCATTTAAAAACCCACTATACTGTTAATGCAGTAGGTGTAGAAAGAGAAGAGTGTGCCTAATAGCTGGAATAAGTTTGAGGGCAATGCGGCAGCTGTGCACTTCCCTGCAGGGCTGGCTGCAGGACCGTGCCTTTATCAGATCTTGTCTGGCAGCAATAACAAAAGAAGGGGGGATGGAGTATGGCAGAGGTACTCTGGGAAGAGCAGTGCTTTTACTAAGACCTTGTCATGCTTGGAGGAGAAGGGAGCAGCGGTTCATAGCTTCTGAATTGTTTAATGCAATTTTTACTCCATCCTCTGATTATGCCCCTTCCAGATATCTGCCAGATAAACAAGATCGACTTCACGGCAGAGACTGAATGTGTGGTCTTTTCTTCTGCCGCCTTTCTACTCTTTAGTGGATTCTTCTGGCAATGATGCAGGCACTCTTTTTTGGTCTGGAAGTACTTAGGGCACATACTGCTTATTTCTTTCTCTGTATTTGTGGGAAGAATATAGATCCTTGAGGGAAACAAATTTTCCCAAACCAATTGCAGAGACTCGTTGGACAGAGTGGTCATTGTTCTCCCATCTGGAGAGCTGCCCTTCCTCTCAAGGACTGTTGGTAGCTTAGCTCATCTCTTCTGTCTGGACTAGAGCCACAAAAGGTACCTCATACCTGCACTGTGCTTTTTTTGGGGGGAAGGGGGGTGGAAATGTGAGATCTAGCACTTCTTAAACATTGGAAGGATTGAAGGATGGAGTCATGGCTGTTGTGGAAACCTCTATTCACAGAGCTAGCAAGGGAGAGGTTCTGGTTCACAGCAGCGGCTGAAGATTCTCATGTTCATTTACAGTTCTTGCCATTGGTCTTTGTCAACCTAGATCGACTGATATGTTCATCTACCGTGACTCTAGTGCCAATAGATACGTGCGTATGCCCTGACTCTACTGCTGTGCTAGGTCATCCATGAGAACTGGGCACCATACAGAAAGGGGAACCCAATTAATCTACAGACAGGAAAGCAAATTAATTACTCTGCCGGGCTGCTGTAGCTCCAGGCAGTGTCTGTTGCATGCTGCGCCGAAACTAGAAATTACAATTTTCAGACCTGTACTACATTCAGGCTGTGGCAGTATTACTTGAATAAAGTTACTGCCTCTTGCTTTATGTCTGTCTGACTGCACTTGGTCTGGAACAGTTGACTGGCCTGCATGTTTTCTGGGATGAATATAGAAAGTTAACTATCCTTCTTCTCACCCCTTCTCTTACCCCACTTTTTTTTTTTTTTTTTTTTTTTTTAATAGACACAAAAACAGACACTGGTACAGTTCCTCCTGACTGCTCAAAACCTTCCTCCCAGTACTCTCCTGGAGCCATTTTCCTGGAGACAGCATCTTTAGTTATAGTTGGTATCCATGAGCATTGCATGCATCTGTTTTCCGTAGTTTGGCTCCCTTTCAGAGGAAGCACATTTTCCAGGAACACGGTAGGTGTTTAACTTTTCTAGGCCCCATAGCAGCATCCCCACTAGGGATGTGGTCCACTTCTCCAGTTGTTAGGAACCTGGACCAAAGCCAGTTTTGCCCCAATGTCCTTTGTCATTTTATAGGTTCTCATTAGGCCCTTTTATAAGCTGCTGCTGCTGAAGGTTGCAGAGGCATCTCAGAGCAATCTGGTCTGTAGTTTTGAAAAATAATACATCACATATTGCTTAAGAGGAACTGAAAGGTAACATTCTGCTGCTACTACTTCCCAAGAGCAAACAGGAATTCCTCCTAGGTCCAGTGGAGAACTTGGTGTGACTGGTAAGCAGTCATCCCTGGGGTTTGGGTCTGGGTCTGCCTCTGGCCAGTGACTAGGCTAAGTGCATCTGCAATTTTGCAACCACAGAAAATCTTTATCTATCCCTAAAGAAAGCTTATGCTCTGTGATCCTACCTTGAAAAGGCTTTGAGGATCTAGAGATACTGATCCTGGGGACAAGAACTGGGGAGACTGCAAAAGGAATTGTGGCAAAGACCTGTGGGATACCCGTGGGAGGCTGCTGTAACTTCAGCGTGGACACGTTGCCTCATCTGCGTAACTTTTATTCACTCAAAGCTAACCTTCTAAGTTTTTGAATGAGTCTGACCCAGCATAGTGTCAGTGTGACTTAGTGAATTGTCATCTAGTTTATACAGTTTTGATCTGTGCTTCTTCTGGTTTAGCGTATTGAGAACCTGAATCCTTAAAATGCTAGTGCCGTGAACAGTTGTAGCATTGTAGTAGCAACTAACAATATACTAATGATACCTTTTAAAAATACGTGCAAGTATCTTCTTTTTAATAGGATACCTGAGTATAACTATAGAGACTTGATATATCAAAAACCTCGTGTCTCGCAAATGTGATGTGATCAGCCGTGACGCCTTTGACTTTTAGCCAAGTGCCTTGTGAACCAGATGTGACATTCAGAAGGAACGCTGACTCTGTGAAGTATGGTTTTCCTTTATATAAAGGCAGCCAGGATAAGCTTTACTGAAGAGAAGCAATGTAGCTTGCAGCCCACCAGCATGCTGTGTTTTTCCTTTGCAGTACGTCAGATTACTCATAGTAGGTTCTCTCTGAAATGGAGGGGTAAAGTACACTGCATTCGTGAGAGTACGCGTTATTACTTAGCGTTAGATGGTACACAGCAAAGAAGCCACCCCAGAGGAAACCTGCACTTCATAGGATCACAGGATAACTGCGGGTAGAGGAGTGGAGGCGATGTCAGGGTGCCTCTGGTCCAATCCTGTTCTCAGAGCAGGGTCAGCTCTCGGATCAGGCCAGGTTGTGCAGGGCTCTATCCCACCAGGTCTTGGAAGGAACCTCCAAGGGCAGAGACTGCACAGCCTCTCTAGGAAGCCTGCGCCACTGCTTAATTCTCCTCATTCCTTACATTCGGTTTGAATCCCTCTCGTTGCAATTTGAGCTGTTGTCTCTCAGTGTTCTGAGGAGCACCGCTGCGAAGGGCCTGACTCTGTCTTTATCTTTGTAACCTCCTGGTAGGTATTGGAAGGTGCTAGCAGATTTCCCGTACGCCTTCTCTTCAGCTTTCCGGTAACTGCTCGTACATGCACAAGCAGAATTCAAGAAGGGGAGATTACAATAAACTGCGTGTCAGTAGTATGGGGAGAGAAAAAAGAATAGTATTAAAGAAACAGAAATAGAAAAAGGAAGTCTTACATCATCTTTAAATTTAACTTTATCCACTTCTTTTTTCCAATTTCTAAGCTTGTAAACATTGGATTTTCCTGAGGGAACCAGAGTTTAAACCAAGAAGGACTTTTTTGTTCGTTTTAATTCTCAAATTCATTTAACAGTTAGATGCTCTACTAATATAAATTGACATAATTCAGTTCATTTTACTTGAGTTACTTTGATTTCAGCTATCTTTCAAGTTTCAATGTTTGCTGCTTAATATAATGACTAGGAATACGCTTTTTGTCATACAGATAATTTCTGTGGGTCAGCTATCATAGTGACCAAATGACTTGAGAATCCCATGGGGTAATTATTTCTGGTGGTGAACCCTCTTTTTTGTACAAGAAACAGATACTGGCAACACCCAACACCCCCCCCACCCCAAATCTGGTTACCTTAAATTTTTTCTTTTTTTGCTGTTTTTTCTCTTTTTTTCCCCTCTCCCTGCTGGTTAAAGATACTGAAACCAACAAGAAACTGCTAGGGTTTTTTTAAGGTTCAAATCTACTGCCACCCGAACAATGGAGGCACCTTGTGCTCATGTTCTCCATCTTACTGCATTGCCGTTCATGTTCCCCTGTGTTAGCAAGTAAGTTCCTGCGTCAGGAAATTCTGCCTTTCCAAGAGAATACCTGCTGTCCTGAGAGTGAACTGACTTAAATGTTATTCTGAAATAAAAGCTGAAGAAGTTAGTGGAAAAGTGTGCAAAATAATTGGTTTTCCATTGACAAGACATTGAGGGAACACATTCTTTGTGCATGGTGATACTTCCATATTGTTCTTTTCCAGGGAGATGCTAGTCCTTGTATGTACTGTTTATTTTTTTTTAGTACCTTGAAGTGATATACTTAGAAATTTGCTCTGAAGTTCTGTATTTGCAATGCTATAATTCATGGATAATACTTCAAAAGTACTTTTGGAAAATCAGTTGGACAATAGAGATAGAAGTAATTTCATCATAATTGCCTTTTTGTACATTGCAAAGTTTTAATGCAAATTTGTTTTCCTTTTGCAACAGGTTCTGACTGTAAATCTGTGGCTGGACCAGTTAATTCATCGCCTGAGATTAGTTTGAGATGGGAAAGTGGGCCTAGTGCTGTCATACATTCTCTGCTGGCTGTAAAAAACGGTTTCCTTCAGTGTCACGTAGAGAACTTCAGTGCTGAATTTCTAACATCTTCCCTCACAAACATTCAGCATTTTCTAGAAGACGAAACTGTTGCAGAAGTGATGCCTATGAAGATAAAAGTTTCTAATGCAAGGATTAACCTAAAAGTATGTTAACAATGAGCTATTTGGCTGCTCTAAAGAAACTGTGTTCTTGTTTCTTTGATGATGAACTACTAATCTGGATACGGTTAACTTCAAAGAACCTGCTATCATACTGTGGAAGGTCTTTAGATAACACTAAACCAATTTAAAAATCCATAGATTTGGTTAGCTCTGTGGTATGCCTACAAGAGAATTCTCTGCATGACCAAGCTATTTATATGAACTAATATTTTATACTTTTTTTTCTCCTCTCCCAGTCTCGTTTGTAGAGTGAAACTGTCTGGGAGTTTTATAGGCAAGATATACCAAGTTCCTAGAGGCACAATGTGGGTTTTTCTGGTTCGGCTTTTTTACTTAGCGTAGTAATGGTTTTCTAATTACAAAACACAAGTTTTAGAGGTTAATTCTCTCTCCTACTTAGAGGATAGTTCTTGTAATGAAAGTTCAGTACAAAAGAAGGAAAAAGGTTATGGGAATTCCAGTTCAAACCACTTGGATGCTGTTTCTTAGGACCCAGATTTCATGTTCTGCCCTACCTGGAAACAGATACTAACTAATGCAAGCTTTTCACACCACCATAGCTGAAAATAGTAACATTAAGAGGACACTCCTGCTTAAGTCTCCTAGGGGATTTTCTTTCGGACATTTAAAGGAGGTGGTGAGTTCTGTGTTGCACAACCATTGAATATAAAGATAAGGACACTTTTTTTTGTTGTTTGTTTGGGGTTTTTTTGTTGGGGGACGAGCAGGGACACAACAAAAAAAAAGGTAAAGATAAGATAATTATAGCATTGCTTTGGAAATTAACAATTGCCCATATAAACTTTGAACAAAGTGAGGACTGGAGTAGCAGCTCCAGCTCTGCATCTGGGGCTAAGGCCTTGATTCTGCTAAGATCATTCTTGACTGGAAGGGCAACTGTTATCTCTACCGTGTCCTACTGGAGTGTGTCACTATTCCCTCCCTCCATGATGCAGCTTTTCCACCCCCTGAGGATCCTTAGGCACTCCTTTAGGGCCCTTTCTACCACAGGACTAGCACAAGCACTTTCTGTAAGAGCTGTACGTCTGTGCCTTGGGTTTCAGTGTGTCGTAAACATGAATGCCCAAATGCAAAAAGGAAAGTCTTAACATATAGTCATTTAAATTTAAAAACAGGATTGTGCTGGTTTATTGGCAAGAAGGAGGACTTCAGCAAAATGTTCTTGAGGAAGCAGCTGATTGAGGTGGGAAATATACGTTAATAAACTGGCAATAAGAGTCTGCTTGGCAGCGAAGGCACTGAAGTGCTCACTCAGCAGTGCACACGAGTCACCGTGAAGTTACTCATGATGGTTGACACACTGCAAATTTGACATACAGATGGTTCATTTCTATAGAGTTGTTGGGTAATAAAGAGCAAAAGGATATGGTTCAAATTCATGCTGCATTGCCTATTCAATGTAGTATATTCTTTTGTTTCTTCTGCATGAGACTTGATGCAGTGTGTTTCATAGGGGGCAGAATTTAAGAAAGGATATTTTGTTTTTTGCATTTTCTACTGCAATCTCATTGCTGTTTCAAGAAGCTTTGGCAGTTATATCTCAAAAGCTTTCTTGCTGTGTGCTTAATGCTGATGTGTATAGTTTCTGATGATACTGGCTGCGTTATTCTGCTTGGCAGGGATAATGAACTATAAAGACTTCCTGGGGAGACCCCAAAAGAAGTAATTTGTGAAGTTTCTCTTCTGTTTAGTACAGTAATATAGCTGAACTGCAGCTGGTGTCATCCCAAACTCAATTCTAAAAAGGCAAAATCTGTTCAAGAATGATAGTTGTGCCCATTCGATCTTCAAATAGTTCAAGGGAAAATCAGATACTATGTAGTGCAGGCTTCTTATCTCTGACTCTGAGAGCTCCTGAGCTGAAGAATGTCTTGAGTTGGGATATAATCTTATTGAGATGTCTGTAAAAATACTTTGAAGTATTGAGTTCAGCAGACTTACTCCAGAGATAAATTTGGGCCTTTAATATCATCTCTGGGAAAAAAAATGGAGCAAAAGTTTAGTGGAGATGCCATTAGAAAATTCTACTGTGAAATGTTCCCTTTTGAGTTTCATTAAATCCACCCATGTTTAATTGAACATCTTAATTAGCTATTTTGATTTCCTGGTAAACTCATTTTTCAATACTTGTATTTTTTAGGATGACAGTCCACGTGAAAATCTCAAGGCATCTGAGCTGGTACCCATAAAACTACACATTGACATACTCTGGATAGAAAGAAATGATGATGGCTCTTTTCTTATTAGAGGTTTGTATGTTCCTGCACCTCGATATCTTGATATCAATATGTTTAGAGCTGGAACTTTGCTGTTCTCTTTCACAGTTATGTCAAAGAATCATAGAGTAATCTAGGTTGGAAGAAGCCTCTAGAACTCTTCTGGTCCTACTCCTTGCTCAAAGCAGCGGCAGATTAGATCAAGTTGCTCAATGCCTTGTGCAGTCAAGTCTTGAGCATTAAAAAGCCGATACCACAACCTGCCCTAAATGATCTGTCCCGGTGTTTGATCACCCTTATGGTTCATTTCTTTGGTAATGTCTAATTGGAATTTCCCTTGTCGCAGCTTGAGTCTACTGCCTCCTGTGCTGCCACCTCAAGACAAAGGCACTTGAGCACTTGTCAAGCACCTCAGGGAAGTTTGGTCCATCTTCTCTATACCTTTCCCGTAGGTAGGCAAAGGCAGCATTGAGATCCCCCCCATAGCCTTCTTATCTTGAGATTTGATAAGTGCATCTCTCCAAGACCCTCATTTGTACATCAGGTGCTCCTGGCCACGTTTATCTTGGTGGTCCTCTGCTGTTGGTATTTTTCTCACACTAGGGAATCCAAAACTGGATCTGGTATTCCAGGTGTGGTCCCACTGGTGCTGAGTATAGAACAATAACTTCCCTCATCTTGCTGGCTATACCTTTGCTAGTACAGCCTGTATGTGCCTGGTCTTTGCTGTCAGAACTCGCTGCTGACTCATGGTAAATCTTCCCTTCGACCGAGGCCTACAGGTCATTCCATGCCATGTTGCTTTCTGTCCAGTTGGTTCCCAGCGTGTAGCGGAGCAAGAGGTTGTTCACTCCCAGCTGGAGGACTTCACACTGGCTTCAGCTGAACTTCCTGAGGCTCCAGCCAGCCCATTTTTCCAGCCTGTCCAGGTTCCTCTGAAAAACAGCCTTGCCCCTCAGTGTGTCAGTCACCCTTCAGTTTGGTATTGTTCACCAAGCCGCAGAGGGTGCACCCCCCCTTTCATCCGGGTCCTGAAGATATTAATCCAACAGTATGCGGTGTATTGTGTGACTGGAGGAAGAGGAGGCTGCAGGGTGATCTCAGTGGCCCTTTCGCCTACCTAATGGGAAGGTATAGCAAAGGTGGACCAGACTTCTCCCAGGTATGCTGTGGCGTGATTTGCTTGTATTTTAGTTTCTTTGCCTTATCTAATACATTGTTCCAGTGTTTAAAGATGTTCAATGCATTTTGGTCATCTTTTTATAATAAACATTGCAAGAGACAGTAATGTACTGAGAAAATACGGAGTTTTAAGGTTCCTTTTAGCTCTCATTTTTTCCCCTTTTTGCTGAAGTGCTTTGATCCCTATTCTTGTCATGGACCGCTCAGGTACAGTGACTTCAAAAGCACAGGTCAAATGCTGCCTGCGCTGCAGTGATTGATGTATCTGCAGTGCTACATTTTTGAGTCCTCACGTGTGTGTAGTGGGAGGAGGGGGTCGTGAACAGAAAACTCCTGTTTAGAAGGAAATGTTTAAAAAAGAAAAAAACAACCCAGAGGATTTTCTTAGACTACTAAGAACCATGACCCTCATTTTTTCTCTTCGTGTACAGCGGTATATTTTAATAGATACCACAGTGCACTTCAGTTATAACTTCTAGAAAGTTTCTTTAATGCCCAGTCATTTAAATTATTTTCTAATTTAAAAACTTGATCCTGCAGGTTTATCTCATTGTGTCTTCAAATGCAAATGCAGTCCTCAAATCTGATTTGGAGCTGGAGATAGTGTATTAATAGTCATATTAATAGTTCTCAAACTTCTAATTATTCAGAGTGCCTATTCTGTGGTGACGATACTGTGATCATTTTCTTCAAGCTGGAAGCTACATATTGCTTCTTCTCATGCCTCCTTTCCTTTCTCTCTTCCTCCAAAAGGATATATGACTTTTAATTATTTTTTTTATTCTTATATTTGATTTGGGGAAGTAAATATAAGTGTACTTAATATTACAAGTATATTTGTTTAGGTGGTTTTACTTTTGTGCTGATGAGAATCAACCTCTATAAATCAAAAAAAGACAAGAACCCCTAAGCACTGCCCTTAAGTATATTTCTGTGATATAGACAATCAAAGAGTAAATGACGTGTCAAAGATGAAGAATTCAAGTAGCGCATTGCAGCAAGCAACTGGACCTGTTGGCCATACAACACGGGACCAAGCCACGCAGACTACTTGTGAAATTCCCAGACCTTCTAAATCAAGCAGGGATTCAGCTGACTTCCTTAAAAATGAGGTACTAAGAATTCCTTTTGACTCCCCCCCCCCCCGCCCCCCCAAAAAACCCAGACTCCCCAAATTACGTTACAATCAGTAATCATCATAACTGTTAGATTATATGGGAGTGGGCTTGGGGGTTACTTCTGGTTAGAAATCTGTTTGAGATGGAAAGTATGAATTATGGATATTATAATATGGTTCAGCACTTAAGCATGCAAAATAAATTTAATACCGCTTTCTAAATAGGGTAGTAATACACTGCAGACTAATTCTTCTCCTTTACATCAGAGGGAGTTTTATGAGGGAGCAAGTCCCTTCTTCTCCCCTTCTCCCCCATCCCTGTACCACACACCTGTCAAAGAGCAAGGACTAGACTGTTAAGTCAGCCCCTTACTAATCTATTAATCATACCTGGATTCTGAACCGATGATGACAGAACCTGCGCATCGATTTGGCTCTTTTCTTCGCTGGGTAAGAATCCATTCCCAGAGCTCCGAACCTGGTGGTGTTTCTACTCCGCTCCAGAGTGGAAATGACGTAGCTAAACCATTGGCTGTCCTGCCTTTTGAGCTAACCGCGTCAGTTCTCTCTGCGTTCCACGCTCATTGACGGGGAATCGGTGGCAATTGACTCGGCCCCAACAAACCCGCACCCGGCAGCGAATGTGAGCGTATGGTCTTTTAAAAGTTACCGAAATGGAAAGAGCGGTCAGTATGCAGGAATACTAATAACGCTCTTTTCTAACCCGATCGTTTCAGCTTATTGAAGAAAATGAATGTCTCAAACAGGAACTAGCCAAAGCCAAAATGGCTCTTGCTGAGGTGCAAATGGAAAAAGACGCCCTGCTTCATCGTATAAAGAAGATGAGCGTTGATCGTCGGTAGGACGGGTTCTGGTGCAAGGCATCATCAACCGAACTTCAGGTGATGGTGGCATCTAAAATACTGTTTGTAAATTGCTGGAAGACATTCTTATTTTTTTTGTCGCAGACAAATTTTTCTGATTATGAACAAAATGTTTGTGAACTAGTTACTATTCCGAAATTATCATTAAGCATTGTAACATTTTCCAGCCCATTTTAAACTGACATGACTTTGGAAAAATCAGTTTATACTGTACTTTTATTAATTTACTGAAGAAAAAAAAATCCTATCATCTACTTTTAATATTATCAAAGGAGATGTTATTTTTAAAATGTTTTCAGAAAAGCAGATGGCTCAGCAATGAAAGAAGGTGCCTAGGTGCATAATGGAGTAAAATGTACCACGCCTCATTAACGAACTGTACCTCTGTTTGTTAAGGTTATGTTGTTTTATTATTACCAGAAGGTATCTATACAAGAGGTTATATTTGCACTATGATGATATGGGCTAGATCCTCGAGAATAGTATAGCTACTAAAAATTAAAATACCAGCCCTAAACTGGCCCTAAATTCAGTGTAATTTGCCCAGAGAGGATTATAAGAATAATCCTCTGGTGCTATAGAGTTCCATATACCCTTTCCATATGCACTCCTAAAATACCACAGTAAATGCTGTAGAATTTAAGTAAGAGGGCATACAACTGGGCTTTCCTTGTGCACGAAGCTCCAGGGTATCTGTACAGCTGGTGTAATTTACACATTCACCCTTTTTTTTCCTTTCTCTGTGAAGAGGATGTAGCCCTGCAATAGGATCCAGCCCTTTGTGACAGGTGAGCTTTGAGCCATTCTGCATGCGTGTCTGATTTCTGCACAACTCATCAGACATGCCCAAGGATTTGGTCCAATGTATTTAAATATGTAATGTCAATGCTTGTGAGGGAGGGGGGGAATCCTACAGGGATTCATTAATTGTATATTGCTTTTTTTGATAAAAAAGCTGTAGAGAATCATTTAATTACCCAATGAAATTGTGAGATTACATGACATGTAATTATACAGTTTAAATCATGGGTGATTTGTACAAATTGAACAATAATTTTCAGCTAAAAACTGGTACAGATGAATAAATAAAAAAAGCACAACATTGTAAAATAGAGAATATAAGTGTGTGCTTCTAAACAATTGAGGAAACAACATACAAAACCATACATGCCTGTAAGAGATTGGTTTTGCTAAAGTAAAAATGACTGAATAATTTAACTAGTGACCTTGAATCTGACGACTGAAAATCTTTTAATTGCTACCACAATTGTGTCTGCTCCATGGGATGTTTGAGGGAAGTTTTGTTTGTAGATATGCAGACAAATCTCAAAGTATTTAGTATCTTGTGGTTTGACTTTGCATATTCAGGCTGTCAAACTAGTTTTAATTAAAATGGTTTTCATTAAAACTTTTTGGAGGGCACATAATTTACACTGCTGAAAATAGTTATTGAAAGTATGTAGATGTTAATCAAGAACTCTGTGGAAGAACTGGTTCAGGCACTATTTTAAAGCCTGTTTTATGAAACCCTAGTTGACACTCCCTTTAATGCCCATGGAAATTTTAATCTTATTATTCTGAATAAGATGAAAAAATACACACATAACTGTTTCTAATAGAGAAACTAAATATGTATATTTCAAAAGGTATTCAAGACAACACAGTATTCAATATGAGCAGTCCAATTTCACACAAATACCATGTCAGATTCAGGGGAGGAGTTCTCAACTGGTTTAATTCTGATTGGTACTATTAAAGTCAGTAATTCTTACTTGGTTTATCCCTGCCAAGAACTAGTTACAATTATTCTGAAGAAAGGAATGTATAGAGTGCTTAGTAGCATGTTGCTGGAATAATACATTGAGAATTGTCTAATTTTTAAAAAGAAATAAACAGCAATATCAAATGCCTGTCCTTATTACTGCACAAGCTACTACCTGCTTCTTTTGACAAAAACCAAACCCAACCCGAAACAACAGCCCAGACCAGCTCTTCCCAGTACAGATGTTGAAATTCAGGGTGTCACTTTCTTGCACTTCATTATAACCGAATACATTTCTGCTTCATGGCAGTTTCGCAGTAATGGGCATCATCTGCGGACAGTTCAGAAGAGACGGGTGTGCTTGGCTGTGGACTCGATGTTACCGAGAGTGATAGTGCTGTGTCACTCTGAAAGGAGTTTTGCTTTTGAAAAAATGCAGAGGGAGAGTTAGTTTATTAATGCTTGAAAGTACAAAGTTAAACTAAGCCTTAAGAGGTTATACTAAAAATAGCGATTAAAGGCCTCAGATTAAATGAAACAATTCATTCTCCAGGCTCTGCTAGTTTTCACGACCACCTTAAATCCTAGATATGAAATATGCACCGTCAGTAGAGCCTCTTGAACAGATCACCACTTTTATTCTGCAAAGAACTAAATGGAACAGAGTTTGGAGAACTTCAATGTATACAGAAAACTGACTCCCGAAGTCTTGCAGGCAAACTGTTAAGAAGTTTTATTTTACATTTGCTGTGGAAACTTAAACTGGTCTGCAGATTAGCTTAACACTCATTCAGCTTGTTTAGAAATAACTGCTTCAACGTCTGATAAAGCTTTCAAGTTAGCTTGAGGCGGTGCCCTTTCCCGGGCTAGGGCAGCGCATCGTTCTGGCGTGCTCTGTTCCAGTTCTCGCAGTAACTCCGATGCACCAATTTTAAATCAAAATGGCCTTACAGAATTACTTGTAAAAAGCCTGTTGGAGAGGCAGCTTCGTAGAGGTGATGCCTGTTCTCCGATGTCCCTGCTCCAACTTCATGACAGTAGGTATTCCAGTCCCTGGATTAATCCCACCATGGCTGTTGGCATGGGACCATGGCACAGGCTGGGAGGGAACGGCTTTTTTTTTTTTTTTTCTTCTGCCTAAGTCCTTTATTTTCTGATCCCACCAGCCGTGTCTGTTTGTACACTGTCTCCCCTAGGAACTGACTTGGGGTATTCAACTGGGATCATAAGTGATCTCTAAAGGATAATTGCTAGCTACAGAACACTTCCCAAGTCTGATGTGATAATGGTTACCTTTATTCATAATAAATTCATAATAAATGTAAGAGGAATGTGATAATAAAGGCAAAGACTTTATCAAGCATCTACAATTCCAAGAGTACAAAATGTGCGAATGTACTGCAGAAGCCAAACTCCTTGCAGCGACCAGATTTCAGGTAAGTAACAGTGGAGAAAATGGTTTCCATATAAAAAATGTGCCTGTATTGGTCTAGTTCTTAAACCAGTCATCACAAAATGCTTGAAGTAGTTTTTCAGCTCACTGTTGCTATCTGCAAATTTTAGAGTGTACTTCAGATTCCGATTCAGCTGCTGATATAAATCAGTGGTTTTTTATCTATTGTAGGAGCAGAAAATGACCTCGCTAATATGTTAACTAGCAATGAAGTTGTGGGCACTTGCTGTGAAATCCACTCATTCATCCTTCCCAGTAGGGAAATGAGGATTTTGACAGTCCTGCAACACAACCTTATCGTTTTCTTTTTCTTCCGACCCGTGCCGCTTCCCGTTCGCCGGCTCTCCTCCGAAGAGCGGCCCGCTTTCCTCTGCCTCGGTGAAGATACCCGTCACCGCGGCCGCCGCGGCGCGGGAGCGCACCTGTAACGGGGCGGGGGGGACGCGCGGCTTCCAGCGGGGCAGGCGGTCGGCACTAAGCTGCGCCCGAGTTTTGTGGCACTGCACCTCCTCGTCTCGTGGGAACGACGTGGAATCTGAAAGCGTGAGCAGCACGACGAGCACGTTCATCGGTGTGAAGGGACGCAAAAAACCTAGAGCGAAACGCTAGGTATGGTGGTCTTGTGCTGGAGGAACAAAGCTCTGTGTCTCAAGCAAATTAAGAAAAAGCATAAATCTTAATAGTAAATTGAAGCTGCGTAGTTGTAGTTCTATGTATTTTTTTAGCATTCTTACATAAAAACTTTAAAACATCATATTTCTAAAATGATTTTCTCTTTGAAATTAGACATCTTTGAATTGTCTGGTTACTAATTAAAATCTGCTTATTGGCTATTGTGTATTTGGAATATAAAAAATCGGAACAATTTTAGTTATGAAAGATATTTTTGGAACACTTCAAAATTAATATTAAAAAAGATTTTTGCAGCTTCCAGCTTCTCAAATACTATGGAATGTCTTTGCAAGTGTGTCACACTTCTAGCTAGCTGAAACACGTTGCAGGAAGTGAATCTTCAAAAATCAGCTGAACTCTTGATGGCCTGTGTTCTCTCCCAAAATAAGGGGAAACTTCTGCATGCCAAAAAGATCAATCTCTCATATTGTCAGCTACTGAAATAGGTAAATAGTAACTGTGTTTAAAGGTCATTTTGGTTTTGTCTGTCATTGCCCAAGCCATACCTAACCGGTTACATTGAAGTATCTGTATTTTGTTATTTCTTCGCTATCTCCTGCCTTTCTTTTTATTGCCATCACTTACTTTACTACAAGCAGAAGTGGAGTATATGTATTTCCTAAAGATTTCCCCATATAATCTCAGTATTAAATCTTAGGTTGCCCCAGAATTTCTGAGAGTATCGTATTGGAAGTAAAAATAAGATGCATCACAACTAGGTAAGAAACCATTGCAAACGCTGAGGCGTGAGATAAGGACTAATGCTGCTGTATCTTGCGCGCGAGTGAGCTGGTAGCGTGTGGAGCGTAATGCATGAACTGGCTAATGCAGTTCTTCTAGGTTAGAGTGTGTTTGAAACCACCATGATTTGATATGTGTTAGGTAATTGGTAAGTATTTTAAACATTTGAGAGAGACACGGGAACAAATGAGCACATTAGAAGTAAGTGGTAGTCTGAGCCAGTACGTGCTGACTAAAGAAGCCGCCTCTAAACAACTTATCTGTGGAACAAACGTGGATGTCTTCACATTGTCTGCAAACCTCAATACACCATCACCACGGAAGGTGCAACCGTCAAATACTTTTATCCCAGTGTAATTACATTGTTCTAGTAACTGTTGAGGTGTTTGAGCACTGGAAAATACTTTTGCAATGAGGATTATCATAGTGAGGTCCCTGATGGTTGATGTTTTACTAGCAAGAAAAGCAGTGCTTAACGAGTTCTCAGAATTACGAATTTTTCAGTCACACCCCTTTTAAAGAGGAGGAAGGCACGGTGAGCACACTCCTCTCCCCTAGCCAGCACTAGATGGCACTCCGAGAAGTCACTTGGGGCTTCACTGCCTCCTGGGGACCAGTAGTTCTTGTTTCTTGACTCACAAACAGTCTCGTTAAACCAGAAAATGTCAGGATACAATTTGGAGTTTTTATAAACTTCTGGTGATGAGTTTCATAACATGATTTTAAATCGGGCTTTTTTCACTTTTCATTTAGAAAGCTTATCTTTGTTACTACTGCCCTCTTTATGGCATAGTAATTTTTCCCTCTTTAAATAAATCATATGAACTGCCTGAACATTGTTAGAAGAAAGACTTTCGTCCCCCTTTTACATTTCAATAAATTCTAAAACCACATTTTTGTACATATTGTCCCTTTTATAGCAAAACCTTTATCATATTTGTTGCATTTCATCATTATCTGTTAAAATAAAAAGTTTAGGAAATTTTTCTGGTTCTCCTATCATTGCATAGATGAACAACTCCACCTTGATATCATCAATTTATTTGTTCAATTTCCTTGCTAACTCGAAAAAACTCTGATTTTATTCTACTCATTTTTAATAAAAGCAGCATATGTAGAGGTTTCCTGTTTGTTTGCGAAGAACCAAATGTAATCCTTCACAAATGCTTGCCTTACCCACCTTCACCAGACAGTAATCTAACAAGACAGTCTATATTAACACTGTAGTGTGTGATAAGTGATCTGCAGTCATTCCTTTTTATATCCTGTTGGGTTATTCAAAAACTTACAGGCAGAATGACTAAGCAGAGAGAAAAGCAATCTATATAAAATTTACTGTAGGAATGAGGTTGCTTTATTTTTGTCAAAGAGTTAGAGAAAATAGCATAGAAAGCAGATGTCTTTTCATTCCTCTGAAATCTTAATGTGGTTTGTTCCTTCGACTTATTTTTAAATTTTATTTCTAATAAGAGTCTGCAACTCAGGACAGGTACGATGGAGAGTTTTTTAAGGTGTCATCCTGCGATGCCACATACTAGAACATGTTGCAGAATTTGACAATATACTGGACACCAGCACAATCACAGACACTTACCTGAACTGAATTGGGTGTAGAAATGAGGCTTCTCTGGTCAAACCTGGCAGGAAGAGTCCTGAAAAATCATTTTCATCTAAAACACAAGATTCACTATTTCTGCATATTCACCAAAAAAATATCTATTTACAGACTTCTTGAGTACTTGAAAATATTTATTCCATAGCTTTCTTAAAAATTAAAAAAAAAAATAAATCATCTCCAGCATTTCATTTCCTATCCAAGGATAATGTCAGAAACACGGCAAGTTGCAAACGGTCATTGAGAAATTCTTCAAAGCAGTATCAAAGCTATTTGCTTTAACTGGATCCTAAATCCTTCCAAACCACTAACAGCCAGCGACATGTAACTCATGGAAAACTGCAAGTTAAGTTTCCAACTGATACTCATCTGAAGATATATCTGAGAGTGAGGCTCTTAAACCTTCCTTTGCAATGATCAGAAGCATTTTCAGCTTATGCAACAGGAAAGTATGCCTTCAAAGTCGTAACGTTAAGAAGATTTAAAAAGACTCCTTGAAATGGGACTTGACAAAATATTTCAACAGGCAAAGACAACGTAGAGTTAATCTCTTGCCTTTCCATTATGCAAAACATGTCCCTTAGTTAGCTGCTGTAAGTCACTGCTGTCAGGAAGGAGGAAAAAGGGAGGGTATTTGAAATAAGTGTAGGGAAAACAATACACTACAACAAATTTTGGGCACCTTATTCACAAAAACCTTGTTCCTATCTGGCTGAATAGCTGTCATCCTTAATGTCACTGTGCCTGCCTTTAAAGCTACAGCTGCTGGAGTCAAAAGCAAGATTTTTACCTAGTGGGGATTAGTGATTTATAGGCAGGAACAGATTTCTTTTTTTAATTTTTTTCTCTTCCCCATCTGGTGAGAGAAACTTGTCCCTGGAGCAACCCCATGCTGTATGTCGTAGCTGGCTGCTAACTGAGAAACGCTGCCATGACCTCCCACTTCACTGGTGTCCCTTCGCTTTAAGGGCACTTGGAAACTTCTTACGCCAATCGGGAGAACCTACATAAATGAGATTTATGAGCAACAGGAGACTTGGTTATATCAGATACGGTGAGATCTCGCCCACAGTACCGTTCCGGAGATCCGTCGGGGACTGGAGCCAAAAGGATGGGGCAGAGCTGTAACTCAGACGTGCCGTGAGCGTGATGCACGTTTTCACTGCAGCCATCCCAGCGGGGTCATCTTCCCTGCGAGAAATATGAGTGATGTTAAAGAAGAGAAGGAAGTAGAAAAGAGGAGCAAAGAGGACTTTTATGAAAGGAAGTTTAAAAATTCTGGCAAGAGAGAAATGCACAATAAACGAAGACATGCAGAACGCTAAATGAGGTGGTATGAGTGTTTAGATACCACAAACGCATGTATACACAGTGTACCTCAGATCAGGTACATTACAAAAAGCACCAAAAGATTCAAAATAACTGGAAGAGATGACTTGATGTATAAACAATCCTACCTGAAACAAAAGAAATTGACTTGGCTTCTACTGCAGATCTGAATTGTTGTTTTCTTGCTAAAATCGCAGTGGTGGGGAAAAAAACCCCATCATAAAAAGGTATTAGGCTAATGCAGGGTAGTGTCTTCACGGGGTTATCGCTCAGAGAAGCAAAAGTTTGATGAAACACTAACATAAAAATAAAACTGAGCAGTTCCAGATTTTGCTGTTTCAATTTTAAAAATGTTTTATGGTATCTTCACCATAAAGAGGAATGATGTGATAAAATAGTAGTGTCACAGAAACTCATTAATTTGACATTACTAAACCTATTTTCAAGGAACGCTTGAAACCTTGGCAGGTTCAGAGGTGTGAAAGGAGAAACAAATGTAAGAAAAAATCCATCAAAGCAGTTACCAGATTTATGTGACTTAAGAATTTTCCTACTTGAATTATTCATCCTACTTAAGCTATTCACCTTGCTTTAATACAGTTTCATACACTTTTCTTATACTGCATCTCTTTATGGGGGGGGAGGATCTTTTTAGCTCCAATTTGTGGTTTACTTAATTATTTGATTAAAGATTACTTTGTGTTAATTATTGCATATTTTTCTTGGATGATGCCAGCCAATTTGCATATCCATAGCAGAATATGTCTCTCTATCCTCTTAATAGAATATGGAAATAGAACATCTATCACGAAGAGCCGTACCAGTTGTTTTCCTATGGAAAAGAATCAAAGATTAATTCCTAAATGTGTTTTGCTGAATCAGCTCCCGTTAGAAGAGTGTCATGGATATGCCGGTAATTCCTGGATATTCCTGTAATCCTCTCTGTTACCTCTGCTACTGATGCTCTGGTGTAGGTCAATACGCTGTTGTGTCCTTTAAACATTTATCTTACATTTAATATTTTTTGTGTATGTTTGTGCCTCCGAGCCCTTAGCTTTAACTTACCTACCGAATGAAAATTAGTAGGGCTTTTTGCCCAGGGTCGATAGTCACCTTCGGTTCAGATAAATAATGAGCATAAATCAAATGAATTGGCTGGTTTAGCCATAGACTTTACCAATTAATATTTTTGACCAAAATCTATTGTACTATCTGAAGGCCAAAAATAAGAGAGTTGTCACATTAGCAAACAAATTATTCATGCTAATATTTTTCCTCTGTAATCCAGTTACACAAGAGATAAATGAGATTTAGAAATTCACTGCATAACCACATCCTCTCATGCAAAAAGCAATAACTTCCTTCCCTAGGCAGTACAGGACTGGCTTTCAAATTTTAATACTCACTCTGGAATGTTTTTTGTGGGGCTTGGAGAAGTAATTAAGAATGAAGAACCTTTTTACTGTTGGGCTAGCTAAGTAAAATATGTCAGGGGCCCTAATCTTGTGCTGGGAGCAAAGTATCAGCTTCACAAAACCACCCTCTGACAAATCTGGTATTAATTGTTCCTCTCGGCAGGTAGCAGAAGCACCCTTAACATCAGAATCACTGTGTGGTTGTACACGTCCTGTACAAACACATAGCAAGCAATACCCTGTGTATTTAAATTTACAAAATGAAGACCAGATTAAACTGCCCTCTTGCACAAGGCAGTATCCTGATCGAGATGGATCAGTGAGGTGGTAAGCAAAGCTCACATACCTACTGCTTGTGCTGTTACTGGCGGGGTGCACGCACGGGTAGCAGTCTCCATGCTAAAAGGTGATTTATCAGAATAAGACCACGCGCAACCAAGCGTAATAGAAGGCAACGCTAAGCCTATTCTAAATTAAAATGTTTGAATGAAAAAATACATTAATGTGTTTTAAGCCTGTCCCCTGACAATTTCATTGTATTTCACTAGTTCTTGTTTGGGAAAAAATAACGGATAATGGGTTTATATTCACCTTTTCTGTACGGCTTATGATTTTGTATGCTTCTATTACATCTCCCTACAGTTATCATTTCTGTAAAGCTGAAGTGGCCTAGTCTAGTTAGGCTATACGAAGGCTGTACTATACGTCTGATTATCCCTCTTCTCCTTTACTGTATCTTGCCTAGTTCTGATGGAATCTTTTTGAGACAGGGCAAACACAATGGTTTTATACATTGACATAATGATGCTCATTTCCTTTCTTAATAATTCCCAATTATTTTATTTGTCATTTTGATTACCATATAGCATTAAATGGACATTTTCATAGAGATATCCCCAATAACATTTGCTACCTCCCACTCATCTAGTACCAAGGCCAATCGAAACAGTAGCTCACACCTCACCATTTTAATTTCATGAGTGTTAGATTTCAGGTTCCTTCAGACTCTTTGGGGAATTTAATCTGGTCCAGGCAAGTTGGTTTTATTTATTGATTTGTTTCAGAAAAACTTTTCTTATGGGACTGTAACTTGAGTTAACCCCTTGGACTTGACCTGTAAAGAAAGGCCCTGGTTTTTGAAACGACCACCACTTTTTCACCACAAATAGTTATCTTCACTTAAAAAGAACTGGCCAGACCCAAGAATCCAGTGCAAAGTTAGCTAGCTGCATCATTTGTGTTAACAGTAACGATCAAAATTAGAAATTGCAAAGTTTGGTCAATTACAGCGAGTGAGAGAATTAGTGGAAGATTGTTCTTCATTGTGTATTTGGCAGCCCTATATCCATTTGGGTTTTGAGGAAAAAAAACAGCGCAGTATCTATTTGCTTCCATGTTAATTCCCACTGCAACATTAATCATAAATTTCTGTCATGTATTTCTCCTTTCAAATGCCTTCCTATTATTCGCAGTTGTATCAACCTCTTCCCGCCCAGCTCTCCCTCTGAGATTGATACCTTTTAAATACATATAGACAGTTCTGAGCCTTCCCAGATCATTACCTAAATATATCCCATTTTCTTCTGTGTGCACGATTCATTTCCAGTAGCCACCCTCTCCTTTGGACCCGAGGAGGTCCGAAGCTATGCGCTATAAGCAGCACAGCTGGAATTTCAAATACATTTTGCCTTATTGGTCATCACAGCATGTGTCCACAAGCATAAACGTACCTGAAGGACGTCTGATGCGCGAGTGCTTGCTCGACCCTTTCTGTTAATGCCGAGGAGTGATTTACCACTCTGCATTCCTATACAGTAACTGCCATTGGCAGAGTCGCAGAGTGGAAGCCGTTGCCCTCCAGCGCGGCGGTTCCCCCGCGGTGGCACTGCTGTGTGCCGCCGCTCCGGCGCGGAAGGGCAGCGTCTGTGCGCGATGTTATCAGCTGTCCGTACCTTCGGTTGCGGCCCCTCGTCACCAGCACCTTTCAGCTGAGATTTCCCTGCGATCCCTCTTTCAGGCAGTCAAAACCCCACGCGTAGGCAATGTCGTATGTATCTTAAAGGGAAGATAAGAAGTGGGAAATATTTTAAAGTCCGAAAGAGGTTGCGATGTATTGAAGGTGGAAACAAGTTATTTTTATTGCAGCAAGCTGCGCATGGAGCAGTACAGGCAGAGCTGGAATACTGTATTGTATCTGCCAGCACACGCTGGGCTGGGGCTTCTCATCAGCATGCTGCTCTTACCAACGGGTCTTCTCATTTGATTCTGCATCTCTCTCCAACGCATGAAAAACAGGCCTAGGCATATTCTGATAGCAAGCCGATGTAAACCTACGACAGAGCAGAAGGATCGGATGAATAATTATACTGCTAATCCCACCTGCTGTCACACAAGAAATACATGTAAAGAAACGTATAGATATACCAGTTGATCTCGGCATCTGCCATCAAAGCGGAATTGCAATTGCGCTGGAAATGGCAGGGCAGACAGATGTGACTCGCTGTCAGTACGATCCCATCACTGTTTCCTGGAGGCTCAGCTCTCCAGCGCGGACACAACCTGCGGCCCGCGTGTACTCGAGACTTCGGAGCAGTGGGACGTTACAGCCCCCTGGGGAGAGCAGCACACTTCCCAGGGCACGTTCGGGTGACTCTGTAGGTCAGGGTCTGGGTGACACAATAATGGTTTAATTTCTTGCTCTCTTCAGTG
Source organism: Aviceda cuculoides (assembly GCA_035590195.1). Taxonomy (NCBI): domain Eukaryota; kingdom Metazoa; phylum Chordata; class Aves; order Accipitriformes; family Accipitridae; genus Aviceda; species Aviceda cuculoides. Next base: position 15,053,932 of record JAVJGG010000062.1, on the reverse strand, counting down.
TGCTGGGAGCCCCATGAGAATGGTCTAGTGGGGTCGGTCAGTGCAAACGCTGAGACAGCGTCGTGCTGCTGTGCAGCGTCACTAAGGGACCGTTTCCTTGCATGTTCTTCTCCATTACAAATTTATACTGGGACAACATGCCTGAAAGCAAGTAAGTGTTTACAGAAAGTGGGATCTAGTCAGAATTGTATAGTCAGAGGTAGGATTGTTGTGGATAAGTCTTTGTTGTGGTTTAACCCCAGCCAGCAACTAAGCACCACGCAGCCGCTCACTCACTTCCCCCCCAACACCCAGTGGGACAGGGGAGAGAATCGGGGAAAAAAAGAAGTAAAACTCGTGGGTTGAGATAAAGACAGTTTAATAGGACAGCAAGAAGAAAATAATAATGATGATAATGATAATAATAATTAAAAAATGGCAATAATAACAATAAAAGGATTGGAATATACAAAACAAGCGATGCACAATGCAATTGCTCACCACTCGACGACCGATGCCCAGTTAGTTCTGAAGCAGCGATTCAGCCCCCAGGCCAACTCCCCCCAGTTTATATACTGGACATGACATCACACGGTATGGAATACCCTGTTAGCCACTCTGGGTCAGCTGTCCTGCCTGTGTCCCCTCCCAACTCCTTCTCCCCCTCCAGCCTTTGTGCTGGCTGGGCATGAGAAGCTGAAAAATCCTTGACTTAGTACAAACATTACTTAGCAACAACTGAAAACATCAGTGTGTGATCAACATTCTTCTCATACCTAACTCAAAAACACAGCACTGTACCAGCTACTAGGAAGAAAATCCACTCTATCCTAGCCAAAACCAGGATAGTCATCAAAAATGGCTTTTTCCTTACATGTTACTTCAGCTTCTACCTAATCTGGTGAGTCCAGGCATTCACACGCTCTTCTGAAACCATAGCACTCTTTGTGTTTTTATATTCCTCGAGAGTTAGGCTTAGTACCTCCAGTTTCTATCATTTTCTTCTACAGCGGAGAGGGATGTAAGGCCTTTTGCACATTTCAGTGGCGAGAGCTAAACTAAGCAGCGTGTGAGCATTCTGGTGTGTCCCAGTTACCCCAGCTGAGGACCTGCCCGCTGTGCCCACCTCCCTCCCGAGCCCGCCCCTGAGGAAGGCTGGCGTGCATCGGGGTTTCACCCCGACAGGGAACCGGGACGCGGTGGGCACTCACGCCTGGCCTCGAGAGCTCCGACGTGCTCCTGGGACCTCCACTTTGGACTTAGCCGCTGAGCCTGACGCTTAGGAATCTCCTGGATGAGCAGCGCAAACGCAAAGCTAGTCACGGTTGTTTGAAGTTCACGGCGTCTTTTTTACACTATGCATATACTGTAAAGAGCAAAAGACAGTATCGAGCCCAAAAAACTCTTGCCACCTAGGTGCGTGAGAAACAGCACTTTCTCTTGGGCACTTCGCAGCCTTTGTCTCTGATTTACTATGGGTGTACAACAATGAGAATAATAATTAGGCCTATTTAATGCTGATTTATTTTCTACTGCCAGACCAATCTGACGGTTTATTCCAGCATTTTGAGCACTCTCAGAATATCCCTCAGAATTTGTAATAGGGATCTTAGACCTTCCTTATATCTTTACATGAGAGAATTGGTAAAAGACAGTCCTGAAATATGACGTTAATATGTCTGCTGTTCTACACAACTATTTTTAATATCACGCAGATTTGGGGGGTTTTTTTAATACTTGCAACTCAGTTCTTCATATCCCTTCCATGTTCCTGCTTGAAAACAGAGAGGGGAAAGTCACAAAATGTTAGAAAGCACCCGTTTAATTTGACTTTAAGTATGGGAGGCTGCAGGAGGAGGAAATGAAGAAGTTGTCACCCTGAAACGAGAAGAAAGGCAAATGACAGTTGCACTGTAAAAACATTAAGGAAAGTCCCTGCTTATTACAGTCAAGCCCAGTCCTTTCAAATGACAAACCAGTTAAAGAATTTCTAGGTAGGCTAAATGCTTTCTCTGGTATTTTAGAAAATGGAAGAAAACAGAAGGTAAGGCATATGTTGTGTTAAGAGAAATTTTGAGATTGAAGGTGTGATAGCACTTAAGACACTGACAGCTGCAGTGGTCATAACTTAAAATGTTTTTGCAAATACTAAAATCATAGAATCACAATTCTGCGGTGGTATGGAACACCACTGCTCAAAAGGCATACCATGTTTTGAAAGATCTCGGCTGTCTTACAAATTATTTTTCTCATCTGTAACTGCTGCAAATTATAAAGCTATGTTTCTACTTTCTATGTCTAGTTAACATATTCATCATACATATAATTTTTAACACTCCACAGCGCTGTCCTGATATTACCAGGAACAAAGAATGTTAGACATTTAAGAACATGAAGGAGTCCACCTGATCTAATAAGTTTGACCATTTACATTCAACTCAGTCTCGGTACATTTTTTTTTTTTCTTACTACAGTCCACTATTGATTTCATCTCTGGAAACAGACCAACCCATGTTCTGAATTCTTCGCTTCAGCGGCCCTTAGAATTAATCCATGTTTAACCCTTCCATTAAATAGTGCTGCTTAAATTCCTTTTTACTTTTCAAATTGGTAGAAGAACTATTTTCTGCTCTATTTGCTAATGAAATGAAATCCTCTGTTTGGCCTTCACAGTTTTCTTGGGCATTAGGCTGATGGGTTTACTGGGGTATGTTTTGAGCCTTGCTATAGTCATAAAATCTTCCTGAATTTGCTGGCTACTGTATGCATCTGCTCCATTGGTATTTCTATCCCAATTCTCCACGCTGTTCTTCAACAGCTTTCTGGATGATCTTTTCAATTAGAGCACAGTCTTGAGATTTTATTTTCCCAAGAAGAATTATGTAACTTTTATACTGAGTCATATTTGCCATCTGCCGATCCAACCACATAAACAATACAAATTCTTAAAAACCTGAGTTTTCTTTAGTATCTGCTTCTGGTCTGGTTTTTCACAAACGCACACGTTTACGCACATACCCCTGCCTTGCGGTTAGCTCTTCACAGAATACTGGCACCTCTTCGGCCGCTCTCAGCAAACTTGAGGAAATCTACTCATGCAAAGGATACATGTGAGAAGGTATTTATCAGGCAATGCACGTGATCGCACACAAAATCAAATGCAAGGCAGAAATAAAGGGAAATTATGTCTACCTTAACAGAGGACATCAAGAAGCTTCAGAATGCAGGGCTATTCTTAGTTTACAGCTAACTTCTTTGGAACTAGTTAATGCTCAAGTGGCTGGTAACAAGGTACGTAAGTTTCTAGTCCAGCTTTAAATTACTGTTTTCCACTGTGACTCTGCTGTGACTAAGGACTTTTAAACTGTAAATCCTAATTCATGTGATTATACATTTATTTATTTAAACTATAATGAAACACTTGTGATCACAGAATCAGACCTTAAAATTGCTATTTGTATCAGACTCTTTCAACCAGAAAGGCCGTAGTATAGAGTCTCTCCGCCTAATAATTTTATGCCGCCGCTCAACTCTGTGCCCTGTTGACAACATTGGAGAAGACACCATTTCACATCCTGAAAGTGCCAAACTATGCAAATTACATTTTTAAGCTAAAAAACAGATACCGTTTTGTTGCTGTGGAACAGTAAGTCTCCAGGATGATAATTTTTTTTCCTTGGTAAGAGAAAAATCTGACCCCAGAAAGAAATTTCTATTGGTTTTTAAGCGATTAGAATTAATTAGCTAATAAAAATATGAAAACGCCTGTAAAAATGTTACTGACAGGGACTAAACCCAATCATGTGCGGAATCAAGGATCTTCCCATTGACTTGAACGTACCATAGGTCCGGAGTAATTAACGCTCTCGCCGAAAACATAGCATTAAGATCTTGCCTACCCCAACGTTATTTTGCCATTGCTGTGCTTTACATCTTGTGAGCACAGTTCGTGGGAGAATGCCGCTGATGTGAGTGGGGGAACGGTAAGGGGTCTTAACTCATTTGCCTGTTGTACCCATGGTTCCACCTACCGAAATTACCAAACTAAAACAGGAACGTGGGGCCGTCGCTTGGCTCTTCACGTGTGCACGGTACCAAACGGTGCATTACACCAGGACGTGCCTGTCAGCTGGCCAGCACTGAAGATTTCCAGCACAGCTTGCAAAGAAGCCGAAAGCCACAAGGAAGGATTAATTTTGGTGCCTGGAAAAGTCATAACGATTCAAAAGGTTACACGTTTGAAACCCGAACCAGAACCAAGAGCACGAGAAGGGATGACGGGACCCGACACCGAATACGTTCAGTTACACCCCTCGTCCCTTGAAACACTAAAAAGCCACGATCCTGACCTCGGCGGGGCCCGGAGTTTCCCGTCTCCGCCGGAGCCAGCGTTCCGCTCCGGGCGGGCACCAACCCCTCCTCGGGGGGGTCCCCTCGACCCCACCCGCGGCCCCGAGCCGTGTGTGTGTGTGTGTGTGTGTGTGTGCAGTGGTGCTCGGCGGAGAGGCAGCGGGAGGTTTGTCTCCGGTGGGAGGAGCAGGGCTGGAAAAGCCAAGCGCTCTCGCTCGCCCGCTCCAAACCGCTTGGGAGAGAGAAATCCCTGTGACTGCCTAGAGGAGGAACATCTGATCAGGTTGCCGTGCAGGATGTTTGCGGAGGCTGCTGGCTTGGGGGAGAGGGTGAGCCGGTCCCGAGCGCCTAAATTAACGTGAGCGTAATTAAGGAGAAGACACCCCAGGAGGGACGGTGGTTTATGTAGAAGGAGGGGGCCCGAACTCCCACAGAGTTTAAAGATGCAAAGTGTACCGGCTGTCTGCACAAACACGCGTGGGCAGGCATGCTTTTTTCCTCCTTTCCACCCTCCCTTTTTTTTTTTTATTAAAGAAGTACAGATGATGGGGAGAGAGACCGTCCGCGACAAAACCAACAGCACTAAATTACTTAAAATCTGATGATCGTATATTCACGCACATAGGCATGTACAGCTGTGTGCAGAGCCCCGGGTCACCTTTTCCAGCTGGCAGCACGGAGAGTCAGTGGAGAAACATTAGAAATCCGAGGGGGGAGTTATCATACGAGAATCATAAAACCAGCAGCCTTTACTTGGACTGGACTCGTCAACCTGTGCACATGGGTGGTTTATGCCATTACATTATCCCGCTCCCTCGCCTTCTCCTTTCCTCCTGCTCTCTGGTACACGCCTTTGTGGAATACTGTCTTGAGATGGATTGTCAACTTTTTAAAGCAGTGACTTTTTTTTTTTTTTTCCAACTCAGTGGGTGTACCATCTACAGTAATGGAGCCCCAGTCCTGATTAGTCCAGGCAGATGTCTACTGCAACAGTAAAGAATAATAATCTCGGATAACAAATGTAGACTACTGCTTCCCAAATTTTACTTGGAAAGCAAGGGAAAGGCAGGAGGGAAGGGTTTATCTGAGTCACTGAATCCAGCCCGAGGTAATTTCAGACACCATGTATATATATACAGTAAGTTTACACTGACATTAAGATTTGTTCCTTAGGCAAAGGAGGAAGAAGAGGGGCAGGGGATAAAGGAGGTCAGCGCTGGTTTTTTTGATAGATTGTTCATCTGATGTTTTCAGAGGAGCAACATCTAGTAGTATCCAGCACCAGATCCTGCATCTGTTCTGGAAACTAATATTGAGCACTTCTTTTAGCTCTTTACATTTAAAGTCCTTGCGTGAACGGCAGGTAACTAGTCAGAAAAGCTGCCTGGGAAACACGTTGAGTGATTTAGAGTGTTTGTATGCATGTATGTGCACCTCTTAATAACAGGGAAACTGAGGCATGACATTGAAATGAATCACAGAGCTATTGAAGTAGTGGCAGAACCAGCATTAAACTCCCAGCTCGGTCCTAACACATGTTTGGGAATGGCTCAAGCTCTGGGAGGATGGTGGGGGGAGAGGAGTCGTGAAGCCACATCCACCTCAGGTAACATGACAGTACTTGCTAAACTCCCTGCTGCTATTGGGGTTGCTCAACTGCCACCCCTGTAGCTGCCTTTCCATTGCTCCCCAGTACCAAAAGCACCAATACCTAAGCAGCTGCATTTTGGATGCCCAGTTGAGATCAAACTCTCTACCATCTTCTGTACTTCCTGAGGAGCAGCTCTAACCTGCTCTTAACCAGGCAGGTATTTGCCTAAATTTCTCTCTTGCCGAGGGTGTGGTTTCTAGATCAATTTAAGCTGTTCTAAAGCCAGGCTCCTCCTGGGAAAGATGTTTTTTTTTCTCATCCCCCCCCAGCCTGGATCTTCAGATGTGCAACCCCACCCCTCTCCAATGCTGGTACTAACACTTACATCCACACACAGGTCAGATTCTGGTTTTAAAACTAATCTTTTTTTAAGCATTTATATATTTGTTTTTGCTGAATCAATTTTCTGCTGGATCAGCTCCTTGTTCGGACTGACTACATATTGTGCTGGAATTAGGGAGGCCACAGGAATGTGCAGCTGGGGGGCAAGGAGAGGGTGTCTGGGCTGGGCTGCCTTAGGTTGGCTTAAACTGGTGGTTGGAAGGGCAGACAGATGATTCAGTATCCCTCCGCTCTCCCTTTTAGCTGCAGATAACTTGATTTCACTTTCTTTTTTGTTCCTTGTAGGCAGTTTGTTTTTCCCGTGTTTTGAGTGTTGGCCTTTCGTCAAGCAGCAGCAGGGCAAGGAGACTTGCCTGTGTCGTGGACAATGAGATTAAGAAGTCTGGAAGGATGGAACAGTGGGCTGGAGAGCAGGTGTCTTTGCTGCCTGAATTACTTCCACCTGAATAGCTCATGTTTAAAAACTGACTAAAATTCAGGTCAGTGTTGTGCTTTGGAATGACATTACTCTTTGAGAGAAAGAAAAAAAACCCGATAGTTTGGGAGGTTTGGATCCTGACTCGTTGACACCTTAGGTAACTACTATGGAAGCTGTATGTGTCACTGAAGAAACAGCAGAGGAAGAAAAGTAAACCTTGAAACCTCTTGATTTGACAAATCTCTTGAAAAAGTTGTGTTTGAATCTTTTTCCTTCTTGTTTTGCTTAAGTGGTCTGGGTTTGGCCAAGTTTAGATGCATCCTGATTTAATGCAGGATGTGTTCTTTAAAGAGGGGGCAACGCTGCAACTGTATCCTATGCTTTCACAGGAATAGGTGCAAGAGTTTAATCTTTTATAGCAGTATTTTCTATGATCCTATTGCACCAGGTACAGCTTTAAATAAATGCAACATAGTTTGCAATGGGGGTACTGCTTGCCTGTATTCTTAAAACAAAAACACTCTAGGAGTGTGCGATGAGAAAGGGAATCTGTTAAGGAATAATTTTTTTGAAGTGAGGTCCTCGGCTCTTGACTTCAGCTTCCTTTGGGACACAACAAAGAGCAGCATTTATTCTGCTGCGTACAATAAAGGATGATGCAGCTCAAACTGCAACGGTTGAGTCCTCAGATCCGAGCTTGAATTTCAAATACCTTTCAAACAGAAAAGGTACAAGCTGGATTGCCTTTCTCATGGACAACGTCTTTCTCTTCCCTCCTTTCTCTCCTGCTGCATAAACCCCATCCTGCTTCCTGTAGGATCAGTTCCACACAGGTTGCTGAAATATTGGCACCCTCATGTCATTGTCTTTTTCCTCCTCCTTCCTGGATCAATTAAGAAACCAGTTTTTCCTCTTACTCTTCTCTGCTTCTCTTGTCTGTCCTCCTCTTCTTGAGAAGGAAAACTAAATGCTTATGATGAAGTAATCCCTGTTTGTTGGCACTTGCTGCTTCAGATAATTTCTATAAAAACAAACTCCCAGTGTTTCTGAGGTTCTGCGCAAGCCACATTACCAATTGTGTAACTTTTGATCTCTTTGAGCTTTGCGTGTAAGCTCTTATCTGATTTTTGTACCAACTACTGCCATTGTTTTTGTTTGTGTGGAAGTCCGTATGGTTGGAAGCATGTATTCAGGAAATAAAGGGTCTGATTTTAAAACACAAAATGGACAAAAATATGCAGGTTTTTGCTTGATGAATTTGTAGCTGCTGCTGTCATCATTGTGTACCCATATTAGGTATAAGCCACTGGCAGAATTTGGCCATTTGCATTCAGTTTTACCAAATGGGCAGTAAAAAGTGTGGGTTCTGCTCAAAAGCTCGTTTCATGACTTCTTAAAAATCAGACACAAAGCATTTTTTCCTCTTTTCTGCTGAATCAGTTTCAAGCTCCTTGCCTTCCTACTTTGATGTTCTCTTTTTAACTTTAACCATGTTTCTCTTCCTTTCTGTTTTGCATCTTCTCTCATTTGTCTTGAACAAAGTGCAAGTCCTAAATTGTAGCAAACTTTTTTCTTCTTCCAAATATTCCCACTAAAATAGCAAGTGTTTGGGGAATTTTGAACTGTTCGTCTGGGCCCTGTGCATGCAAAACATTTATATAACAAAAATAATAGCTTTATTATTTGTGTAAGAATGCATAATTAGCTTGCATATTTAATTACACTATATCGGATCATTCTTATCAAAAGTTTCTATTCATCTCTTCAGCATTATTACTGAGAACATACTCACCAACATGAAAGTAATCGCATTATGGGTAAGCCATTATATTAGCTCTAATCCAGGAATTTGAACAGATCTGGGTTGAAATGTGCTGGGTTGGACTATCCTGATTATGCTCTAAAAATTAAGTATTGATTCTCATTGCTACTGATCAGAGGAGAGTCAGAAATGAAATCTGTGTTTTGGGGTCTGAAAGGGCATTATTACTTCTGGAGATGCTAGTGGTAACTAAAATAGAAAAAAAATCTTTGGATTTATGAAATGGGACAATAGTGCTGAATCTAATGTTCCTCAACTAAGTAAGGTGGACAAAGTTCAGGTCTTCATCATTCAGCACTTCAAAAGACCTCACTTTATAAAACTGGATCTCTGTGGGAATTCTTTTATTATTATTTAATCCAGAGAACATTAGAAATGAGTTCATATCATTGAAACATTTGTATATTTATCATACATCTATATACAGCTTGAATATAGGCCTGTGTTATATTTTATATATATATATTTGTATGTAATTGCTTGTATATTGGTATGAGCATGTGTATGTGTACATACACCAGTATACTTCAGTGATGTCTTTAAACTTTATGTAAGTAATATATTTCTGTAGCACAGATACATACATATGAATATTGTTTAACGTAGGACCACTTTTAGGTCCATATATTGCCAAAGCAGCCCAAACAAAACTGAATTTAGTTTTGTACTATTAAATTATTCTGTGCACACTTGATTTGGTTGAAGCTTTTGGCATAAACCCAGGCGTTTCCTTCATTGGTAACACTGTAATCTGAACGTCTGAAATCTTAGGCCTATATTTGTGAAGAACTATGCTGAGAACACCCTGGTATGTCACTGTTAGGAGCGGACTTAAGCCGTGCTGCAGCACCTTGGAAACGTGCCTCTCAAAGTCTGCTTAGTTTTAATGTTTTCTTATAGTAAAGGGTGATCTTTGCTTCTACAGTCCATCATCAGACATCCAGAATTCTTCTTATTAACATGTATTTATGTCTTCTAGAGTATTTTTCAGTTTTCTGCTGTTTGTATTCACTAAAAGCAGAGATGTTTGGTATTTTTACACTCAGCTATGTACAAAAAGCATATAAAACCTATTCATTGTTTTCAAAGGGAACAACAATAACTGATTCTGACCTGTAAAATGCGATGGGACAAATTTGGATGTCTTTACTTTTTCTCTCCAGGCAGGTGCAGAGTAATACCTCAAAAGAACCATTATTTTGTGCCTTTATTCCAATGTGTACATAAATGCTTGCATAACCCTTGCACAGCTGCTGTACAAACTACTCATGCCACAAGTATTAGTAATCCTAACAGGGGAGGTTGCATGGAAAATTGGGGTGTGTATGCTAAACCATATGTACCATGCCCCTGAATCATAAAACTTCTGTTGCTGGAGCAGCGAGATCTTTGGAGACTGTGGATTTTACAGGTCTGTAGGAAGCAGGATTATATACAACAGCTGCACCCCACAGTTTCTCTCCTGTTGAGGCTTATCTTGTGCATTTAAGTAGGCAGGAGACAGAATTTGGTCCAACATTACCTTAATATGGTCTCAGCTTCTACTTTTATTTATATTTCTTTTCCATAGGAACAATTATTTTAACAGTTTCTTTTGAATACATGTTAGAGCCACTCAAATTGGAAGTTCTGAGCTGCCAATTTCCAGCTGCATGGGGCTGCAGAGATACAATGTGCATTTTTTGTGTCTGGTTCTGCCTCTAAAATAACTTTCTTTATATCTGCGATGATTTATAGCAGCGTTTCAGAACTGGCCTGAAACAAGATGGAAGTTAGAGATTCATTTGATTCTCTAAAGCCCTGGCCACAAAAATCCCTTCCCAAGTTGCGCAGAGTAGCACGGTTTGGCCCCAGTTCTCCGTGGTTTGAGGAACGTTCCAGCTCCCGGTCTGACCGAGGGAGGAGGTTTGCCACATTACAAGTGGCTGCGCGAAGCAATCTCCCAGAGCTTTAGCAGCAGAAGTTTATGCTGGAGAATTTTAAAATAATACGGAGGGGCTGTTTCCTCTGCCGGTGCAAACTGGCGCAGCACCACGTGAGTAGACGGAGGTACGCTTACTTACACCAGCCGAGGAGCCGAGCTGGGGCTCTCCCGTGGCTGGATCTGCTGTGGTCGGTATCCTTGTGAAGGATACTTTAGTTTGAAGTGCAACGCCGGAGAGTTTATCTTCCTGAGACTGGGACTTCTAAGTTTCCAGTCGGAAAATTTCCGCTTCCTAAATAGTGCTTCGCGTGCACTGAGTTTGCTTTGTAAAGTGCATCTTTTCAGCATTCATCGAAAGCCTTTTCTGCAGTTGTCTGAGCCCCATAGGCAAATATATACTGTTAGACTATTAAGATAATTTTTCATTTAAGACATCGTCAAACTGCAAGCGGGACAATAGAAACAAACCCCCTTTTGTTCCGACTAAACTGTTCCTAATGACCCCCTCTATAAACAGTGGCACCAGCGGAGGTCTCCACAAGGCTCTTCATTGAGCCCCCTTTCAAAAGGACAAGCAGAGCAGAACATGGGGCAGAAACTCTCAGAGTTACTGCACTTTACTCCGCTTTGGTGGTCTGACCACAAGAGAGAATCTGTTGTTTTTGTTGTTCAAGGCACCCAAAAAGAATAATTTAAAAGCATGAATTTCCACAATTAGCATTCTATAAAGAGGTCTAAATATTTGGATTGTCGGGAAAAGAGCAGAAGGAAGCAGTTTGGTTGTTTGTTTGTTTGTTTACTTAAATCAAGGGGCTATAAAATAGACTCTTACGAGCTCCATATAAAAGCACTTTTTTTTTGAGGATATTAGTTGTTATCTGTTAAGCTCATATGAAAATAAAAATGTAAAGTCCAAAGAAGTTAAGATTTTTACATTCCAGTAAGATCCTTGCATTTGTCAGGGGGGTAAAAATTATCTTTGTGAATAGCATGTGTTTCTCATGGGCAGGGGAAAGGTTTCAGTTGTTTAGTTTCTAGAGAAAATGGAGATATGGTGACAAACTGAAACCACTAAGGACCAAACTCTTGTTCTTCCAGACGAGTAACTGTGGGACGTTCTGTACAGATACGTGTAGCATAGACAGTGTGTCTTCATGCGGTTGAGGGCTATGGAGATCATGAATCACTTCCTGATTATTTCTGTCCCTATTTCTGTGTCCTGAATACATCAGAAGAATAGCACAGAAGACCTTCCACTTAAACAAAAGCCTATTTACAGAGCATCTTCAGTGCGTGTAATTGGGAAGCAACGATAGGTCAGGCAGCAAAAGTCCATAATTTGGATGATTTTGGAATTACACTGACTACATTTGCAAATAGAAATGCCAGTTTCTTCTGAAAGAAGCTGGAGTTCATGTTCTAGCATCTGATTTACTGGGGGTATTTCTGACTTAAAGCATGAGGTACTCCTCCAGTTGGAAACAGTTAAGAAGGGATCATGGAAGAAGAGAGAAGAACATCCATTAAGACAGGAGACACATATTCTAAGTAAAGCCTAAACCATGGAGAAAACTAGCTCCTACAAGATTCAGAACACCTTCAAGTCTCCACGATGTGACGGGGGTCCAAGGGCACTCTGCCACTCGTGGGAAGTGCTCAGCAGTTCGCAGCTTTGGGCTTTTGTTTTTTGATTGTGGATAGTGTCCACACTCTTCCTTCGTAGGAGAGTGGGATGGAAGGTTTCAGCGTGTCTTGGAAAAAGGAAGGATTTGGGTAAGTGCAGGATGAAGGTCTAGTGCCCTGTGACAGGATACTGAGAGAAATAGAAATGTCAAAGGAATCTTTAAGAGATTTCCAGTAGAAACAAAAGAATCTTTGTAAAAGATACTGTTAGCAAGTCTAATGGAAGGGATGGGAACGTAAAATGAATTGCGAGGATTTGCAAGTTGTTTCTAAGCCTTGAGGCAAGAACAAAAAGCTGAGCATTTACTGTTTACTATATTTGGTATGTATGGAGGAGCAGTTTGGACATCAAGGGAGCTAATAAAATGCAGAGCCTAATTCGTCTCTTCACTGCAAGCTGTGTTGTTGCGCTAGGGATAGAGAAAATGCTTCTGTTAAAGGACAGGTCTGAGGAAGAGCAGCTGAGACTTGACCTGGCCTTTTGTGAAAAGGACTGTTTTCACAGCAGTGTAGCCAGGCCCATAAGCACGCACCAAGGTTTTCCATGAATGCAATTTTATTTTTCTTATTTGTATGCATGTAAGTATTGTACAGAGTGCTGTAGATCTAGTTTTCAGGATTCAATATCGTAACTGTCTAATGTGATAGCGTGAAGGCACGGTATTAAATTTGTCACATCTTTCCTCAAAAATCCACATTTGAGGATTGTTTTTACTGAAAATTTCTGAAAAAAGACTAACTGTGTCTGAGTAAAATTTGCTGCCTCAGAGTCTTTCTGGTTGGGAAGTCTGGGTGGATAGGCTGAAAAAACACCTTATTTTCTGAATCTATCTACAGAAGATTATGGGCATTAATTTATCAGAATAAATGAACGAATGGACTTCTAACTGTGTTTAATGCCACATAAACCAGATCTCATTTAATGTTTTGACTAGAAACACTCATATTTAGGGGTCATATTACAGATGTGATAACTGTTAATCACAAAGAACAACAGTGTCAAAGAGGATCATTTTTTTCTAGTTTTCATTTGGTTAAGTTAGGATAAAGATGAGGAAAAAATAACAACATGAACTTTATATTAACTTTGACTGATGTGAAATCACTTTCTCTTGAAAGTTATGAATCTGGTTATACATGAATCTCCTGAGCCAAAGTATTCTTCTTGCCATCTTTCAAACAATCTTGTGATTCTCCTAGATTTTAATAATATTACTAGTTATTTATCCCAGTGCAAATAAAAGCTTATTGCAAGCTTTCAAACTATACTATCAACAGTAGGACACAGGTATATTGGTATAAAGCAGCAATCTTTAAAATTTTCCAATTTGCAGACTTTGGCAGCAGCCAGTTCTTTATGTCATATCAAAGCAATCTGGTTTATTTACCTTTTTGGATCCCTGTAAAATCAGCTCATGGGCCTCAAATGCTTGTGAAGCACACTTTAAAAATCAGTGATACGGGACAATACAGAATGCACAAATCAAATTCATTTTCCCTATGCAAGAACTAAAAGTCTCTCACTCTTCTAAAGGCCAGCAACTTGGATCAAGTTTTAAGAGAAAAAATGAATTGAAGAGTTAAGGGTGGTGCACTGAGTATTAGAGTTGTCCAGAAACAAAAAAAAATCTAGTATATAAAAAAATTAACAGTTTTGACATTTGTTTTAGATTTTTCACAGAATGATTTAAAAAACAAAACATGAATAGAAAGAATGAGACATCCCAGAATAGCTAACATCCAGTGGCTAGGGTATTTACTTGGGCCAGATCCAAGTAGTGCTTTATGGGATTTGGAGCAGACATTTGACATAATGTTTTCAACATTATTTTTGTCAGATTCAAATTTGGGCTCTGAAGTGGGTTGAAAAAGAGCTTGCTTGGAGTCCTGTACTTCATAGGTGAGACTTAGTCACCAGGCTGTTTCATCACTCAGTCTCTCTTTGGCTTAGGGAATTTTATTTTTTTGAACAAAGTAGCTGTGTAGAGAATAGACAGACAAATATTCTGTTGTATTTGGTAGGGTGCTATCATATATTTGGGTATTTTTCTGACTTTGGGAGTGAATAAAGTAACATTCTCATTTCTGCTCCATTCTCATTCAGAACAGATTTTTCTCATGGAAATATTTGAACCTGCCTAACTATACTTCCATGGAAATCAAATCAGTATATTACTTTTAAAAATTTTATTTTTGGCAAGTTGGCATTTTCTGATGGCAAAAATCACTTTGTCCAGAAATTCCCAACCAGCTTTTCTGAGCTGAGACCTACCTCCATATTGTACAAATGTGAGGCGTTTACCTTCAGTATTTTTGTAGGTTTAAGAAGAGATCACAAGGGAAGTGTGGTCTGGGATGATAAAATCTGTGTGTGTAAATTTGTGGGAACTTAATAAGGCATATGTAGAGTAAAATATAAAAAGCTGTTGATGACTGTCTCTCAGCTAATACAGAAATTAAGTCAAATTCAGTAGTAGGGAAAAAAATCAGGAAATATATTGGGTTGAAGTTTCGACACTTATCCTTTGCTTTGCAAACATGGATCTTTCAATCCAATCCTTTCATCCTTGTTCCTAATCCCACTCTGAATCTCATCAGGCTCCACTGGACACACACGTTCAGCTTCTTTTTCTGGTTTAGCCTGTGCTCCTGCCAACCTTCCATTATTTTGTATTCCTTCCTCCCTGCTGTCTGTATTACACCCAGGCCCGATCCTATCACAAATGCACTTCCCTAGCTCTGGGCACCCTTGGGAATTATTGACTAAGAACTGCGACTTGCATGTGTCCCAGGGGAATCTGAAGGTGTAGATCATGGAAAGATCTATCTACATGAGGTGGAGAGCGTGCGTTTCAACAGCGCACTGTCTCCGTGCCTCAGCTCTCTCAATTCGTTAATCAGCATAGTTAATTTTAAAGACGTTTGCCATTTCTGCAACTGGTTATTGGAAAGCTGATTACTAGGTTAATGGCCCTACTTGAAAACAGTTATCCCATTACTGTAGGTGAAGTCAGTCCAGTTCAGCGTGCCTTGTAATAAAGCGTTGTTACAGATTATGTATGCAGGCAAGGCCTTGTTTTCCTAGAAGAATAAATGGAAATACATTTTGCATCAGACATTAAATGTGGCTTGCCCAATTCCCCAAGCAGTTAAATGTTGAACAGTATTGGGGGTACCTCTTTCTGATGTCACGTGTGTCTCAGCTCCATTCCCTTGTACAGATTCAGTATCCGTAACGTTTCACTTTTAACATTCATTTCTGAACAACTGAAGTGTCCAGAAGTGAAAATGAGTGCCATGCAGGCACAGCAAAGCTATCTAAGTCATCTCCAGCCCGGGATTTGGTATAGCTGCGCTAATTCACCTACTGAGAAATAAAATAGGCTAATTACCTACTGAGAAGCAGAATTTATTAGCTCTGGTGCAAGTTTCTTGTTCTGCTCCTAGAACCTGGTCTAGCTTGTTTTGAGCTAACGCGGGTAGTCCGAGCAGGTGCTGTACACACTTCCTCTAATTTAGGAAGCGATGGGTGATGCTCTACTTTAGATGAAATACATAAACAAGATTCTACTGACTTCTGGTCAGTGGAGATCCTATCACGCCTCTTAGTCTGGTTCCCTAGGGAAACTACTTACACAATCTTATTATTTGTCTGACCCAGTTTCCAATATGCTGACACATTTGTCACAGGTTACATAGATGTTTCAGAGATACTATGTCCTCGCCAGTTTTGCAAGAATTAGCACCTAAGTAGATGAAGGAATCCTTATTAATGCTGCCATTGAGGAAGAAGGGAGAATTCGGCAATTATTCATTGCGTTTGACAACAGCAAGCCAGCAAGCCATCTGACTGATTTGTACGTTGCTCTGATATTCCTTGGCAAAAGCACTGCTTTGTTCAGCTGCCAAATCAAAAAAGCCAAGGGATGGCTAGGGGAAAGATGCCAAGGCATGCTAGGGTACTCCCCAGAGAATAAGAGATACTACATGTTCTGGGGGGGCGAGACTCTTCAGGGATGAAGGAGGCTGGAGGCATTGCAGTGTGATATGGCAGAGGACAGGAGGACAGCTGGGGTTATTCCAGTAGGGAGGTATGAGAGGTGCAACATAAATCCATAAAGACTCAGGCTTCATTAGTTCCACTTTTCAGGGAATAATTTGTTAGGAAGATATTGAGGCCTTAATTTTGGTATTTCGGATACATTTACACGCTGATTTAACCCTTCTACAATTCCGTCTATCAGTTGTAGCTGGTATACCGCCTTGCTGTTACACAGCAGGAATCTGCTGTTATTTGACCTGGAAAGATCATTATACTAGCTTTATTTGGTGTGCATTTAATAAAGTTGTAGCTGTTGTGACTATAACTCATGATTCCCATGTCATTCGGCAGTGGTGTAACCAGCGATTCAGCATTCCAGTAACATCAGTTCAAAGGGAAGTATGAGGGACTCAAATGTATGCCAGAGCATTGTGACTTTTATTACTCCTCTCCTCCTGCACTCCTCTGTTAGGAAGATACATTCTCTAGCTGGAGAACTGAGAAGTACAAAGCATCCTTAGACCTTGTAGTGCAAAATGTAAAAAGTGATGTTATCTGCAGAAAGTGGACTTTAGATTCTATCAGCGCACATTTAGCATAAAGCATTTCCTATGGTAATGCCTCTCACTTTCCCAGACTTTTAAAGGCTCCAAGTGGCACACAGGCTGCAGACCTCTTTGTAATGTTAATGAATCATCTTAATGGACTGTTTTAGCAGAAACATTCATCACCTTTTGTACTACAATGATTTTTTTTGTTATACTTAAATGGTTAAGTAGGCAATAAATGCCTATCAGACCAACCACTACGGTCTAGTAATCCACCTCACTATAAATCACCAGTGGATTATTATTGTCCTGTTTAATTAACACTCTTAAGGGATTCTATCGTTGGGTAGACTTTCACCTTGCACTAAGCAGGCATTAACATTTGAAATAAGAAAAAGTGTGTTTATGTGAAAAGTGTTAATCAGCGTGACCTGGAACTGGTAGTGGCGGGTTGGATGAAATATGTGCATGGGCTTATGCCTGCGCGTCCACGGGTGGTGGTTCCTTACAGCAGTTTTCAACGGACGCTGAAATCAGACCCATGGAATAAGTAAGTCATAGCGAATGATAGTTTCAGTATCAGTTGTAGTGGGTCTTAAAGATATTTGGCTATATTTGGTTGTATATAGCAGCTATAAAGATTTTAATCCCAGGAGTCAGGAAGGTGACGGTTTTTGTGAGTGTACATTTTGCGTGTAATATGGGTTTGTTTGTGGTCTAATTCAGTCTGAAGTGGTTTTAGAGGACTGGATCAAACCCTTTTCTTTCTCAGCAACAAAAGGTGAGAGGGGAAGTCTGATCCTGTTGCTCCTCTGTGAACTCTTTTCAGACTTCACAGCCAGAAAGAGTAAGCTAAGCAGCAAGAGTTCCTGGGAAAGGCAGGGGGGTCCGTAGGCTTAGATGCTCTTTGCAGAACAATCCCTGCGGTTCTTTTGCAAATGGAATTCCCACACTGGGACACAAGCTTGATACAAGATCACTCTCAATATACAAACATTTTTGTATGTAGTACAGCTCAGTGCTGGTTTTCTCCTCTTGGCAGAATATAAAGATGGCAGATTTTTTTTCCTCCTGTGTTACAATTCAATGCATTTACTAATAATTTCCTCATCTTTCATTGGGAGAGAAGGACATCTGAAAAAGGCTCTTGTTAAGACAGGGTTTCCACCCATGAAATCTTACCCTGCTTTCCTTGATTTTGTTACACTTGTAATACTAGTAGTGCACTTACCAACCGAATATTCTATGGATACCAACACTAACAGCAGTTATGTGAGATAACCAAGTACTCAATTTCCATTTTACACAGAGAGCAACTAACAGGTAAATGTTCAGGGGTTTTTGGAGCTCTTAAGAGTAACAACTACTAGCACAGCACAAGAGAGCCTGTTTCTTGTCTGCGCACAAACCTGGTATGCACATCCCTTTCCTCTTGGCATTTTTGTTAAATTATTTCCTAGTATGGACTCCTGCAAATTAAAGAACAAATAAAACTGCTAAGTGGAACAGAAACACACTAAGCCTTTTCAATTAAGAGACTAAATCTCTTAGTATAAATTAATTTCCTGAAACAAAACTCCAATTATGTAAGATTAATTGTTTCCTCTAAGATTGCATGGATTTATTGACTAACAAAATCTTCTGTTGCCTAAGTGGAAATGTGTAATTTAATGTAGGCTGCTGATCAGAGGCAAAACCATAGCATTAGCATTTTCACTGGGTATTTTTGTTTCAGTTGCACACTAGTCTGCTGGGTTTTATTCTATTTGTAACTGAAAAGGTGTGAAATGATTCACTACTGAACATGTGGGAAATAGTACAAAACACTAAAGGAGTTTAACAAGATGAGAAATTCAACTAAGCTCCTAAAGAGTATGTTGTTATTGCATGAAGAACTGCAGTGACAGAAAATAAGAATATCTTATGTGTAGGACAGTATTGTGAGGAGGTATGCATGCATTGATCATACAATAGTTTTTTTCAAATAATTTGAGAGATGCACAAACCCCACACAGTTTCAAGTGTAGGCATGTCCTGAGAAGAATCTCCTTCATTCCCTCTAGACACACCCTGCTAATTAAATCCATCATTGCCTAGCAGTAAGCCCCAGGGTTCAATCTTTTCTAGAGCACTGTTACTATCCAACATTTTAGCTCATACGTTGGGCAGCCAAGATTTCATGTCTATGCATATAGTAGGAGTCCTAGCCAATATTTCTTACAGTTTCCTCGTCTCCATCCCAATCTGGATATATAATGGTTTTTGGTGTTTTTTTTCTTTTTTTGATAGGTAAAACTTCAACGTTCCTTTCAGATTACTTTCTTATATCCTGATGCAATAACCTGTATGAGGGTGCAAGTTAAAGTATAATAAAATCAGGAATCTGTGTTCCATGTAGCTAGCTGGCCATGAGAAACTGCAGCAAGGATGGATATTGAATGACTTCTATAGTCCAGCCAGGTTTTATCAGAACAGGTCATCAACCTGTAGGCTGCCCAAACCTGTTCCACTGCTTCCCCATTGATTAAATATCTGGAGGCATTTACACGTATATCAAATTCTTCATAATCTATTATATCTTAATCACACCCAAGTTCTTTTTCAAGCTAGGGCAAAAAAGTCCCCTCCAGTGGTGAGACAAGATGGTATATCTCCTTAATGTACTTCTGTACATTGAATTTCCTTGGAGCCAAACTATGATCTCAGATTCCTATGGGCTGAAATATCAGTGGGACTGCAGTGAGTATAAGGGAGGTAAAACCTGGCTACGTACACCCAAATGTTAAGGAATTTAAAAACCGATTTTTTCATTTGATTGCAGAGCTGACGTGTATGGGGGAAGGAAGGAATAGGAGAAGTGTGTAGCTTCCAGCCAAGTTCAGATGGCCAAAATTTCTTCTGAATCTCAATGCCTGTATCATCCAAAACAAGGCAGAGAGTCTTGCCTGGAATTGTCACCTGTTTTGTCATTTAGGGATTTCCACTCTCCTTCCTGTGTGTTTGTTCCCAGCCTGTTTTCCTGCTCTGACTCTCCGCCCCAGGTATCCTGCAAACATCCTGAGCACTGTGTTCTCTTTTCCTTGGTTCAGGGTCCTAAGTGGTTCTGTCTGCTTTTTCCCACTTTCCTCTGCACCTTTTTATATTTTTTTTTCCCTTCCCTAGTCCTTGACAATAGGAGTCAGGGGAAGGAGTGTGGGGATATGTTAAAAATCTAACACCCCCCCCCCAACTGGGTGGCATGGGAAAGGTGGACATAGGCTGATTGTTCACTGTCTTGTTCAACACAGTAAGGGGCATCATAACTAACAGCAGGTTCAGGGACACGCATCTGTGAGAGTGAGTAGTTAATCTGTGGAACTCCCTATCACAGGACATTTTGTACGTTAAAAATGTGCATGTGCAAATCCATAGAAGAGAAATTCAATGCGTATGAAGACACCACCTCTGGTTCCAGAAGTCCTTGAGTCATAAACAGAAGGAAACTGGGAGAGTATGCTGGGAAAGCATCCCTAGACACTTTTCTTATACTCTTCGCATGATGTCCAGGATTGCTTGCTGTCAGAAGCAGAATATTAGGCTAGGTGGACTTTGGATTAACAAGTATAATATGTCTTATGCTTTTTATTAAGAATAGAAAGCAGGAGGCAATTTAGCCCTTAGCTGTCAAACAGGACTACAAAGTGTTGTGGTGTTTGCCCTCCTCCTACTTTTTCATCCCTTAAACCAATCCAGAGAAGCATGGTGGATGTTTCTTATACGTTGTTGCCAGCTGCTCTTAAAAGGTCGTACAAAAGCTTGTCTGATTGAGACAATTTATGTGGCAATTCATGAGTCCTTTCAGCAGTATGTTGAAGCACAGAGACATTATTAAATCAGATTCAAACTGATTAATTCAATTTAATAGATGTGAACTCTCAGGGATAACTTAAAAAATAGTTTCAAACACTAGTTGATCTGATAAAGCATAAATCAATATTTATATACCTCCAGTCATTATCTTCACCATTGCAAATTTTCTCTAGAGACAGGAATCAAATTGTCAGAAAGCCTTGTAGGCAAGTCCATGCCTCAGGTTTTAAAATCGTAGAGATAATTATGTCCCCCATGTTGTAAACATTTTGTGTTTCGTGAATAGAGAGTCTGTATTGAAAATATTAACCACTGGTCTGTGGAAACTGGAAAGATGCAAAGGAAAGGAAGCCAGTTTTTCTCACTGGGTACTGAAAAGCTGAACAGTTGGAACTGGGTTTGGGAAGCACTAAAATCAGTATTACCCATCTGAAAAGTGCTAGTAAATTTAAAATCCTAAGGCAAAGGTGAAAACTTGTTGGTGTCACAAAGTGCCTTAAATAGAATATCTGCAGTTTAAATGATCAAAATTAACCCCTTTACTCTAGCACTTATCTTCCAATGTGGTGTTCTAACCAGAAGATAAACGTCATAGCTGATGTAATAAATACCTGAAAGTGCCAGTAATAAATACAAGAAATAACCTGTCTTGATAATTCAAGTAATTGCTGCTAGTTAATTAGCATGCTTACATTGTTTGGACCAATAGATTTTTGCAGTTTCCTTTCAATAGTTTTTCTTTTCTTTCCAACTTCTTTCTTTATTCCGTTGGACAAAGTGATGCAATGGTGATCAAGCAATTCAATGAATTCATTACAAAAAGCTAATTTTTGATTCAGGGAGATGATAATCAATATTACATTGCAAATTAAGCACTTCTGGATTTCACTTGTACAAAAAGAACTCATTCCTCACCAAAAAATGGCATTCGGTCAATTACTAGTTGCATACAAAGAATTTTAAAGAAAAATGTAGCATACAGGTAACATACATGTGTAATAAAATATGTGTAATAGTCAGATATGTGTAGTATTCAGGGTACGAGATATCTGGAATAGTAAGAAACCAGAGGATGGCAATTTTTTATTTTATATTAGGTTTTTCAATTGTAGTCATACTGGGATGTTGGTTTTGTAGCTGTTGAGGGGGGGTTGGTTTTGTTTTTCAAAGAGTGCCTGAAAAATGAGTAACGTTTTTTCCTAATTTTCAGCCGAACCTCCCACACTGTAATTTATGGCCGTTGCTCCTCATTCTGTCGTATGACACTACCTACCAAGAAGAACTCGGCTATCATCTCTGTAACTACCATTCAGGCAGAGATCAGTCCTTGGCCTCTTTTTCGCCAGGATAAGCAAGCCCAGCACCTTCAGTCCCTCCAGTTGGGCCGTGCGTTCTTGGCCCTGAGCAGCTCAGTAACCCTCTACTGCACCTCCTTTAGATTCTCCACGCTGCTCTTGAATTGGGGCAGCCGAAACTGGGCACCGGATAACCAGCCCCATCTAGCTGAATACGTCCCACGTCACTACGGCATTGCTCCTCCACTGCTGGCTGCCCTTTTCCTTGCCAAATTGTGCTGGTACACACAGATGTCTGGGATCGTGTTATGCCTGTGCAAGTCAATGCAAGAAAGGGTTTAAGAACTTCAGCCTTTTCCTCACCGTCATCTTTAGGTCACCTTCCCCAACTATTAGCAAAGCCCTATTTTTCCATTATACTTGGCTTTAGAGAAGTTGACTTCTGTGTGGGATACTCTAGTGACAGAAACTCCATCTCTCTATTACCACATGGATAGGGGCATGACTAGGAAAAAGGAGAGTACGACAGGTTTTTCCATGGATGAATAACTTCTGCGTCTGTGCCCTGGGGACTGTAAATAGCTAGTATAAATCAATGCAAATACGCTAGTACTAATCTTGCCAGTAATGATGTGAGAATGAATGGAGTACAAAGATGAACTTTACATATCGTTAGCACCAATCTGCCTCACTGCATTTATAGGCAAGGCTCTTACCAAGGAAGTCAGCTGGCAAAACTTACAGTTTTTTCTTTTTAAAATTACGATTAAAAGATGCATTTGTGCTGCACAGAAATGTTTCTCAAGTATCAAGTCCATCTTGGGATTTTACAATTATGAAAACTTGAAAACAGTTATGGATAAGCATTTCTCAAACACTCAGCAGAAAGCATTTTCATTACAGTGTTTTAGCATGACTGACCTCAGTATATAATTTAATGTATTTATTACAAGTGTGTCATATAAAACACTGAAACATATAATTTCAAAGTAAAAGTTTACTTTCAGTTTAACTCTCCATCAGAAGACTGAATGATCTGTAACACAGGAAAAAGATCAGGACTCTGTTATTGTTACCCCATAATAGTAGAAAATTAGTAAGAATAGGGATGATGACTATATATTCTGCAAGAACTTATCTTGTAAAAGAGGTGCTATTTAATTTTGGCTTTTGCATCATGTAAATGATTGTTTGTTTGGTGGTTTTTTTTCTTTTTATCCTACATTATCAGTGACTAAATCCATCTGATGCAAGTACAGTAACCTCTTCGGTTTGTGTTGTGTTGTTTTTCTCTCCACAGAAGGAGAATAAGTACAATATGAATGCGAAATAAGTTCCCAAGAGATGCACACTACTGAAATCAAAAGATGGGCACAGGCTGTTGCGAAAACCTTTCGTTCAGTCATCTTTCAGACCTCCAGCCTCTGAGTTTGAAGGCTATGCCCTAGTTTTTCAAAATACATTCCAACAGAAAAAGTATAATGTTTTCTTCCATAATTCCACCTGTTTGCTTAACTGAATTCTTCTGTTTTGGCCTTCCTTTGTCCTGTTTCTTCCAGTTCTAGCCTGAGAGATGTCTAGTTTGGCTTTCCAGCTTCTATTTATCATTTTCTTCCTACTAGCCACTCTTTTGGTTCTTTCCAGTGTAACAGTGACATGAAAGGGTTTAGGTAATAATCTTGTAATGGATTGCTGTACCAGAATAAAACCTCATTTCTTTTTTCCCAGGACTCCCTGGGAATCCTTTTGCCACAGCCTTTTTCTCCCCAAGGAGATTATACAAAATTGTTCTTGTGGCCATTCATTCTGTCAGTATGAGTGGACAATCTGATTCCCATCAGTTCCCATGGGTAGAGCCATGATTCCCAGAAAACATACTGTCAGCACAGGACTTCTTAGAACCGTTAGAATTACTTCCAAATGCCAGGCCAGAAGTGCCTATATTTCAGTAGTGTGTCAGCAATCCCAATACATACACAAATCTGTAGCGATTTGGATCCTTCCAGACAACTGATGTGGTGTAATTGTCTTCCTCCTATTAATTACTCAAATTATCATTTTATCGCTTATGCGTTTGTGTGAATCTGAGTATTTACTTTCCTGAGGCAACTTACTTTTTTTTGTTGTTGTTGGCAAAAATGGCTTTATATAAAGTTTTGCCTTTCTCTGTCAGAATACATAATATATATTAATATATATATGAATATTTATTTCAGATTGCAAATCTTTATAATCAAGAGTCCTTGAAAAACTATGGAAAATAAAAAATATTTTAGAAGTATCCAAGAGGCAATATTTTGTTTTTCTTACTACTCTCCTTACATGTCACAATATAATTTGTTTGGTGAATCCAATTTTCTGGAAGTAAATCTACATTTCAGCAAATGTTGTCTCTATAGAATAAGCATGTAATACATTTTAATGGAATAATTTTTAAAATTATTTTAAGTCAAAAATGAAGATTTTGATGTATTGGCTATCATAATATGGCTCAAATATCTAGAAAATCAATTTACTTAAAGGAATAGTTCTCTCCTGCTTGAATCTTTAAGTGAGAAGAGCCAATATAGTGTAATAGCAGCTGTTCAGCAACAGCTATTATTTGCTTACATTACATCACTAATATGAGGCACCCTGTCGTTAAAGTGAGAGTTAGGAATTGGCTCTCCTGATTTGCTTCTTAGCATTCTGTAATTTTGCTGAGGATATGATCTCATCCAGCTCTCCACACCAAATAAGAATCTGGATTGGTTGATGAGCATGTTAGTTTTCCTTCTGATGAAGTATCAAACTTCATTAAATGGCTGAAAGAAAACCTTCAGCTTAATTTATAAAGAAAGCTTTAAATATTGTTTTCTTAGAACTAATGGATGGATGATAGTATCTTCAGCAATGCCATTTCTACACCAGTTATTTTTTATTTCTTCTCCTTGACATGTTAGGGTCCCAGTCTTGCATTCCTGGCACTCAAAACTCCTTGTGAGCAGATCCAAACATGGAAGCATTCCAGCACAATGCATGAGAGATTCTTTAACATTACAGAGCAGAGGACATGCAGCAAATATTGAAATAATAAATCAACACTATATCAGATTTTTAGAAAGGAACTCTCTCTCTGGTAACAAGTGCTAGACCCACCAGTCATCCACCTGTGCCTAAGAGAGAAACGGGAATTCTTAACCTAGAAGAGGTGCTGCTGACAGCAAGTGGCTATTTATTGTTTATTTATTGTTTATCAAAATTAATTAGCTAACACCAAAAAAGCTTGGCTTTTGCAGAGGCATGGAATTGTTGCATATTTCTTTCTAACAATGTGTATGATGTTATCAGAAGGCTGATGGCTGTGAGATCCGTCAATCAGAGACTACAGCAAATAATTTCATTAATATTTTTGCACTGACTTAATTAGATATGGTTTGTTTTTTTCTTTTTTTAAATGATTTAGTTAGGCTGATGCAACATCCTGTAATGGCCATAGCCTTGCAGATGTAGAGATGTTCTTAGCATGTAAGTAATCATAGTAAATTATTATAATTTATCTTATATTAGTAAATTTGATAAAGGGTCTTAATCAATTGCATCAGGATCTGATTGAAAGTTCCCTGTCTACTTTACCATTTTGCCATATGTTATATGTCAGAAAAGAAGTATTCTTCCATTAAAAAACCCAAGGTTTTTCCTTACTACAGATATGCATGGACACTGTGCATTTATCTGTGTGGGAAAAGTGACTGCAGTTTCTGAATAAACTATCCATAATAGCTCCCTGTGTGGATATTCTAGTCTGGAAAAGTCATGGGTCAGACAGTAAGTCGTTGCAGAATAGCTTATTCTGCAATAGCAATTCCAGTCAATTTTCCAGTGTAGAAAAGACGTTAGTCCACAGCTCCAAAGTCCTGTTTGTGCCAGAAGATTTTGTCTTTAGAGAATAGTATAAATTTGTTCTATTCAATTCTTTAAGGCCCAAATTCAGCACTGAACTCCCTTTGGGATCAAAACATGAGATCAGCCAGGGAGAGCTTTATATTGTAGAAGTTTGTATTTATGTGCACAGACTCCATAGTTTTATTAACCAAACATTTAATTAACACCTTCTTGTAGCTGTGGGGCATCCTTGTGATCCTTTTGGTCCTGTACCTTCTAGAGGCCAGTCCTAAACCAGCAGACAGAAAGTAGCCTTGAAGAAGATCCATCAAGCCAGACTCAAGACAATTGGTAGCTTTCATTGCCAACAGCAGTGAAATAAGGCAAAATAGAGCAAAATGTCATACCTTCCTCCATGGCCAAATAGAGAAGATGGTTTACAGCAATGACATCCAGCTGACACACTTGAGTTTGCTCTGAGTACAGAGAAAAGAGTGGTCTATAAATATACACAAAAACTTTAGAAAATGTTTGAATGAACTAAAAATGTATCCTGGAAAGGCAGCGCAGAGAAGTCTTCACTGAAGGCCAGTTAACAATCTCACTGGATCCAGAACTACTTATACAACTCAGTAAGACACGTTTTGGGCTGGATTCATGTTTGTATTTGAATCATGTTTTTTCTCTTCTCCTCCAGTAAAAAGCCCCAGCAAACCAAGATAAGACATCTACGCTATTTTTTTTATTTGATATACTTTTTACTGAGCCTTAGGACCCTCAAAAGCAAAGGTTGCTATTTATCCAAAATTACATCACAGTGCCCCTGGCATTTTTGAGGTGTGGACCAATTAACTTTAGTAGCTTAATTAAAATCACCAAATGCATTTTAAAGGATGACACAAAGTTGATTTTAATCTAAGTTTCCAAAAACGAAGTAGAAGTCTGTTAATCAACTGCTCCACCCTTTTTGTTATTTACATGACCCACAGTACTCGGTGTCAGAATAGACTCGTACGTCATCCTCTTACTTCATTTTCCCCAGGCATTATTAAATAGTTAATAACAAAGGTCTAAAGTCCATCCTGAGTTTTACCTGTTGGCATAAATCTGGGGCCATGACAGCACTGGCATAGCATTCATCTAAATGAAAGAACAGATTTTGGCTCAAGTATTTTTAATGTACAGCAGCTGGCATTTTTGGGTTTAAAGAGCAAAATCACACCTGAGTTTTCATGCTTTCTAGGATTTTGCCAACAAAAGGAAAACAGAAAATAAACAAGACATTTTACTTTTTGAAAGCCAGAAGAAATGGTGCAGCTGTTTCCAAGACCACTATGTTCAAGCTTTCACATGAACATGGAATAGAAGACATTCTTGCTTTCCAGTTATGTTTTAGCACAGAGGTCTTCCATTTGTTTGTTTCAACATGTTTTCCCTTTAACACATTTTTTTAACTAGAATTTTTCCTAATAACATGTTTATTCAAAGTACAGTTAAAACTAGGTTTGGATTTTTACAAGTATATAGAGGTTTACAAATCAATTCATTAGATATTATTATGGCTTCTATGGTATGTTGTAAGAGACATATGAGAACTTACCACTGTTGACGAGTGGTTTTGGTCAGGTTTTTACCATACAGACAAGAAGAGCAGCTGATTTCTGGGAGCTGCCAGAGAGAGTGGAGGGAGTTGGTTGTAGCTCACCCATAGTCCCCTAGCTTTATTATTTATTTAGCTGCTATATAAGCACTTCAACCCAGATTTTAATTTGATTCCCATTCCTAGCTGTGAAAAACAGGGTAATAGGTAAATGACAGGTATTTATCTCTCTTAGAAATAGATGGGCATTAGGTGCAGAGAGTGGCACCACGTATTTGCCTGATCGCTTTTATTATTCAGCTGTCATGGGATTTTAATACAGAAGACAGCAGAGAAAGAGTTTAACATTTTGTCCATAATATAGACAATTATACTTATTATTTCTATGTGGGAGGCCCGTAGGTTCTTCAACAGCCAGATAATCACTTCATTTTATTTTCAGCAGTCACTTACACTCAGCACAGGAAAGACACGGACCTGTTGGAGTGGGTCCAGAGGAGGGCCACAAAAATGATCAGAGGGCTGGAACACCTCTCCTACAAGGACAGGCTGAGAGAGTTGGGGTTGTTCAGCCTGGAGAAGAGAAGGCTCCGGGGAGACCTTCTAGCAGCCTGCCAGTACCTAAAGGGGGCTTATAAGGTGGGGACACGCTTTTTAGTTGGGCCCGTTGCAATAGGACAAGGGGTAATGGTTTTAAACTAAAAGCGGGTAGGTTTGGCCTAGATCTAAGGAAGAAATTTTTTATGATGAGGGTGGTGATGCACTGGTACAGGTTTCCCAGAGAGGTGGTAGATGCCCCATCCCTGGAAACACTCAAGGTCGGGTTGGACGGGGCTGTGAGCAAGCTGATCTAGTGGAAGATGTCCCTGCGCATTGCAGGGGGGTTGGAACTAGAGGACCTTTGGAGGTCCCTTCCAACCCAAAACATTCTATGATTCTAAAACATTTAAATATTCAGTGTCTTGTCCATATCCCTTCATACCTCAGGCAAGCTTCGTATAAGCAATCTCACATAATGACAATTCCATGCATTATACCTGTCTGTTCTTCATGTTCACATCACTTTCTAAGTACAGGCATGATTCTGCAGAATTTAAAATAACCGTTGAAGTACGGATTAGGATCAGGATTTTCAGGCCAGAATTAAACTCATTCTACAAGAAGTACACACATTGGCAGCAAAATTGATTATTTACTTCCTCACTTTCTTTGCCAGCATCATCTTTTTCCAAGCTCACTCTAGCAAAAAACTCAAATGTTTTCTCATCTTGAAGAAAGAAACAATTTCACATCAAATTTTCATATGAATGTGTGTAATGAAATGGTACAGTTATCACATGGGGACTGGGAATTATAACAGACACTGCTTTAGGATCCCACTTCTTTCCTTTCTTGCTATGTCTTAAACTATTCAAAGAGATACAATCCAGTTCCTACAAATTTCACATGCCAATAGTTCGCTTACACTCCTGAAATCTATTTCTCTCCATATAGTAATTCAATTTTTTTAAAGATACCAAAATTTGCATTCTGCTTTAAACCACAAATCTCTGCCATTCAGAAATACTGATAATATCCCATCATCCCATGAAGGTCCTTTGACACTTGTCTGGCTTCCTCCTCTCCAAACCAATTTTAAATAGGGAACAGGATTCCTTTTGTTTTTTTCATTCTGATCCCACAGTAGACAGTAAGGCTGTAGTAAGAGATTTTGTAAAGTTTTCTCATCAAGTTACCCCTGCTCACTGCCACAACTTAATTCTTTTACTAACTCTGGTCCTTGTAACCAGTTCACAAAATCATGTCAGTTTTGCTGTCATTTCTTGCAATCCTCTCTCCTACACAACATGGGGAAAAGTGATATTTGGGGACGTACTCTAAAATCTCAGTTGCAAGGACTGAGACATCTGTGTGCAAACCTAATATTCTATTCACAGTCAGAGTAGATCAAATGTCTCAGTAGCATCTTTCCTGAACTTCGCATTCTTTGCAGAAGATTATGCCTTCTCCAAAAGGTAGCATATATTATAAACAAACAATTGAACCCCAAAGATTACCTTCTTAGTGCTGTAATCTGCTCATCTGTAAGTCCACCACTCTCTTCACGTATAATATACAGTTTTTCTTTCAGCTCGCTTGGTTTTATACGGAAACTTTTAAGAAAAATATCTGGAGGAAAATGATTCTTAGATTACTTGAAGGAAAATGCTTAAGGGAAAGAAAATCACCAAAACATTCTGAATTTACTTTCCAGATTTTTAAAAAAGGAAAAAAAAAGGAAGAAAAAAAAGAAAAGAACAAAAATGCTTAGCAGCTGCTAATGCTAAGGCAAAAACCCAGTCTTTTTATTTTCTTTAAATATACATACCAGTAGTCAAGCAAAAATATATTTCTTATATTTCTTATGTTAGAACATAGTCAATGCTTAAGAGAGAACTATCAAGATACTGCTATCAGAAGGTAGTCAAGTAATTGCTCATATGTATTTCTCTTGTACTCATCTCAAGTCAAAATATTTTTTTTTCCAAATAACAATACAATGTATTGGCATATTATAATATTTTGAAGGTTAAAGAAATTAAATTTTCCATTTGTTCTGATTTTGTTTACTTGCTTTATTTAATTTCCAAGGTTCAAAATAAGGTAGGTAGAGTCCCTGCAAGAAAAATTACTCCCAAAACAAAGGCAACCTGAGAAACAGAAGTGCTTACTTCTTCCACACTGCCTGATATTCTAAAATCTGATCAAGAGTTTTTGTAACGTTTCGGACTTCAATGCTGACATGGGGCAGGCTTATAATGCATGTTATAGTAGGAAAATGGAAATAAGACATCTCTTTCCCCAAACAGGTGAAGAACTATTTGTAAGGCTGTTGCTCCCAAAAAGACTAATTTGTCTTGCCGGTTATTCTTTAGTTACTGTCTGTCTCCATCATCATTACCAAAGGATGAAGGTAAAAAAAGAAGCACAGGGAAGTGAAAAGAGGGCAAAAAGGTTTAAATGTTTCTCAGTATTGGCATGAAACTTGTCCTAGAGTCTCTGCTATGACAGAACTCCTCTGAGCAGTACAAGGGGATTGGGAAGGAGAAGTCAGAAAGTATGTGTATGATTTACCTTTTTTTTCTCTCCAGTTCCAAAAAGGAACAGAGTTTTTTCAGGTTATAGGAACTGGCTGTGGCCCGAATCAGCTATTAATGGTTCTTAGGAGACTGTTGGCAATGGAGCATATACCACTTATTCTTCCTCTGACACACTTTCCACCCTTTTAATTTTGTTATAAGATCTAGCTTTAGTGCTAAGCCTGGCAGAATCTTCCCTTTTTTCTTCTTATGCTTGTTATGCCTTATATCTTTTGCTTCCATATACCTTTTAAACCATGTATCTCTTAAGGTGGGGTGATGTCTACGGACTGTAACAGAGTGAATGACTAATAGTAAAATGTTGATTTTAAAATTTTCACAACCTGTCTGCAAAGCATTTAATATTTTCTTGAACATTTTCAGTAGCTGAAATTAGCCTCTGAATAAACTCTAGTCATCAGACTTTGCCAGAGTATTTTCCTAGGCAAAATAAGGACTGTATATATGGGAAACTGCTCTCATACAGAGAAACAGAAGACAATCAAGTTACAGAAGCTGGTACTTTGACTCAGTCAGTTTTTCACCTGGTAGATCCCATATTCCTGGATAAACATACACATTAGTATAGTGTCTCCCAAAACTTTTTCATTGGAAATCTGAGGACATTTTTCTTGTCTCTCTGATACCTGTTCTCTGTATAGAAGAAATTTGTTTTGTCTACAAGAAGCCACTAGATAACTTGGCTTCTATTTGCATTTTCTCATAGATTGGGCTTGAAATTAGTGTGTAGATCTCATCTCATTTTTCTCATTTTTCTCTTGTGTTCAGAAACTGGCTCAAATTCTTAAGAAATTTTAACCCACTGGTGTTTTAGAGCTTCATCTTTTTATTCGTTAATCTAAGAACTGCGGTTTGCAGCACTTGCAGGAAGATTAATCAGAATTCTCAGGATCAAATTAACTTTTGATCTAAGTAATGTCTGTTATAATAAGTATATGCCAAAAATCTCACTGAGGGGACTTTAAGGATAAGATTAAGAAATGGATGTAGAATGTCTCAATGAAAAAAGTTGTAAAAGGAGTAAGATCAAAAGAAAGAACAGTGCTATTTGCAAACCAAAAAACCACAATTTTTCTCAAAGAAACTGCAATAATTTAGTTGATAAAAGTGCTGTTACAGGATTCTTTTTATCTGCAGCTGCACTCTTGTGTCACTCACTTCCTTTTAACCCTTCGAATTGTTAGTCAAGGGATGCAATAATTCCAACAAGTTATCTCCATTTACAGTTCCCAATTAAAACTTCACACAATCTCCAAAGTATATTCTTTCTTATCAATATACACAAAGACAAAATCATTAAAACTTCAAAATTAACCACCCCAAATTCTTTACACATGTAACATTTCTTAAAACAGTGCTAGGTTATAAAACTTCTTTGGAAAGCCATTTCTGTAATAGAAATCATCGCAGTATTTGAAGAACAATTACTTTTGCTCCTTTAATATCTACCACTTCTCATCAAAGTAATTGAAAGACCTTTACATTTTTTTATTAGTAAGACCAGAAGTATGTGTTGAACTTCTTCATTGTCTGTGAAAGACTGCTCTAGGTCAGGCCTTTGGCAGAATCATACCTGGGATATGAGAGGGAAGGATCCTGTTCGTGATCATTCAAGACAGCCATTCACAGTCTAAGCTGTTGGCCAGAGAGAGGCCAAGAGAGTTCCTGGGACCTGGCTTGTAGCTATCTCAAAGGCTTCTTACACCAATCCATCTACACCTACCTGAGTATTCTTGAACTCAGTGTAGGAGAGAGACTGAGCACAGTACTCAGAGTGCTAGCTACCGAGGCGTTTCTGTTGATTTCTTTTATCTGGCCAGCCCACAAAATTTGAAAAGTCTTTGAAGTTGGAGTCTTAACGTTGATTTCACAGGCATCATACATGATTTTACATGTCTGCCCTAAGACAACAGCAACACAGCTCGATGGCACATCCACGTGTTTTGTACAAGAGGAGAAAAAGCTTGTTGCTTCTACTCTACATCATTAAGGGCCACATTTAGAGCAACTGAGCCATCAGGAATTTTTTTATAAATTAGTAGAGGGGCACTGAATTAAAAGTTGATTTAGACACAAGTTTGTCTCCTTCGCCTATCGAATGGCAGAAAGTACAAGTAGAAAATGCATGCAGTGCTCACCCCAGGCTTCCAGATAGGAGTACACAGTTCTTATTAATACACTTACTGAAGTTATGTGCAACTTTTCGATCTAACATGATGTGTGGATTCACTGAAGCTTCATTGCCTGAAAATACTGCCATGTCCTGGATCTGGAACTGATCACAGAGTCTGGATACATCTATCTTTTTCTTGCATGGGTCACATGATCCCCAGACAGATTTTTGAATCTAAAAAATATAGGAGCAACAGGGTAAACAAAAAGCCAAAAAAAGTCACTTTAATCCATCTAAACATACAGAAGGGCATCTAGGTTGTTTTGTGGCACAGTTGTACATTTATCATAACTATACATGTAATACAGGCTACAATATTTTTTTTTTCCTTTTAACAGCTACCATCACTTTCATCCTCACCTTATCGCAAGGAACAACATCCCAGTGAAAGGCTTTGGTTCTCTTTGTCAATGAAGAGAGGCTGCAGGGCTGCGGGAACGCAGGTGGGGCTGGTGGCACCTCTGCCTTACTTAAGGGAAGCGGAAGAGATGGTGATCCTGGGGCTGCTTCCCCCTCTGCAGGCTTTGTCTGGGGGCTTGAAGACTTGTTCAGATTGGTTGCTGCAGAACTCCCGCCAAAGTGGAGGGCCTCCTCTTTCTGTTCATTCAGAGGTACAGTAAAATCCTCATAATCCCCTTCGGAGGAGATGCATCCTTGAGATCCCTCCTGAGGCAGTGAGGCACCCTTGCAGAGCAGACAGTACCTTTCTATGAGAGACACCCATTCATTCTGGAGCTTGCTAACATCCTCTGTCCTGTTATTTTGGACAGTAAAGGGTATTCGAAACCTGAAATTTAAGAATGTCATATATAAACGCAAGGAAGTGTAAATAACATGCTGACTAATACAGCCACAGATATTTCTTATTTGAGCAGAATGATGTTCAGCAGCTTTACTTGTCAAAGAAGCCCAGTGCTGCTGACTCTGACCTTTTCAGACAGTTAATTGCTTACGTGTCTAAGGTTAGAGAGCTGAAGGTTTGCCATATATTGACTTTGTGGTGCAGTTACCTCGTAATTCCTCTTCTCCACCTTGGGGGAAGGTGAACAACATGCTACGTCTTACCATGCTTGTTGCAGAAGCTAGTCAGAGCCTGTTCACACATCTGTCCTATAAAGCTGAATGATACATCTCTTCCCTGGTTCCTGACATGACAACTAGATGAGTCTTTGTGGGCAGTATTTCAATGTATATCTTCTCAATTCCACAACATGGTACTTTTGATTACTCCTTAAAATACTCATCAGATCCCTGCATAGCAACAGGAGGGGTTATCTATATAATTCTGATGGCCTCATTTCTCCACTGTTGTATTTTGTTGTGAGACATTGAGATTCTCTGTTGCTTGACCTTGTTTTTAGTTGTTCTGGTTTAACAAATTATTAATTACCAACTATACTTACAAATAATTGTGTTCTTTGGTCTGGACTGAAAAGGTACTGCATCCATTCTCTTTGCTGACACTCACATTACCACTTGACAAATTAATTGTATTTGTTATAGGGTCTGCATTCTTGTTCTGTCCTCCCAGACCTATGCAATATAAAGTCAATTCTCCTTCACGTAGTTGTACCAAGTACCTGAAGGACAAGGAATGGAGATAGAGTTCATTCTTCACTGACTGCTTATTTACACAAGCCTTGCCTTTGTTAAAGCATTTTCTAATGTCAATAAGTCTCCACATTTTTATAGCATCTTCCATGGGACAGTCCAAAAGTATTAATACTAAAGCATAAAACCTTTGAGAGAAGGGCTTCTTGTTCTCATCTGACATGTAAGTAAACTGTGACTTAAAATATAAACTTCCAGGCTGTCATGCCTAACGAGAGAGCTAAAACTAAGAAGATCTGACTATCGACTAAAAATCACCCAAGTCCTGTTAATTTGTTAGCCATACTCTGTCCCTCCCACTCCATTTATTCCTCTCATTTGTTTGGGATGGTGGGTCTTTTGGACTATGAGCTTTCAAAGGAATTCACTATGTGACTGAGCAGCACATAATTTGACAAGGCCTCAAGAGTTTCTGCGTCTCCCAGGTTTCACTGCCACCAAGCTAGAAACAAGTCACCATAATATAAGTCAGTGCCCAACCTTATAGTCCAATAACTCTCCCTCTTGGAAATGCCTCTGCACATGCTTTTACTCCATGTGGACTGATCCTGGTCCCCCCTCATTCCCACAAGTTATTTGGCAGGAAAGGGTCAAAGTATTCTGCTCTCAAGGGCTTCCACCAGAAGTGACTGTGCCAAATTTGGGGTATTACCTGTTTAAACGATAAATTAATCCTGGCAGAAATTGCCAGACCATATGCAGCTTCTTCTGCTTCAGTCCTCCTTTAGGATTCTGCTCTGCTGCTTATAACAAAGGTTCCACATTCAACAACAAGTGGGGCTTTACTGTATGTGGGTTTTATTCTTATTTAAGCATTTGCATTCTCATTTTTCTTGAGGGTTACTACATTTCTTTATCATTCTGACAGTTCTATCAGACCTTTCTTTTCCTCCAGTCTCTCCTCAAGGTGTGGCTAGTTGATTAAGGTGTTCTATGAGGAATTTAAATAAGTTTAGCTGCTCCAGAAGAATTAAACATGAAATATAAATTGCATCTATTCCCACATAAACAGTCAAAGTGATAAGAATTGTTTAATGGAGCTGGCAGTTATATTGATCTCTCCTTTCTTTAAAGAAGGGACTTACAGTTTAATCAGATCTCCAGATGTTTCCACCATTATTTACTTTGCCAAAAAAAAGAGAGGATTAATATCACAAAGAAAGCAACAAGGGCTTTGCTTCACAAGATAAATAAAAATCAATTTTTGTTTGTTAACAAACTTGTTAAATGTTGCAAGGTAACAAATCCTGGGACACGCTTGAGGATAGTGTTTACAAGACATACAGTGGTAGCCTTTTAAAAACAATTAAAATCATTTTCTGTGAACTGTGAAGTCTTTTGAGATAATTGCCCTGTGCATATAATTACAATGTTATTTTTTTTTTTCATTAGTTTTTGCTAGACAGATTTTTTTTTTTTCTCTCTCCTTTGATAATATAAGCAATTTCTAGTTATTTCGGGAGCTGGCTCAGGGGAAGGGTGGGTTGTCTGTAGGATGGGTAGCAAACTACGTAAAATCGTTATGGCTGGCTCACTAGGTCAGTAATAGAATAAGTGGAAGCAGAAGTCATGCTTATTTGTGATGGTTTAGGGGCTGAATGAAGTGGTGGTGGCAGTCCGTTTCCTACTGAATGATGATTCCTGTCTCTGAAACCACCACCCCATTAGGCCACCATGGTTGGTCACCCCCACAGGAGGAAAGTTCAGAACATTACAAGAATGAATTAAAAATTTTGGGGCAGCCATTTGGCCAGTGTG
Organism: Aviceda cuculoides; assembly: GCA_035590195.1. Classification (NCBI taxonomy): domain Eukaryota; kingdom Metazoa; phylum Chordata; class Aves; order Accipitriformes; family Accipitridae; genus Aviceda; species Aviceda cuculoides. The sequence continues at coordinate 15,017,883 of JAVJGG010000062.1, read as the reverse complement.
AGTCAATGTTCTCCAGCAGGACTCCTACACTCCTTATCTGTTTGCCAGTCTTTTTCTCCTTTCCCTTATGACTGAAAATAGAGCAAAAAGTAGAAGTAAATATAAAGAAGTCCCACCATTAAAATCACTCTGAGCACCATCACCATTATATATTTGTGTTAGTAATGCACACAGCAGTCTCTAGCACACACCAGAACTTAATTTTGTTGGGTACCACTGTCGCACTAACTGTTAATTTCAATGTTTTCATCTCATGCAGAATGGGCATCTAAGTTTTAACTTTAGAAAACAATTAAATAATTAACTTATTATCAGCAAAATAAAATCTTAAAAGTATATGTCAGAAATCTTAAGAAAATCCATGACCCAGAGGTCTACAAAAGTGCAGTTCGTACTTCACCCATTCAGTGGATGTAAAAGTCTTTTGCTGCAAATCCAGCAGTCCTTCATGTACGACGTCATATTCTGCGGGTCTTCCAGAGAAGGACTCTGCTGGTCTCTTGTACGAATTGCTCTGTATAACTCTGCTCAGAAGGTATGTTATCTATATAATAAGTGGCAGCAGAGAGAGTATATTTTCCATGTTAATTCCCTTGAATAAGACATTAATAGGTGGATTTTTCAAGTATAAAAATGATAGACAACACTATAAGCAGCAACCAAATAGGTAAAATAAATTAACATAAAATAAATAGGGTCTTTCTATGATGCTAAACTACTTAACTGCAATTTGGCTTTATGCCCACAGTTCTAAATTTGTCAGTGTAAGGGGAACATAATATTATACTGGAGAGGATACTGTAAAACATAATTTTACTTTTTTAATTCGTATACAAAGCAATCTAGGACAAAGGTTTTGTTCAGCTCAGTTCAAGCCCAAGTAGTACTTGATTGATTCAGCTTGAAACCTCAGTCAAACCCAGCAGAAAAATGAAGACTTGTCTACAGTTGAAAATAGCATGGATTAAGGTGGGTGTGAATTTAAAGCACTCTTTTTGTTATACAGGGCCATATTTGAGTGTTCTTACAACAGAATACATGTACCTTTTTGATGTCTTCTGCTATATGTAATCTATTTTGAAAGTTAAGCTAATCAACCATGAGGTACTGTTCATCTGGAATAAAAGTTTCTGCACGTGGAGTGAGCCATTAAATTTTATGAGGGATGAATCCCTCTGCAAAAAGCCCCTTAAAAATGCGTCACGGCAAAAGTTTGGAAGCAAAGTCTTCCACACTTCTTGAGAGTTTGTATCTCAACCTAAATTGTGGAGCTGGCTTCAGCACCTCAGCAGTGGGATGACACAAACTCCAAGACTTGATCACCCCTGAACACACGGGCTATCTGCATTCAGGTGAAAAGCTAGTGCTGTCATGATTCAAGTTTCTCAAGTTTCAGTGTAGACTCTAATTACACTAACTACTTGGAATATTTAATTGAATCTAGAACTCAAAAGGAGCTGAGACCTCAAAATGAAACAGCTCATACAAAATCTTGCAACAATGAATCATTTAATTAAACAAATATCTAGTTGTACCTAAGCTGTCTTCCACTGATAATTTTATAATTTCAGTGTATTTTGATGGTAAAAGATGAACTACTAGGTCTTTTTCTTTTCACAGCTTCAGGATGGCCTCATTCATTCTTCTTAAAAGCATTCATTTTAATAAATATCTTATATAAAGAAAAAAAAACCTACTTAAGAAAATTTCAATTGATTCATCTGTGCATGTCATCGGTTTTGTTTGCTTGTTTTGATACAATCTCAGACCAGTTACATTCAAGGTGTAGTTGAAGAAATGCATCCACTTTCATATCATGTCTTGAGCTGGCTTTACATCTTCAGTCCTAGTGAACTGTGGGAAAATCCTAAGGCCAAACTTTACCTTGAACTCATATTCCCTTTGTTCTATGTACGAACATACATGGAATAGACATACCTATTTCTTTGCTTGCACAATGCACAGCATAACAATTCCCATTTATAATTGGGACCTGCTGGGTACTACCATAACATTAGCTGTTATTTATAGCAATCTGTCTATAACATTGTAAAAACTTACCTTCCTTTTATCATCAAGAGACACTGCTTCCAGCTCATAATCTTGTCGCCCGTGAAACACAATGCTGAAGCGCCTCCTTTCAGTATCTTCACAGGCTTTGACTTGTGAGAAAGGGAACTGTTTCTTAATAATTCCTTTTTCAATGTTAAAAATGGTCTTTGTGTTGAAATCAATCTGGAATAGAAAGTTCTTCATTACTTGACTCCATCGCTTCTCTTCATTGAAAGGGAAAGACAGCATCCCCAATATTACCATGCAATGGCATTTAGATAAAGGACCAGCTTAGAATATGTATCTATCTCGCCGATGAATAGAATAAAAAATGACATTCCATCATCAAGATACTGTACTGTATTTGTTTTAGTTACAAAACAAACAGATATTCATTGTAACTGTGTTTCCCTATCTCCCTTGATGAATATGCATCAATTTATCACTCTGAAATATTATTTCATTTTAAATTCTCCTTGTCTCATACAACCCAGTGCAAAAACTTCCCATTCAGCAGAGCACAAACTAATGGCATGACCATCTCAGCAGAGATTCAATTACTAACTGGTTCAACCTATGCCCCAGTACTAAAATGAAGTGAAGGTGGTTATTTTTATAACAGCTGCTTCTGTGCCAGGAAAAAAGAATACTATTGAGAGATTACTTTCTTATATAAATATTACTGTGTTTTGTTTTAGATCTTATCTAACACAGATTTTTTTGTCTCTCTCTGTATATGCACACATATATGTGTACATATAGGTGAAGAGAGTGATAATAATAGCCAATAAAGTTATTTTATTGCCATTTCACAGCTATCACAATTTAAAATTGTTTGTTTCAAAATCAGATTATTCTTCTTCCACTGCACAACCTATATTTGCAGTGTTAAAAACTGGTACAGACAAATTCCAGTATCTGTTCTGTGTGTCAGTCCCTGCTGAGCAGAAACAGCTTTGTTGATACAACAAGACGTGAATATTATCTGACCACCCAGCTCCAGTGAACATGGCCCACAGAGAAGACAAACTCAGAAGAGTCTCAGATCTTGCCTGAGTTACATGTTTACTTTTGGTCATAAACGATTCCTGGCACCTTTCATGCCTATAGTGCAGACCACCCCAACCAAATCCTAACACCGTGGCCTTCCCCTCTGTTCTGTTTAGAGCAGGAAATCTCCAAAGCAGAATCATTCTCATGGTTATCTCTGACTTTTGAAGGCTGCTGGTAACTAGAGAACTGTGATTAAACTACTCCAGATTCCCAGACTGTCAACTTCCACATCTAATATAGCTTCCTCCATTTTTCCATTAGCTTTATGTCTAAACAAATAATCTTTTAATCCCCAAAACTGGTGGATATTGAGGGAAATAAGGAGATTATACTGTCTACAGTTTAGGTGTGGTAAACAAAAAAACACCCTCTAGCATGTATGACTTGGACTTGCTCATTATCAAATGTTGTCCAAACTGCAGGAAAAAATCAGTGAAATCCAGGTTCCTGGAAACAACATGGAACCTTTGTCACTGACTTCATGGGATTAGGAAATAACCACCAGGTGTTACCGGCAGAAGGTTGTTTTAATATTGTGCAAGTCAATAAAGCCTTAAGGCTTCATAGTGTCAAAAAAAGAATTCACAGTACAGGTAATCAGATGGAACGCATAGTCTGCCAAATGAACCTTCTGAGTATCCGCAGGAAGATTTCTTTCCAAGGTTTTAGAGTGCAGTTGAAGTGATGTCCTGTCATAAGTACGTCTACATCACTTGTATGCCTTTACTGTTGCTGACTAATAAGAACAACCCCTAGGCAGAACTTATTATAATCAATGATTTTTGTGGCAAATCATGGAGTTTAGAGGTGAAATAACCTCTTAGATCATCAAGTCCATTCTACAGCCTTCCCAGAGACTCAGTAGAGGGAGTTTCAGATATTACCACCAGAATACTTTTGGTGTAATAGGTAGGAAGTTTGTTCAATATCTTATACCTCTCTGATAGCTTAAAAACCATTGTCATTCAGCAACCTATCTCATAACATTTACCAAGCAACCTAAGCATCCTATATTTTTTATATATTGCTTCAAAAGTGAGAATTTTTAAAGTTACCTGCAAAATTCGTTTCTGCCACCGATAGTGTTTGTATTTGTAGATAATGAAGTTAAATTGTGAGCTGGTTAGCAAATCCTGTGAATCCTGAAAAACAGAACAGAAATCAGCAATATGTCCAACACAGTGCAAATCCAACCATGTTCTCAGGTGAAACACTGTTCCCTCAGGGAACAGTGTTCAAACAGGGCTGGAAGCTTTGCTGAAGAACTCCACATGGAGATACATGGAAGCATCCTCCTGACCTGATTTTCACAAGCACAAAATATCCACAAGTCCTGCTGAACTAATGAAGGGATCACAGATTGGGATGGAAGGTGAAAGGGAGAGCAGGAAGACAGGAAGGAGAAGAGCAGAACCCATGGAACTGTACTAAACACATTTCAAAACACATGAGAGTACAAGCAGTCTATTAAATGGGCTAAGTGGAAAACGAGAACCATATGTGACTTTAAAGAAAAATACTTACAGACCCTTGAATGCGGTGCAGTAAAATGGAAGATCTTTGTTCCTTGGTATTATATGAGGGTATACAATTTGTTATCTGGTCCCTTAAGTAGCTGTACTGTGTTCATGGAAAATGACTAATTTTATAATCTTCAGGAAAATACAGGGAAGGGAAGGTCATGATCCAGCTATATTAAATTTCATTTAGTCCTAATAATTAGCTATCACAAAAACTTTAATGTGGCAGAAGTAGAAAAGGAATCCTTTCTCTTCTTACTCTGAGAATATATTTCCATGTAGTCTTACACTGCTGAGTTTAATACTTTTATTGACTGCAGTCCTTCTGCAAAACTTGCGCTGCTTTTTTGTTAGTATTTGTTTTTGCTTCTCCTTCTACTTCTTTCCAACTAAGAAGTTAATAAGCAGTTCAGAAAGTTATTTTTAGAAATTCCAAAAAAGCACCAGGTTTATCTCAAAATCACTATCAGCTCCTGCGGTGCAAAAAAATTTCAGATTTTGTCATTAGTACATCATAGGATTTCACTGTTTCCTGGAGATGCTCCCATAGGGAGGCTGGTTCAAAAATCCAGAGCAGAAGGGGAAACAGTGAAAATTTCTCCAAAGAATTCTCTGCTGCCACTTATGTGGTGATGATGGACAGAGATTGCAATGAGAGAGATACTGGACAAGGATTATGGAGAGGAGTACAAGACTGATGTACTAAAGAACACAATTAACATATTCATTCTCAAACTATTTTCACTCACCATTACCAGCTTCTACCTTTCTCAGGAAAGAAATTCCATGTTTTCTATAAAATGGAAAGATGCTAATGATCCACTTCTTATTGTCAGTGAAGAGATGAGTTTTAACAGCAGAAAAATGAAATTTTTGTATCTCAGTCTTATCCTGAAGAAATCTCTGGACTCAACCTCTTGGTCTCATTGACCTATGCTCAGCAAAGCTATGTTGTTGTAGGACCCAAAACCAGTTTTAAGCCACTTTTACACTGATTCTACTTTTGCCTGATGGAAGGTCAGAGCCAACCATAGGCAGTGTTAGAACTGAAGTCACACTAGCCAAGGCTTTGTACTTTGTAGCCAGCCATTCTTGTGGCCATGCATAACACTGAGTTGCCAGACCCTCTTACAGTGACCAGTCATGCCCCAAGGACAATCCAACACCAGAAGACCCCTCAGAGATTAGATCCATCATTTTCCTGAGGTGCTTCATGGTATCAGATGAAGGATTTTGCCCTACATTTATCGTTACAGTACTTGATGGTGCAGTCAGAATAACAAAACTCATATGGCTACATCTGATCTAGATTTAAACTACTTAATCCAGGTACTTAATGACATCAGTGTAGCTGCAGCATCTACGTGGGATATCCATTACATCGGATACAGGTAGCAGTAACCATCAGTACCTGACATGTTTGATTATAAACTGGAATGTATGTGTTTGCACAAGTTGGGACTGCATCTCTGAAAGCAATACAGACATGCTCCTAGTGCTCAACCAGGCTTTCTAGAACACGCTCATACATTTGAATGTATTGCAAAATAGATCAAAGGAGTGACCTTACCTTTTCAGCATACACCTCCTTCTGTGCCAAATGCAAAGCTCCTTCAATGCTCACTTCTTTATTTTTCACCATGTTCATAATTTTGAGGATTTTTTCCTGGCTTAACTGGAAAAAAGTCAATCAACTGTTTTTTCATCTGGCTATTGAGGATACACAGTGCTTGTGACAGTTACAGCTATGGTATCTGCCATTAAATTACAATTTCATTCATATTTTATGTTCTATCGACAACCTGCCCAGCAAATATAACCTCCTTTTGAAACCTGGTGAGAGCCCACAAGGTATCAAATATACAGGGGCTTTTACAATATTAGAAGATGGGGTGGTAATATCTGGAGATAGAACAGCCAGGAGGAAACCTTTTTTAGTTAGAAAATCTGGCAAGAAGTGAAAATATCAATTTTGCATGCTTGTCTGTGTCTTACCCTTAGTGTAAAGTACTGCATACAAACGACATGAAAGCAAAATCAGGACCATTTGAAATTTTCAGGGTGAAGGGGAGAAAAATTGATGTTGGTACCAGCAGGTATAGCTGTCACGTGAACTTATTGAAACACGTTAACAAGCCAGCGTTACACTTCCCCTTTCTTTTACCAGAAAAAGAGGCTGCACTGTCAATAAGCTTACCCACAAATTCATGTCACTTTTAAGTGAACCAGGTAGGGATTGCAATGCCAAAGAGTCAAGCAAAGAAAAAAGGCAAGTGGAGTAACCAGGGATCCAGAACTACAGACGCTTACACTGTTGGTAAAGCTCTTTCACAGACTTTGTAGAAGGAATTAACAACCTCCCTTTGACACAGACCAGAGTTCCCTTTTGTGATATTCATTCCTCAACAGTAGCAGAACTGGGAATTTGGAAAGAGTGTGTAGGTTTTACCACCAGAGCTCAGGAACTTGTGATTTTTTTTACGCAGTAGCTTAGCTACAATATTCAATTAGCTACAATACACGTTTAGCATCCCCCTGGAGACTGACTTCACGGCCAGGAGGTAAGTTAACCACAGTAAAACCTTTCTTTCAAATCATCCTTTTCAAACTCTTCCACGTGGACACCCAGGCGAAGAGCCCACCCCAGGAGCGTTGCCCAGGCCATGCAGGGGAAGGGGCCCGAGAGCTGTCCCGGGAAACGGGAAGGGGATCTCCCCCGCATCCCTATCGCTGGAGCTGCCGGGAGACTTCAGAGCAAGGCAGCTCAAAGCATCTCAGCAGTGCAAGCGAACCTGACTTTGGCTACCCCAAGGACGAGGCACCAACAGCTGGAGTGGGTTTTGCTCTTCCTGCCATAGGAAAAAGAAGGCGAAGAGCTAAAGGCAGGTATCCCTAGAGAGCCAGCTCTGCTGCCCGGGATGGGGAGGGCGGGTAGAAATTGGGGCCCCTGAGAGCTGCCAGTTTTGCTACCTGAGACTCGTGATTGCTACCCCCAGCAGCAAGCACCGAGCTGCGTCCCAGACCTGGGGCAGGCAGGGCAGGCAGGGCAGGCAGGGCTGCAGCTGCTTTGCCACCCCCAGCACCTCCCTGTCCCAACCAGCCTCTTGCTTTACCTACGCCTACAGCTCTCTGCAGATGTAACAGCTTCTCTGCTAAAAACCCCAAGAACGCAGCCGTGCAGCAGAACAAGATCCTCTCCACCTGCCCAAGCACCCGAGTCACCTGGCACAAGGCTGGTGGGCAACACAAAAATAACCAGTCACACGCCACAGAGGTCAGGGACCAGTAAATCCACAGGTTCTCTCTTTTTCTGAGTCACCCTACACCGAACACACTTTAGCTTACCAAATTTCTAACATCTCAACCAGTTTCTGATCAACGGACACATTGTATGTTTTTACAGCCTACAAATAAAACTGGGAGTAAAAGAAGAAATATTTTGTTTTTAAAGCCTTGGAAATTTCAATGCTAATATAAAGGTAACTTATGGCATAGCTCCCAGCTGCAAATAGTAATGTGAACAGTGAGGAAAGAATGAAAGCAGTCTGATAATTCATTCACACTTGCTGAGGCGCAGAAGGTTCCTACAATGACCTCCACATTCTGTATTTGAATTTTAAATGGCCATATATTTACACCACACATGCACTGTATACGATTAGATCTTAACAAGATAATTCCCCACTGAACAGGCTCTGTATAAGCAAACAAGAATATGGATATATTTGAATTCAAAAATATGGTTTCCTTAAGGCTAAGCTCTGCCAGCTTTAAAGTGCAAGATTCTATTTATACAGGATAGCAATTCTTGATAGGAAGTTGGGTAGTATTTTTGCAACTGTCAGGCCCTTTTGTATGGAAAAGGGTTCAAAGATTTTGCAGCAGGATGACAATGATAACATAAAGATAACATCATAGCCTTATGTCAAAGGCACAGTCTGATTAACGTAAACGAGAGAAGTACTTATTTCCTTCACTTCAGTACACTAGTAATTCCATGAACAAGCTCGGTTCTCATTTGAACCTCATGATGTTGTCCAGCTACACAATATATCGTGCATATCTGCAGGGATGCTTCCTAAGAGTGGCCAAGAAAATAAGAGTTTCAACTTGAAAAATATGAGGCTTTGAATTTTTTTGCTAGGATATAGGTGATTTGGGTAACCATTCCTGTTCTCATGCAAGCAGGCTCCATACTCTGCAGTACCCCGAGCACTGGGTATTTTAAGGTCTGTCTTTCTGGCCAAATATTCTATCCAGGACCAAGAAACCTTGCCACAACATCTCCACCAAAACCAAGACATTTTCTTGTAATTCACTATGTTTCTCTTTTGCATTGATGAAGATTTTAAAAAGTTCTTCTTTTTTTCTTTTTTTTTTTTTTTTTACTTTTTACTAAAAAATTTCAGAAGGGAATATATTTTTGGCTCTATGAAGCATTCAACTCTTCATTCTGCTTACCTTCACCAAAGTGTCCTTTAGACTAGAATGAAATTCTGCCCAAGACATGAAAACAACAGGGAACATCTCTTAATTCTCTTATAATATATGAAGAAACATGTTTGCAAAAGAGAAGCAAATCATTTTGTATAATGTAAATTCAGGAAGGTTAGTTAGTAAGTTAGACTACTGACAGTTAATGCATTCCCCAGAGAGCACACAAAAGACAGTGCTTGGTACAGGTTATTTTTAACAGCACCCTGTTGTTTTAATGTCTCAGTTAACTCTCTGCGCATCTGTAAGCAGGAGGGAAACATTTCAAAAGACAAGAGAGGCAAAAAAAGGCACTTTTCAGCTTATGAGAACTGTCAAAATTATTTGTCAGAAGTCTGTCTGGCTTGCTTAGGTTTTTGACAGCCACGTGTTAGCACGGTATTTTTACTTGCAAACAAGACTTGAGTAACAGACCCTGACCTTTACATTTTGTATCTGTGGGGCTTTTCTCTCAGCATGCCACAATTTTTGTAATGCTCATTCTTATGTTTGTTTTGGTTATTTTTTTTTCTTAAAAAGAAACAATTTTTGTCATAATATCCACCGAAATGCCACTAAGTCAGATCGTGTTATATTGTCTAATAGAATGTGACTGGTGCAACCAAACAGAATGTTTTTATACAAGATTGGATAAAAAACAAAAAAAACTTAGAAAAAAATTAAATGCTTCTATTATAAAGCACGCACATTAAGGAAATCCATGAGATTGCGTTAATAATGCATTCATTTACCTGCCAGGTTAAAAGAAGCTTGTTTAATACAGATTAAATTTTCATCACCCACCCAAAATTCAGTATAGCCACGTAAGAGATTTGAAAGAAAAATCAACGCTCACAATTGAAGGAAGAGCACAGGGCTCCAGGCATTCTCTGTATATCCATTACTCTGCAGGGTGAGGTTTTTATACTTTTGGCCTAGACATGGTATAAAATGTGTTTAGTGGTGAGATATGAGGTTTCTGGCTTATTCTTGGGCAGCTGCCAACGCAGTACTCGACATGACCCCTTCCAGGGCTTCCTGCCACTCTCCATTTACCCAGCACAGTCTCACAGGAGGCCCTGAGAGGTATGGAAGGTTTTGCATGTAGTCTCCATGCTGTGGAAATATTACACTAATGACTCCAGAAAGGTCTTCAGACCTTCTGAGCATCAACCACGAAAGAGGGGTTAAAGCCACGTCATCTGAGTCTTTTACGGTTGATTGAGCAAAGCAGTGGAAGGCATGCAGAACATAGGTAACTGTTCAAGGATAAGACCGGCTAATGTCTTCCCGTGTCTCTCCTTCCTGACTCTCATCCTCTAATACACACTCGTTCACGTTCCCCAGTTGACCACACGATTGCTGTGACTCCTATGTGGTCAATGGAGATACCTGGGCTTCTCTAGGTGGCAATTCACCCCACGTAAGACCTGTCTCGTGATCTGACAACTCTTTCTCTCCATTGCCTAAAGAGGAATTTGAGCTACATGGCTTTTGCTCAGCTTATTCTTATTCTGTGGACCATCCTACCTGAATCATAGTAATATGACAGCAATCTAATGCAAAAAGACTCCTGGAATGTGTGCACGTACACCCATGGAGATGTAGAGCAAGAAATCTGGCTGTCAGTCAGCTATACATATGATCTCAATTATTACAAATACTGGCACGATTCAGTGAGACATTATTTTAGGTTTACTTAGGTGAAGATCATAGCTAATACGCACCGAGCTCTATCATTTCCTGTGACAACAAAACCAAGTCATGCAGAAATCCTGCTCCCCGTACAAATGAGGAAAATTTTTATTCAAGTCTAGTCAAGCTTTTCACTGTTAAGCATTCCTTACACTTGTCCTTATTAAACATTAACAGTGTTAAACATACTCATCTGCTTGCTGCAAGGAGGAAGAGACAAGCGAGCTCCCGGCTGCCGCAGGACCCAGAAGGGAAGGCTGGACCAAGAGGGCTCCTTCCTCACCCTCCGCACTCCGCGGTAGCATCTCCCTTTTAGCACTGCTAGGATCGATGCTCCAAGGGACAGGGGGGCTCAATCCAGTAGTAGCGACATACTGCTTTACAGAGAGCTCATGACTTTCTGGGCATAAATCTGACTGAATGCTAGCGTTGTCCACACAAGAATATGCTGCTTTAACATGCATGTCTGACATTTTTTGTACAGCATAGGGTCATATTTTCATTCATTTTGGAGTCCAGGTTTTTTTAATACAGCTTTTAATAATAGAAGATTTTGTTTTCTAACCAGAACAGCAGGATAAAGCGACTTTGAGGTAAAGCCTTCTGGGGATTTTCTGTTGACTCAGTGCCTTCCAGCTACAGTGCACGACACTTTCTGCAAAGCGAGTACAGTGCAGAAGCTTAAAAATAATTGCCAGGATATAATGCAGTGATTGACCTGTGATGAAATTTCAAGTAGCACCTTCCTTTTCCAAGCTGTGTTTTTACAGAAAACGTTTTTTTTTTTTTTGGTTTTGTTTTTTTTTTTGTTTTTTAAATCTAAGGCACTGGCTTAGTCTGCTATGGATATTTGTCTTCCTCACAATATTATGCTGAACTGCACTCTGCCTGCATGTCGAACATGTTATTTAAGTGATTTTAAAGACAGTGGACACAATCTGGGTTGCCTTAAAAGTTCCAGTCTGGTGTTATCAACTTTCATCTAATGTATTCACTTCTACCAGGTTTGAACTTGGCCCAAAGTGTACTGAGTGTTCCCATATATTTACAGGGGAGTGACTGTCTTCTATGATTGGGGTATCTGAAAAACCTTCACTTGTAATTTACATGAAATATCAATACAGATGACGGATGTGATGTTTTTATGTGGCAATACCACCTTTTGTAGCCAGTCATAGAGATAGACTAATATTATTTGTCAAACAGAGCCGCTATTCATCAAATAAATTATCCATCTGTAATAATGTTTTGCATTATTTGTTCAGATCTATATCTGGCTGAATAATATCTGTCAACATTTATTCAAAGAAGAAGGTATTCATCAAACAGTAGCTTGATTTCCTGGAAAACACTGGAAATTCTGCCACTTTCAGTAGGAGCTGGTGGAGCCCAAAGGCATTTTATTATAATTTTTTTTTTTATTGGTATAAAGGTATATAGTGATTAAGTACAACAACAAAAAAAAAATCTCAAAAAGCTAGTCTAAAAAATATTTAGGAACCTAAAATATAAACTGCTGCCCAGCGACATGTGTAGTACAGCATACAATACAAACTAGTCTACCTATTTCCGGTTTTGAAAATATCACCATATTGAGGAATCTCAATGCCTAAACATTTCTTAAAGTTCCCTCTGAAAAACTGACAATTCGTAGGTCTCACATGAAGCAAATACTTCAGAGTTTCCCCTCAATCACCACTTAACAGACCAGCATGGACCCTCCTGCTCTAACAGCACTTGGAACTTGTCAGGAAACGACGCTCAGAAGGTAATTACCAGAGTTTCACTGTGCAAACTCAAAGGATAAATTGCGTAGTGTTGCACAGGAGACTGACTTCATTTTGTACTGTTCAGTGTTTTCATTAATGATCTGGTGATGGACTAGAGATTTTGTTTATTAAATTTGTAGACTTTGACACGAAGGTGGAAAGAACTGCAAGCGGGTTGCAAGGGGGATTCAAACTCAAAACAAGCTTGACAAATGAGAGAAGCAAAAATATACAATTCAATGAGTGGGAAAAAAAAGAAAAAAATCTTTTAAAAGTTCAGTGGGAACTACCAGCTTCACAAGGACCGGCTGAGGAACACATTTTCTTCAGAAAAAGACCCAGAAGTTATAGCAGCTTACAAACTGACACAGGTTAACAACGTCATGCTGTTGCAATAAAAGCAAATATCCCACTGGGAGATTATAGATGGCAGCATAGTCTGCAAAACACAAGTAATCTTTCCAGTACTCAGCACTGATAAAAGACTTCTGCTGGAATAGTGCATGAAGTTTTCCACGTCTGCAGAAAAGTGTTGGACATGTTGGAGGAGTCCAGATCAGGACAATGAGAATAATCAGAGCTTTGGAAAAACACGACTTACAAGGAAAGAGAGGAAGGACTGAGACTGCACAGCCTAGAGAAGGCTGGGAGAGTCACAGTCTTCAAGTACATAAACAGCTGCTGCAAAAAGGAAAGGAGCAGGTTGCTCCCTGTGTGGTAGGATAAGAAGAAATACAATTTACATTGCAACAAAAGAGGTTCAGCTTAGATGTTTGGAAAACAGTAAGGATAACACTAACCACTGAGCTGTCTAGGGAAGATTATGGAATCTCCCATTACTAAGCATCTTTGAGAAGAATTAAACGAAAAGCTTTAGGGACACTGTGGGATGCAAAACTCTCGGATGGTGCTTTGACAGATGCTTTACTAGGTTTGTGCCATACCTAACCTCCTTCTTATTTGACCCATACTTTGCACACTTGTTTTGCATTTTAATTAAGTCCAAGCCTGACTGCAAAGAAAAGACGGTTTCACTGCTTTTCAAAGCACCACTTTCAGGGAAAGCGGCAGTCAGAGATTTAAAAGATTTTAGTAAACTTCACTCAGCCTATGAGAGTTTACTTCCAATGCACAGATGTTTCCCGAAACCTCCACTTTTCAGAAGACCATGTGCTACTTTATCAGAACTGATAGTGCATGGTTGGGTATTACGCAGCCTCAGCATCACCATTGTGATGAAGTACCAAAGAGCAAGACCTATAGAGAAACCTTTTGCAACAAGCCTCACCTCATAAGAAACACAATGATGTTTTCCAAATCCTAACTCGCACATCTTAGGTCCTGCTTCAGCCAGGCTTGTACTAAGGGCCTGGGCAATCTAAGGCAGGAAAGCAGATGCCCTCGGCTGGGCCAAGCCTGCGGTGCTTCAGTCTTTCAATACCGATGGAGATCAAATATGATCAGCACATTAACGGTCATTTTTATTTCCACCCTACATCCATTTGGTGCCAGTTGTCTATTGAGTTAATTTAGTACTGACAACTTAAGCGAAGGTGGATGTTTCCAAGGCGTGAGCTTGGAGTATGAAGACAGTTGTACAAATCTACATTTTCAAATAAAAATTCACAGCAGTCTCTGAGTAGTGTTTTTATGAGTTGCCCACTCACACTTCCTTTATATCTCAGTCCAGTTGCTTACAAATATAAGTGAGAACTCTGACTATCTAAAAGCATGTGATTTTCCTGCTTCACTTCATGTTAAGCAGGTGCAATATTAAATTAAGTAATCTTAACATGGTATTCGGATTACCTGCTAGTGATTTTCTTTAAATACCTACCAAAATATCTTTGCAGGTAGTACTCAAACCAGAAATTAAGATTACAGGAGTTTTAGGTGTGGTAGTAAGTACTCCATGCTTGAAAAATGCACAGTTGAAGTGCTGGTGTGGCTACAGACATACACTGACACACCATGAGATTCCTGTATATATATGTACATATGTACAGAGAGGGACCTCAGTGTACACACCGTACAATGAACAGTGAAACCTCTCCATTTCTCCTATAGATTGCAATGATTACAATGTCAGCTGCCCCATTCATTCTAGAATTACACCTGATCAGAACGCTACAGTGAACGGAGAGGGAAAACATATACAGAAAGCTTTCCATTACAATTGGTATCACAAAGGCTGGAGGCAGGCACCTCAATGAAAATGCAGGAGTTCCCAGTGTGAACTAGTTTCCAGCTTGTACTAATGGTTTGTGTAATGACCAACATGTTCAGTTTTCATTTTTTCGTGTCATGCTTAAGCCGTTACTAAATCAGGTTTACACCCTCTTCCACTGTCACTTTGTTTTCCTCCAAACATTGGCCTCCACAAAGACAAATTACATTTAAAAATGTAAATAAAGTTAATCCTTTTTTTCAAGAAATGTAACACTGTTATATGATAAAAGACTGACTTGCTGAACATTGCTGTCAGTTGAAATTAATGTGGGTGCGATCTGAATTGCCTAAATAGAAGCAGTTTACCTTTGAAGTAGCTACTATGGAAAGATTTTTCAAAAGCATTCAGGGATAGTTTTACACTAGGCACATGCAGTACAAGAGTAAAACTCCCATTGATTTCAGTGCCCTGCCACCACAGATACACGCAGTATATGTCCTGAATATATTAAATGATACTCGATTTCAAAACAATACTTAAGTGTGAATTTACCTAGTAATTTCTTGGTGTATTGAGGTATAATTTAAATGCTATACTACAAAATGGACTGAAATAGAATAAAGAAGGTGGTTCACATAGAAGTACTTCAGTTTGTTACTAAAATAATAATGTTCTACACCATTAGTTACAGTATTAAAATAATGCACAGTGATAAGAACTATCGAGGATTATTAATGTGATAGTACAATTAATCTTGTGAAGAAACAAATATTACCAGACTATTTAACAGTGGCATCTAATTATTTTGGAAAAAAGCATGCATCTTTCTGTCCACAAGCTTACAGTCTTATCTTGTGCCCTAATGTCTTGTAAAAGAAAGATACATATCAAGCAAGAATTGGGCTGATAAAATTATTAAACGCTGAACAAGACTCATTTCATTATACTTGAGGTTTATTAGATCATATTAGTTAACACTTGCTAAGCAAAAAGTATGAAGTGCAATATAGAGAACAGCACTGATTTCATGCATGTATAACTGGGAATCCAGGGTCTCCTTGAATTTTACATTAATTAGCTGGAACATTTAATGAACAAACTCTTCATTATGTTCTAATCAAAACAAGGTCTGACAGCTTAAGGAAAACCCCAATGAGCATTCATCTGCTGACATACTATTTCTGACCTAACTTTTTTCTTCCCCAGGATTCTGGTTTGTTAATAAATCATCCTAGCAAAATACTTAGGTAAAAAGGGGCTATTTCTCCTTGTCATTCTCCTCCTAAACTCTGACGGATTTAGCAGAATATGATCCTTGCCTGTATAAGTGTTTTTGCTACGTTCTTAATACTTCCCTACAAAAGTACACTACGTTTTCCAAACAAGATCAACTTCGTCAGGATCAGCTGGTTGGACATCTATTTATGCTGGGTCTTTAAGTCCTTTCATAAACTGAGGAAATAATTTCCCTTCAAAAAGAGGTTTGGCAATATTCATTGTGCTCCCAGTTTCAGGAACTTGGAGAATATTGAGAATGAAACAAGACAGATGGAGCTCCAAATGGCTCAGCAGCAGGAAACTTAACTGAGGGATTTCACCTTTGTATGGTTGATGAGGAAGACATTCCTCAGGATGTACTTCATCCCCATCCCACAGGCATTTCTCATCCTTTTGTTTAATGGGCTACTTCCCACTAAGTAACAAACATATGAAAATTCAGTGCAGGCTCCCTGGGTCTTTCAATCTTGTCTTATACAAGAAACACATTCCCAAGCTTTGAGGTGTTTTTAGGTGGATCGAGGAAAGGTGAGCTCTTATTCCCACACAGACTGTTTCCATATTGACACTTTAGTCTGCCTGCAAGTGATTCTGGCTTTAAGTATAAGCACAGTCTCAAAGTAATACGCACTGATAGAGCGTACCTGCAGAACCACAAACACCCGGGTTCAAAACACCAGCAGGACCAAGGAAGCTGAACTCTCACAAGTCCTCTGCACTGGCTGACATTTGACGTTAACTGCAAGGAGCAGATTGTTCTGAATTCACATCTGTGCAGGACTGACCACCCAATATGTATAGTCAAGTCATTAAAAGCCCCAGCAGATCAGCAGAATTCTGATTTGTAATCTAACAACAATAGTGCATCTTAGAGGCTACAAGAGCTGCTCCTGAGGCTAGGTACATGTTCATGAATATACATATCAGAAGATATGGAATCATTTGGCCTTATTTAAATGGAATTGCTCCCTTGGTAAATATACAGTGAAAATCTGCTTTAAGCTACCTTGGAAAAGACTTGGTGGAGGCGGGGGGGGAACACCTAAAAAAAAAAAAAAAATCAGTCGCTTAAGAGAGGTAGCCTTTAACAAAAAGTCTAATGAAAATTGTATGGGAAAGCCATGGGGGTAAAGTACTTTAAAGTCGTTGATTAAAGTAAAGCAGGGTGGAAAAGCAAAAGGTCTGACAACCGTTCCACCTTGCACTGTGATCTTATCAGCTCTCAGAAGACTTAGATGAAAAGCCTCAGGAAGACATATAGTCAAGTTTTAAAGAGTTCACAAGAAGTTTAAAACACATTTTTCTCAGGTGCAGTTTAGCTTTGCAAATATTTTGGTGATCATACTACCTGAGCTTTGCACATATGCTTTATTACAGGCCTTGGGGAGTGAAAGAAAGGGAAAAGTGGCACCATCTGGTTATGGTTTCCTGTTTTCTGATTCTCATTCATGTAAGCCCTTTCTGGTAGCAAACATTTGGTTATTCCTACATCTGTGCTGCCCCTGACCTCCCCTGCGGTACCTGAAGTAAGAATAAGAGCAATGACTCATAAGCTGCAACTCAGGCCTATGCGTCAGTGCCAAGCAATAAACACGCAAGCTGTAGACAGCAGAGAAAGGGAAAACACTTCCAGACTGGATCTGTGCCTTTTAACGCCACTGCCATCAACAGCTTCTCCAAATAGAACCCAGCACCTCAGCATGTCGTTATACTGAATAGTGCCAGATGGGACCTGCAGTTTTATTACACTTCAGGTGCTATTACTTCAGGTGAAGCAATTAATATCTGTCAAGCTAAATGACTCAGTCTTTGGATCACCTGTCACACTGCCCGCCACAAAATTCTTCAAAGGCCGAGGAGGTTACCAAAGGCAGCAATTTGTCCTGTGCCCTTTTTCCTCTTTAACAAACCAAAGAGCAATAAAGTGGTTTCACCCTGGTTTATGCAATTGCTCTGGGTTTGTCTTGAGGCTTGCCTAGCAAATCGTTTCAGTGAACATCTTGTACTTCTCGGCGAAAAGGGGGAGTCATGCAAACGGGGCTGGATTCTCCCCAGCCCTCACGCTTTGCTAGCCAAGCCGCCCTTGGTAGCTGCCCAGGACTAACTCGGACCGCTCCATCACACCTCCTCAGCCTACATGTAACACAATCATTCTTTCTCCTAATTGCTCTTTACCCCAGGTCACACACCAGGGAACCGCTGCCAACACATGCCATCAGCTAACCTAGTTAAAAAGGAGTTTTCCACTGCTTAATTCTCCAGATAACAGACTTCCAAACATGCAAGTATTCAAAGAAGCAGAATGCTACAATGCTATATATCTGGCAGGCACTCTCAGACAAATTCAATAGTGCTGCAAGCTGATGTATATTCAATTCTGGAATATCAATCACTTCAAATTCCAGTATGATTATCAAAAGACTGCATTTGCCTATAATATAAACCACATTTTTCCCCTCCAATTACCTTATGGAAATTTTTAGCGCAGATAATATATAGTATTAATAAATCCTCTCTAGCATGGCAACAGAAAGACTGATTTTCTCTCTTTGTCCCTTTCTTTGTATCAGGAAAACCTCACACATTTCAACTTTCTTAAGAATAAAGCACAGAAAAATATTGTTTCATACACATCTTCTGCAAGCACTTTCTGATATATTAGACCAGTCTGAGCTCATATCACATAATAATCAATTACATTAAACAATCTACTGCAAATTCCTTGCCAATAAAATACAAAGTCATTTTCAGTTTCTGATATGCCATCTCCTCAGTTACGCACAACAAATAGCACTTTCACACAAGCCATAACAGTTTCTGCCGTTACCTGTGAAAAAGTGTCTTGTGTTCTTGTATTATCCATGTCTGTGAAAATTCTATTTGTTTCATCAGTATCCCATAAGGTTGCAAACTATAGTTTATTCATGAATCACACCTGCTTTTCCACAGCACAGTTCTCGTTCTTTCTCTCTGCTTCTCTCTCTCTCTCTTATGAAATCTTGCAGCCAATGGCTTTTATTAAGTGTTACTTCCTTTTATGCTGAGAACTGAAAGAAACAATAATGATGCTTTGCTTCCTTATGGCAGCTCTGTGAAAAGACAAAAAAAAAAAGTAGTTCTTTGTTTGCTTTTCCTGAGCTGATATTTATGTTCTAGTGACTTCCTGAAATCATTGAGCCATGAATGCTGAAATTATGATTTATTAGTGTACATTGTATCTGTCTGAATACCCAACATGTTAGTTACCAAAACAAATTTCATACTAAATGTAACAAAGTTTGCCTGAGGAATTCCAAATACAATGCTCAATTTACACAGCAATGTTTTTATCCATAGCAGCAATCTTTAACATGTCTTTAAACTCCAGCATGAATATGTGCATATCGGATGAAAGCACAAAGGCACCTGCAGGTTAATGTACAAGATTCCTGTAAAGATAAACAGCATTTTAAACTTTGCCTTTGCTATCTGTATTAGAGGAGAGAGTCTAGTGATTAGAAGAGGGAATTAACAGTAAGACATTCCTGAAATCTAACCCTGGCTCCAGCAAAAACTTGTTCAGCAGCTACAGGGAAAATATACCTCCGTTTCCCCAACTAAATATGGTGACTTCTATTATAACACAAAAAGATATCAAAATTATTTTGGAGATTAAAAGTTCTGAACAGACATGGCTGGAAGGTGGACCATTCATATTTTGAAATTTCTTCTCCTCCAAATAGAGGCAAAAGGGAAAATCGAAAGCCATTAAGTATCTCCTGCAAAGTAATTTTTTTTTTAAAAGTGATAGGACGTGAAACATTTTCTCTTGATGACAGGTCTCCTTCCTCTACTAGCCTAGAAGCAATTTTTTAACAGAAGCAATGCAGGGAGAGGAAGTTGAGAAGTTCTGTGCAGAAGACGTGTCAATGGACCACTCTGGGAGCAAGGTCAGGGCTCCCTGGCCCAGCCCCACGTACCCACACGTATAAATCCCACCTGCTCTTTCAGCTGATGTAGTTATGGACCTTTCGCTGAGGAGCTCGGCTGATTTATCTGCCGGAACCCAGCCAAAAGACAGCACTGCAAAAGTAAGAGGCAAGCGCAGGCAGCCTGAATTCAGGCTGGAAGCCAGAGACAAGCTGTGGAGAGCGACACGGTGCGGAGTTGGCCAACCCATTCACCTCGTAGGCAGGTTTTCGACATGCCAGAAACAGATCTGGACCTTGTGCCTAAGAGCAGGCTCTGACAGCCGTACAGGATTCACCAGCTTCACAGTCAAGAGCCTTTAAGCTCACACTTGCTAAACACGGTAGATGGACCCAAGAGAGACCATAACAGCAAATGTGTGGGAAGGAAAGGATTAGGAATGAATTCTCCCAAGGTTACTTAAGGCAATACAAATGAAAAGGAAGGTCAGTATATGCTAATATAAACAGTTTTTAATCATTTGAATTGATTAAAAATAAGTCCTATTCTTTGAAAGAATGTTAGCTTAACAAAGGCCAATAATGCAACAGGGCCTGACTAAGTCCAGATCTTCTAAAGAAATATTTAATAAAAGATTGTCTTTCTTTCAATGCTCTCGATTCTTACTATTCTATGTCCATGCCCTTGTTTCATCTGGGATAGAGTTAATTTTCTTCCTAGTAGCTGGTACAGTGCTATGTTTTTGACTTAGGTATGAGAAGAATGTTGATAACGCACTGACAGTTTCAGTTGTTGCCAAGTAATGTTTAGTCTAAAGTCAAGGACTTTTCAGCTTCTGATTCCCAGCCAGCAAGAAGGCTGGAGGGGCACAAGGAGCTGGGAGGGGACACAGCCAGGGCAG
>JAVJGG010000062.1:14974404-14996963 GCA_035590195.1 Aviceda cuculoides | reverse complement strand
CTTCTCCCCCACACTCCACCCAGAAATGATCCAGTGAAACTGGGAGGAGGTGATTCTCCTCCTCCCTCCTGCTGCTGCTCCCGCTGGTCGGGAAGGGACTGCAGGAATCCGGCTGTGCTCGGCTCGGAGGCAGGGGCTGGGGGGGGGGGGGTTGTGTGGGGAGAGGGGGCCGCCGGCGCCCGGGCTGCGGGGGGGGCTGCTCGGTGGCCGACCATGGGGAAGGACCAGGAACTGCTGGAAGCTGCTCGCACGGGGAATGTGGCTCTGGTGGAGAAACTCCTCTCCGGGAGGAAAGGAGGGATCCTGGGCAGTGGATCTGGAGCTATTCCCTTATCCAGCTTGCTGAGGTAGGGACAGCGTTCCCCGTCAGACCCGGGGATGTTAACCTCCCCTTCCCTGTCATCATCATCATCATCGCCCCTCTCATCTTCCTTTGCCTTCCCGCATCCTTCATAGTAACAATAAATCGTTCACTCTCTCGCCAAGTACAAGCGTGCCTGTCTTTAAAGTCACAGGCAGTCATTTTATTAATGTAGCGGTACCGAATTTCTCGCCTTCAATGCGTCAGTAAGGTACTTGTTCATTCTGTTACTAGCTGTGGTGCAGAACTTCATGTTTTTATTGCTGGGCTCATATGCACAATATACTAATTGTTCACCCTTTGATATTTCACCTTCGAATCACTACTTTTAATCACAGGTGGAAGTGTTAATCACGGACAAGGCATTGTATTGTGGAATTTTGTGTAAAAAGCCGTAGCTTCACCCCATACCCTCACCCATAGTTGCGACCCTCACTTGCAGAAGAAATTAGGCATGCCGTAGTAATGAGCCTACAAAACAAAGAAAGGGAATCTTTTTTGTGAGAGATCATCAAGGCAGAGGAGGTGTAAAACTTACGGAGCAGGTTAGGTAAGGGCAGCCTTACTTTCAAGGTACCTGGATTTAGTGGAGTGAAACTGGGTTACTGGCTATGTTGGGTGAAAGGACTTAACTTTAGTCATTAGTCATATCTCGGGCAATCTGCAGCATGGCTTTGATGTTAAGTTTCATCGTGCTCTTAAGTAAGAGCATCATCACCAGCATTTATGACATTTGACAGTATTCAAACCAGAGAAGGTCTGCAGCACACAGTCCAGCGCTACTGTTCAGCGCGACCCTAGGCATGGCAAGAGGAGACTGCCTGAAACACTGTTGACCTAGAAATTGAATAAACTGGGGTTTTGTTTTGGTTGGTTGGTTTGGGGTTTTTCATTTGTTTTTCCTGGAAAGGAGGAAAAGGCCTAGAGAAACGGAAATTGCCTAAATGAAAATAGATTTGTGATTCTATTGCCAGCACCTCCTCGTCAATATATTATTTCAGTGTTCCCTATCAGAGCAAATTTAGTGTAACTGTCCAAATTACACCTGTTTAAACTCTATCATAAGGTCTTGTTATTTTAAAGCTGGTTTTGGTGCTGTAAACAACAACAGTTCAGATATTCATAGTTTGCCAAAGTTCTGTGGTGCCCCAGGTCAATTAGTTATTGCACTATTGTTTAATTACCAGCCCATTGACCAAAATCAAAACACACTCTGCGATTGCTTTTTGTGCTGTACTTGAATAGGCTGCTTAGCAAGGACTATGCCAGATAATTGGTTGAATTTAAAATATGAGTCGTCTTAAAATGTGATACCCATTTTTGTAAGTGCAGGAGTAAGTTCACTTCAGTGCAATGACTAGCCATTTATAATCCAGTTCTGCTGCATGATTTGTGTAGTGACTTTCTGCAGGGCTAGTGCCTGTGCTATATTCTTGCACTGTTACTTTCATGTTGTATATCATAAGTCCTGTATATCCAGAGGGAGTGTATTTGCTTGCGTTTTTCTTTTTTATTATACAGCAGTGTTTTTCTTTGTGTGTAGAGAACATGTTAACCATGTGTTTTGTATATACAGATGGGTCATGACAGTCATTGTTTTTTACTCAGAATTTAAGTATATTAGGTTGTAAACTCACCCATAGTCTTATTTTTTTCTGGAAGTGCACTTAGGTTAAAGAGAAGTAAAGCAAAGTAAACATGCACTGTTTTATTTATGATATTTCTTACTAATGTTATAAAGAATCGCCATGGCTTCTGTAAATGTAATTAAAAGTAAAAATTTAGCATACAACTGCTAAAATATTTCTAATTTTAAAGAAGTAATTTGAAAACATTTAAAAACAATTCAATAATGGATTGATGCATAAACATTTACAATCTAACACACTATTGAACATAATGATTTTTAGAGGGAAACTTAATAATCTCATTGACTTCACCAGGAATGGTCAAAGTAGAAGCTACTATGCATTATAGAAAGTGTTTCTAAGAAAGAATTATATGTGTCAGGTATTTTAACATAGCTTTTTTTTGAGAAGTTGCATGATCTAACTGATGCCAGTAATTATAGATTAAGTTCTGAATGACATGCAAGATTAAGGTTGGATCTATCTTGCTACAGAACACATGGAAACAAAAGAAGGTACTGAAAGGAAATCGTACTAACAGCTTGATCCTGTTTAGGAAATCAACACTTACTGAAAATAGCAAAGTTGTGGAAGAGCCATAATTGTACAGTATAAAAGCTTAAATTTGAGGTGGGGGTGATCTGAGGATTTGTTTCAACAGAAAACCAGCTGAAGTAGTGTACTAGTAGAGCTATACTAGTATTTTTTGCATACAGTTTATTAGACTAAAAACTGCTTTTGAAAGTTATAGTAACCAGAAATCAACAGAAAAAAATATAGGGGCGTATTTTTCTTCTTTTTATAGAATCTTTAGGATACATTGTGTTTGACAGTAACTCCTGGTGTTTCATTTATCATAATTATTGCTCAGTTCCTAAAATGGTGCCCCAGAACTGTACCTGTCCTTTTCTGGTGAGAAAGGTCCATGTTGCCATTTCTTTTTCCTCTTGGCAATGCTCTTCCTGGCATTTGGTTGGAAAAGTCCAAGTCTTTCAGCATAGAAGGGACTAATACTGTGCCTGATACGTTGGTCTAAGTAGCAGTACGCTATCCCTCTGGATTTCTTCTAAGTGCTGGAGACAACTGAGTTCATGTGGCTGAACCCTCTGTGGCTTGATGCCTTTTTTTGTGGAAATTTGCTTTGCAGTAATTACGTACCTTGTGAATGAAATTTAATATTCATGAATTGACAAATGCGCATCGATTGTTATCTGAAATGAGGAACAAACTATCTGAGCTCTGATCTCCTATTTACATTTTTGTAACAATTTTTTTCTGTCTCTTGGTGTATTTTATGGCACTTGGGGGAAAAACAGGGCAAGCCTTTGTATGGTTGTTTTATAGCTGAACCTATTCATTGATGTTAATTGCAGAGTAAATTATCTAATTTTTAAAGGGCTGACTTCTAACTTATACGTCATTATATTAAATTATGACAACAGTTCAGGAAGACAACAGTGTTCCAGAAGGCTATTTAAGCACGCATATAAATATGTGAATGAATTCCTGTGAGGATTTAAACACATGCTTATAGGAGAGCCTGTGGGAAGTGCATAAAAATGATATATGCTTAATTAAGAGGTCATATGCACCCAGATATCTGTAATAGATTCTGTGTAAGACCTCATGCCCAAATTGGTTCACCTAAAGCAATGACAAGAGACCAGTGATGTTTGGGCGGACGGTGTAACTCGTTCCAGTTCAGGAGGAGCGTTCGAAGGCTCTGGGTCAGTCCGTGGGCCCCTGCCTCGACTTCCATACTTCGCTCTGGAATACAAAGACTGTGGCTGAACACACTGACGGTGAATTCCTCGGATGCAAAAGTTAGCGTATGGCATTGCAACGTACTAGAGCCAGTGTAATCCTCAGGAAACACCCGGCATAGAGTGATTTCGTTGCTTCAACCTAGATTAGGTTTAGTGGCGTTTTAGATGCCCATGAGTTTCCGAGGCATCTGCATGGGCTGATTAACAACCTGTGGAGTTATATCTAAATTCCAGGTGGGATACACTAGGACAACTAAAGCTGTGTTACAAGTGCATGTAGGCTACAGTCT
This sequence comes from Aviceda cuculoides, assembly GCA_035590195.1. Taxonomy (NCBI): domain Eukaryota; kingdom Metazoa; phylum Chordata; class Aves; order Accipitriformes; family Accipitridae; genus Aviceda; species Aviceda cuculoides. The sequence continues at coordinate 14,992,918 of JAVJGG010000062.1, read as the reverse complement.
CCAACCCAAAAAATTAGTGCAGGGCTGGGATCTGTTCTTTTACTATGAAACAAGGATGTTTTGAGACACCTCAGAAAACATTCAGTGTTTAGAAGGCCGAAGTGTAAGGAAAGTTTCTTTTCTCTGTTTCATATATTAAAAAAAAATAAAAAGGTGGGTTTTAGGTGTGTAGGAGATTGCAAATAGAATTTTCACAGAATTTTAAATTATTTCACTGGCTTTTGTATTATTCCAGTATAAACATTAAAACTTGAGAGTGAAATCCCACAGTCCCTCTGAGAGAATGTATCATTCAGTGCCTGCATCCCAAATCCCTAAATGTACGTTGAATGATTTAACAAGTAAAAAGAGTAACGTGTTTCTAACAAACCCAGTATTTTTAAATTACTTAATTTGATTATCTGAACATACGTAACATGTTTTTATTGACCAACCAGTTTTTCATTGTTGGACAGAGACAGGCTTCATTTCTTTCCAAGTGTTTTAGGAAAAATACCTTTGAAGGTTTTTGTGTATCTCGGAGACCTTACATAATTTTGCCATGTGCAGTCATGCACATTCCTTTTTGCCCTACTAACATGTTATAACCTAAAGAAAAATGGCCAGTTCTTTATTAAATGCTAATTTTTAGTCTTTTTAAACTTTACGTGCTAAAAGAGCTTTGGATTTTTAACAGGGCTACGGGATGGCGTGTGAACTAACGCGAGCTGGCACAGGGTAGCAGGGAAGGGTGAGTTGGCCCCTCTTGCTCGGGGTTGGCTCCTGCCGTTCCTCAGCATGGAGCGCGGAGCAGCCTGCGCGGAGCTGGATTTTTCCCATTTTTCCCCTTCTACGCTTGGCAGACTGTGGCAGGGAATGGCTCCGTTCTTTGCTTGCCCTTACCTAGCGCGGCTACGCCGCGTATAGGCCTGGCCCGAGATATTTTTCCTCTAAACTCTAAGAAACCCAGCAAGCAGATTGTCGGTCTGCGAGCTGCAATCTGTTTCCTCATCTGTTTCCCGGAGCAGGGTCTTGCTCGCGGCAAAGCCACGGTTTAGCCTGACGGCCTGGGCGCGTGCTGAGAACGGCCCAAACCTGCTTCTGTCCCCGCGCGGAGCCCGGCCGCTCATCCGGCTTCCTGCGCAGAATCTGACCGCGCTTGGACATAGAGCAGAAAGTCTTTAAATACGGAAATACTTTATGAAGCCTACTTAAAATTTTAACCAAGTTGTTTTCACGTTGTAATTTAAATAACAAATGGATCACCTTATCAGCAAAAGTAAAGGCACTAGTTCCGTTTTTCATTACAAATAGCATTGTTTAAAGTAAGAGAAACTTTCTGAGGTTGATTTTATAAAGAGCTTGTATTATATGAGGCTTGCAGTAGCAGGGTTCAGGGCTCACGTACTTCTGAGGTCACTTGTTTCTGTGTTAGAAGGTATTTATTTCAGACAACCGGCACAGATAATAAAATGGCAAGTATTTGTTACATATAGGTCAATAGGGCATCCAATTAGTCTCTGCTTATTTCTTATTTTAGTTACACTACTTTTAATTAATACATGGAGGGGTTTGTACTGATGTCCCAAGCAGAGACAAGCATTCCCAGATTCCCCAATTACCTTCTTTATCCTGTTAGAGTAGGAAACTTAAAAGTCTTTTGGGGACATGTTTTTTTCCTTTCGTCTTTCAGTATAAAATGCAAATTAATGATCACTGCAACACTTAGTTTGTGCTGTTTGGTATTAGTGATAGTTGATTGCTGCCTTGATTCTGCATGTCTGCCCTTCAAATGTAAGAGCTTCTCTTAAAACTTAACCTTCATTTTGTTATTTTCTACCTTTCTTAGACTTATTTTTATTCTTATTTCTGCTAAGTGCTTTCCATCAAAGTGTAGACAAAATTTTATCTGTGGAATTCCTTAGATTTCTTCACAAGTTTGAAAGGTAGCAATATGGGCAGTATCCAGGACATCTGGTAGAAATCCCATTGTTAAGGGCAAGGCAATTCACAAAGTTTGTGTAATAAATCCTCCCTAGGAGCTTAGTGTGATCCCGGATTCACAGCTCTGTAGTTAATCTCCATGGATAAACTTCTCACTTCTCCTTACTCCAGGTCTTGTTTTCTGAGTATTGTTCAAGTGTACATTCTATTAATTTTCTAAAATGTTAGACCAAATGTAAAAAATGACCAGCAAGAACTGTAGATCTAGTGTATAATCTACCGAGGTCTTACTATCTGCCCATAGATAGGATCAAGATATGTGATGTAGCAGTACTGGGAGGACTGATGGAGCTTATAATGGAGTCAGGAAAAATAATAAGAGAAATTTTACAAACGTGTTAAGGAGAAGGTGAGGAAAATGCCCAGACAGCTGAAATGTCTGTAACTTACAAGAATTCTTTTAGAATTCTTCTAGAATTCTTAGCTGCTAGATGGCTAGTGTCTAACTCTGCAGAGGACCATATAAATGCATTTTGATCTCCATCTTGTTTTCCCTCTTGTCTGACATTGATGATTTTAGTAGTTTGGTAATTCAATAGAATTAATGCTGCTTTATACATTTTTAAAATTGATACATGACATTGCTGCTTTTAAGTGGTAGTGTTATAGCAGAACTAAGAGGGGCAATAAATGAAATAAAATGAAGAATGATGTAATCTGAAAAGTCTGCTATCCTGTGAGTTGTCAAGGTTGGAAATGTTATGATGAGCAAATACAGATGCTTTTAAGACAAGCATTTTCACAGTCACTGCACTAGTGATCAAGAACATAACCATGTTTCTAAAAATCTACAGGTAAATTCTGTATTTGCCTCTGTTTCAGTTTGATGAGCTATTAAGGAACTGCTTATGGCTCTAGGCCATTTTTTTATTGCCCCGACACAGGCACTAGTTGAAGCATCCTATAAACTGCTTTAATTTATGTTACTGGTATATAATCCCTAAGGGACAATCCAGTGTAGAGTGCAGTTACACTCCCTTTCCTTCATCCTGCTTACCTGGGGAGGTGACATATACAAGAGTTCCACAGCTGGAATTCCCTTCTGCCATGGAATTTTTCTGCTGGACACTTCCAATCAGAGTACAGATCCTAATCCTTTTTATTACTTCCAGGTAAAATATTTTGACAACTTTTAATGATAAATGTGTAAGGCATAATAAGCAGTGTTAATTCCTGCCTACTGATATGACATTTTCATGTACATGGATCCTTTTGGGAAGTAGGGGATACATTTTGTTTGAACTTTATAGCCTTTATGGGAAGACTTTTATTACTTTTTAATTACTTTTTCCTGATGACAGTATTTTCAGTACGTTCACTTTGCATTTAAGAAGTGATACAACAACTCTTCTGTACCTAATTTAACATCTATGAATTTCTAATAATGTACATGTATCTAATATAAGAAGGGTTCTGTGAGATTTAATTCCATCAGGTTGTGCTTTTATTAAAATCATTTTACACTGTTTCCCATTTATTGCCCATACGTTTTCTAAAGAAAGAAAAAATGCTAAAAATGACATCTGGAGTGCAATTTGATTCCAATTTAAAACACCCAGTGGTAGCTGTGTTTCTATAGGTGTTGATGTCTGTGCTAGGTGTCTAAGTTCCCATTATAGCCAATGGAGATCTAGCCAATACAGTTAGGGAGCATAGGTTAAGACAAAATCCGGGTAGAATTTCTCTCCTTTTGTATTTTATAGCTGATTTGAATGAATTTGGAAGTGGCAGGCATTAGGTACTATTACTGTTGGGTAATCTATTGATTATCTGGTCAAGAGGCAGAATCCTGAATGGCTGAATTTAGACATGCATGAAAAATACATAAAATGCATGATGTTGTTTCACATGAGGTTTGTTACCAATACGCCAAGTGTGCAAGAATGGAATTAGAAAAACCTTAGCTGGAGTTGAAACTAGTGAGGGATGGGAAGGGCAAAAGCAACTATGTTGACAGCAAAAGAAAATGTGGACCCACTGCTCAGTGGGGCAGGAGGCCTGGTGACAAAGCACGTGGAAACGGCAAGACACGCGTTGCCTTTTCTGCTTTGGTTTTTTGGTGGTAAAGTTTGACTTCCCAGGTTCCTGAGCCTGCTAGCAAAATTTGTGTGGCAATGAAACATTACCCACGGCAGAGGAAGATCAGGGGAACACTTAAATTCAAGGGACCAATGTTACCGCGAGGCCACCGTTATTTTTGGAAGATCGTGTCAAACATGGGAAGTTTCTGATGACTGGAGAAGGAAAATGTCACGCCCGTCTTCAGAAGGGGCAAGAGGAAGGTTCTGGGGTCATCAGGCTCATCAGTCTAACCAAAGTCCTGGGGCAAGTTACAGAGCATATCCTCATGGAAGTAATTCCTAGGCACACAAAGGACAGGAATGTGACTGAGAACAGCCGGCATGGATTTACTGAGCTCAAATCATGCCTGACCAACCTTAATTGCTTTCTACAATGAGATAACTGCCTCTGTGGACAAGGGGAGAACTGTGAATGCTGTTCAACCTTACTTCAGAGCAGTCTCAGTCAAAATAGTGAGCCAAGGACTGAGGGGACGAAGAGATCGGTGGAAACTTGGCTGGACTGCATGGCTCTGAGGGTTGTGATCAACAGTGAAAAATCCAACTGTTGGTGTCTACTGGAGGGTTTCCTCGGCATTCAGAGGCCAGTACTGATTACAGTATGTCAAGTATAGCAGGTTTCTAGATGCTACCAAACTGGGGAGAAACAGTTCGTATGAAGAATTGCTATTAGGAGGGACCTGGACAGGGTTGAGAAATGGACTGTTTGGAGCCTCTTGAAATTCAGCCCAAGCCGTTGTGAAGTCCTGCAGCTGGGACTGAATAACCTCTTGTACCACTACAGGCTCGTATGTCAGGTGGGACAATTTTTTGTGGTTTTCTTCTTTTCCTGTCATATTAGTCATTACATCAGTAATGTCATCAGTAAAAACATCAGTATCACATTTATTCTTTGAGTTTATGCATTAGTAATTTCTTTTTCCTGTAAGAATGGTGTGATTGGTGTGTGGGTTTTTTCCTAACCCTTCATAGCCCAGACAAGTGCTGGGATAGGTTAAGTTGTAAAGTATTCGTGTTGTCACAGTGTGACAAGTGTCCAGGAAATAGACGCCTTTTAGAGAAGGTAAAAAAAAACAAAAAAAAAAACAAAAAAGAGTTTTATAAATTGGAATTTGGAATATCTTCTGGAATAGGTATTTTCCCTCTGCATGTTGCCTGAATTTCAAATTTTTGTGATGTAACTTCCTAGTGTGTTTGTTACTGGTAGTTCTGAGAGTTAACTGTGAGTTTAATGTCTTCCATGTTTACTTGCTGACTTGTCAGGGTCATTGTTTTCTATTTATAGATGTTTTCTATTTATAGATATACTAGATATGAGTGGTGACTCTGTGTGTCTAGGTTATTTTTGCAGATTAAAGCCCCCAACATATTAATATTAGCAGTTTGACCCCAGAATCTCAATTAAGTCATTGATAAGGTTTCCTAAAAAACGTAATTTACACTTATTTTTAGTTTTCAATTTTCTGGAGTAATTATTTATCCACTTCCATATCCTCCTTGTCATCTGTACAGCTAATTTGTCAGATTATGCTCGTAAGTAATTTGCAATCACTCTGCTTCCTGTTTTGTGTACATTTATTGCAGAGCAGTATCTTGCATAACCAAGTGGTCTAATGATCTGCCAGGGATCTTCTCACATAATGTGCACAAGTAACGTTTCAGAGAACCAAATATACCAAATGTAGAAATAAAGCATATGGTAGATAGTATATGTATGTGTTATAAATCTGTTGTTTGCCTGTCACAATAGTTAAATCTATCCCCTCTATTTTTACTTACATGTAGACTATGTAAGTCTTGATTTCAGGACTGGAATCATGACATAAGCAGAAAATGAAGCCTCTGAAGCGTGGAATAGGCGCGTGTTCTGGGTGAGGAGATGGGGGTAGGAGACAGGCGGAGGGAGAGAGACCTGAACAGGAGTATTTGGAGTGTTTCGGCAAGCAGGCTGTATGTGAAAATCTGAAATGGCTGGAGTGCTAGGAATGGTTGGTAAAGGAAATGGGTGTAAGAATTGGGAGTGGGAGTAAGAAATGAGACCGGCTGGCCATGGAGGTTAGCACTGGTGAGGAGCGGAAGAAGCAAGTTTAGGGGACAAGATACAAAAAACAGGGCAAAAGGAGTTGCATTCAGCAGAATAAAGAGAAAATGTATATCCACTGAAGTACAGTTTTCATTCAAAGCCTGACATTTTCATATTTCCTTGTTATAACAAATATTTGTGAAATGCATTTGCAAACTGTCTTATTTTCTTTTAGTGCTAAAATAGGCAGTGGCTAATAAAGTGCCACCAGTCATTCCATTAGTTTCAGTGGAAGAGGTTGTTGTGATGGATATAGAGATCCTGAATCATCTGGTAAAGTTTTGCCAAGATGACACCACATGGTGGAAATTTCAGGAGTTTTAGTTTGCTTTTTTGTTAGCGGTAAAAATAAGGTTGCTGGTACAGTTTTTATTTAGCTGCCTGAATGTAGGCATTATATTTTTTTTAATGACACAGTCCTGTAGTCTTTTCTTTCACAAGGTTCTTACCTCAGTTGCGGCCCAGGATAGACAGTGCTCATTGAATAAGCAGTTATTCAATATTTTTTATCCTTACTATTCAATGTTTAGCCCCGAGCCTTATTTACTGCACACAATTCAAACTCTTCTCTAGAAAAAGAATGATTAATTTTTCTCCTGGGCTTTTCCGGGGTGTTTGTCACTATGGTATCTGACTGCTTCACAACATTAATGAGTTTACTGTCCCAGTACTACCACGACCGAGTAAGGGTGTTGATATCTGCAGTTCCCAAATGCTAACTGAAGCACAGTTACGTTGTGGTGAGAAGCATCCGCTGACTTGGTGTTCCTAACTGCTGGCTACAAGGAGCTCGTTTTTCACAGTACTAACATAGCTAGTGTAAAAACGTAGGAATGGCTCTGCTTGCTCAGAATGAAGGTCCGTCTAGCCAAGTACTCTTCTCCAGTAGTGACTGGGAGTTAAGAGACTGGTCTTAGAAGAATATAGTAGCAAAGCAAGCATATAGTAAGTAATGTTCCCTCCAGTGTACTCTCACAGCTTCCAACAATTTACAGCAGCTTTCTGAGGCAGATGTATTGTCTTTGTATTTAATAGCTCCAGTGGATTTTTCTTCCATGCATTTGTTCAGTTGGTCTTTGAAGCAATGCAAATTTTTAGCATTCATAGCATCTCACAGCAAGGGTTTCACATCTTAATGAAGTATTATGTGAAGAACATTCTCTATAAATTAAGTAGCATTTTATATGTTGAAAAGTATCAAGATCTTTTCAGATGTTCAGAGGTTTGTTTCTGGAGTGCAGACACGGGTAGAATCCAGTTCTGTGGTGCAGCATTAAACTGCTGTTCCTGTTCTTGTCTAATTGATTTAGTAAGTACCAATGCACCTTTTAATACCTTTGATTTTTCAAAAAGAAGAGAGTTCTTATTCAGTCATCTCCGTTATAGGGGCTAGGCTAAGCAGGATGACTTAGCACCAGCACTTCGATCCTTGCCTTTGCAACCTCAATACTTTAATGCACTTTTCTGTATATATTTATATATATACTTCCACATAAAAAAAAGTATTTTTCAACAGAAAAATATATTTGTTTTGAGAATATAGGTATAGACTACCTGTGTGGTGGTGAACAGAACATAATAAATTTGCAGATGCCCCTATTAATTTACAAAAAATACAACTCCTCATGTGTATCTAATATCCTTATTAAAAATGATGTGGAATTAGAGGTGCTGGAGGATATTTTTTTTTCTTTTTTCTTTTTTTCTTTTTGGCAAGTAATGATATGCATTTGAACAAGATTCCCATTATATTACCTGAAGCAGCAAAGGTGAGGCGAGGAAAATCAAACTTTAATTGTTGAAAGTAATTTGTGAAGATGGAAATGAAGCAGCTGCATGTAGGGGAAGGATGTTACTTTCCTTTCTTCTTTTGTGAGAAACAGTTATTGCAGAAAAAGCAAGGTCACTCCCCAGTGATGAAATGTTTCCTCCTATATATCATGTCCTAGAAAGATAGTTTGAGGCACAAATGGGATATGTATCATTTCCCCACTTAAATTGGCAAATTAGAGTTAATGAATTACTTCAGGAGTAAGCTTTACAGTAGATGAAGCCAGTCCTGGTCACTGTTACCATGTTTGTACTGCTTCACCGAAAAAAGAGACATTCTTGATCATTCAGCCTCCATGTCTCTGTCATTCAGGCAAGAATAGATGAAAGAAAGGAAAAAGGAAAAGTTCATTAGACACTTGTGGGCCCAAGAATTTTGACATAATGCCAGTGTTTGAAGGCACACCCATCCCGTGTGATCTGAAGGAGAACATATGTGATTGATTTGGAGCTGCCTATAACAGTCTAAAATGTTAGCATTTGACTGTGACATTATTGTGATACTAGTTTTGCACACTTCTTGAATTATGGTGAAGATTATCAGAAATGCAACCAAGAAAGAGGATTCTGATCCAGATGCAGATTTTGCAGAAAATCCTGGAGAAACAATGGGACATACTCAGTATGATGCCATTGTCTGATTTCTTCTAAATCCCAAGAAACTGATCTTGGGGAGCAGGTTCAGCCTTGGGCATCAGCTGGGTTTAGAAGTGGACTATTGAGAAAGAGGGAGTGGAATCATGAGAAACGCAGTGAGGTCTAGAACCTCACAGGTTAGGGTTCCTTTACTCACCACTCATTATCATCTAGATCACATGTCTATTATTTTAAAAAATGCACTGCTTGAAAGGCAAATTTGAAGAGATGGAAGCATGTACTTAAAAAGCACACACCTTAATGCTTTCTTCAGTTCAAGGGCTGAAGTGGCAAATGTTTCAAGTTGCAGATGTTTGGTCAAGTGATCTGTATGTGTATTTTACACCTGCTTCTGCATCTAATAAGCCACTGCTTAATGAGTTGCCCCAAAGGATAGTAGTTTATTTTGGGATATTTGCTTCTGCACTCCAAGTGTGCAGAGTGCCAAAATCTTCATATTAAGATGGAAGTATGTTGCACTAGATTTGAAAATACTGCAATATTTTGTTCTTTAAAAAAAAAAAATATTTAAATATATCTTTTAAATAAAGATAATAGTTTAAAACAAGTAAATTTTTGCTGAAAGGAAAGATCTGTCAATTTATATGATTAAAGGGCTCTCAGCATCAAAACAAAAAATTGTTAGATTTCAGAAATACTTCTAAAGTGTTAACTCGTGAAAAAAAGACTCAGCCATGCTGAAATAAGAACGTTTTCTTTTCATCCTGTATTTTCCCTTGTTGAATGTGTCTCCTACAATCAGAAGAAGAATCTTTGGCTTCTATTGCTCACTGACTCAAAGTAGACCAGTGACTTCTTCAGTTAGCGTTTAGGAATAAGTTTTATTTGGTTGAATTTTTTAATACTGTTTCTCAGAAAATACCAGATACTCATCTCATAGCTAAACAAAATTGAGCCAGTTTGTGATGTGACTATTTTAACAATGGTAGATACTCAAACTCTTAATTTTTCCATTGGTGAGGATTGTGTAATGGAAAAACAGGCTTTCTGTTGTCAGTTTTCAAAATATACTTGGAGTTGACTTTAATCATATGGTCTCTTCACTCTTTTGATCAAGCCTGAGGGTGTACAAGAACTCCGAGACCTAGACCCTCAACAGCAGTTATGACAAGGTATCCTTGCCACAGAAATAATTTAAGTGCTCCAAAACTGTGTAAGAGTTATATAGGTATAAATGTCAGAAAAGGACTAACAGCAACAGAAATCTTGCGATGCGATTCTAATGCATAAATAGTTTTTGCCACAAAACGAACTGTTGCAACAGTTGCTTCTCCTCCTTTTGCTTTAAAGCTCATCTGGTTGTAACAGGGCACAGACTCAGGAAATAAGTTTTGAGAAAAGCAAGTGAGGTTGCTAAGAAATGTCTGCTTTTTAAACAGCCAAGGGAGCATGCTCTCTGTTAGACTACCTACTTCAGTGGACGACCTCCAGGGAATGAATCAGCTAATTATGATAGTGGTAAGAGACAAACAGAGCTTTCTTTCCCTTCCTTCAGTAACTACATATTGTTTTCATAGAATTTTTTTCTCATCATCATCCCTCCTTTTCCCAGTATAACTGTTTTTCTCCCCTTCCTTTCTCTCACTGTTACACCCGGCCTGAAAAGGGGGAAAAAGTTAGGAGGTGAAGAATGCTGAAGTTCCTTATGCCAACCTTGAAAAAGTGGAGCTTGCTGCAGATACTCACCCCAAGGCCAGGGAGTCCAGCATGAAAAAATTGAAGATCTAAGTTAATGCTTTTGGAGAAAGCAGAAGGCACTAGATTTAACAATGGCATGGAAAATTTGAACATAATCATGTCAGAATTCATTGGGAAACTTGAGAGAACAGATATGATGCTGGGCAAAAGTGATAAGATCAGGGATACAGGATTGATTTGGGAAGTGGGGCATGATAACTTCCTGGACAGAGAGGTAGAGATCTGCTTTCAGAACCTTCCTCAAAGACTGATGAAAGCTAAGAAGTGGCAAATAAATTTATTTAGAGAGTGACAAGAAGATACACCTGAGTGGCTGGATGTCATCTGGTCTTTGCCCAAGAGACCTGTAGCACACGTGAATGAATCTGCTACTTGGGAAAATGCCAAAACCAAAACCACCAGCTCTGAAAAAAGGCAGAAGGAAGGAGCTGAGTCCCTTTGTGGTATTTCTGTTTAAATGCATTCTTGGGTTAAAAAAACCTCAGGAGAGAATGAGACAGCAGGCCTCAGGATTACTCTTTAAAGGATGGAGCCAGAGTGTCTAGACCTCTTTGGAAGGAAGTATATTACTTTGGCTAGTCTTCAATTCAAAGTAGCTAATTAACAAAATCTCCTTTGAAAATATGACTTTCTTAAACGACACAAGATGTCACCATTTCTGGATAAGTTCCCAATAAACTCTAAAGAGGAATTAAGAACAATTATTCCAGAAGGTCAGCTCATAGGACACATCTTGGTCCAAGTTTCACTTGACTTGAGAGATGCCGTGGCATTGTCAGTAGTTTCAGCAACTGTCATGCAGCATGCTTTGTTACAGTCTTCTGGGATTCTTGGAAAAGTCCAGAATACAGCTGAGATCTTCCTGAGAAGAATGAACCTCTTGGTAAAACTGACAATTCATTATATTCCTGAAAAGTATCCTCAGTTATTTTGGGGTCTTTGGGGATTTCCTTTCTCAGCTCCGTAGAAAGCAATCTATATACAAGATTCATTTCAGACTATTGCACTACCACACTTATTGGGCATCAGATGAGCCTCCTACAAAGCACATGAAACTCTGCAAGGGATTGCTTTATTTTCACTGTAACTAAAAGGCAGATGCTGCCTTTCAAAGCAGTTAGATTGACACTCACATAGGGAGTTGTCAGGAACTATTTTAAATGAGTGCTGATTTATCAGAGCAGCGAAGGGGGCTGTCCTGTCTGTTAGCACTGCTCAGTGCATTCTTTTAATCATATGCAGTTTTAGTCACACGGCCTCACGTTTGGATCATCACAGGCAGATGCACTATAGTTTTAATGACAAATCTCTGTCCCTTTGCAACTCTATTAGGGCACGTTATTGCACACCTAAGCATAGAGAACTTGACAATAATATGAATGATAAAAATATTTGTTTTTCATTTAAAGTTGGTATTTAAAATGCTCTTGGTTAATTTATGAAGAACTATTTTCTTTCTAAAAGTGTTTTCAGTTTAGTTTTGATGGCCGTCATGCAAAGAGTTTTTAGGTAGATTTGAAAGTGCTGAAAAACCTGTAAACAAACACATTGGGCTAAGATTAGTGATTCGTGACCCACCTTAAAAATTATCAGAAAAGGAAATAATGGCCCGACTTTATCTTCTCATTTGAAATGTAATCTGTCTCTTAATTTGGTATTGTGTGGCAGCGCTGAAGTTGGCCATATGTGATACAGTATCTGATTTTTTCCATCATATTGAAGTGATTGATTTTTGAACAGATTTTTTGGTCAGTAAGCATATGCTCTGAGTAGCGATTACTGTACCCAAAGAGAGTTTTGCCATGCATCCCTTAAAATTGATTCTCAGGCTTAAGCTGTTATCATTTATCTTTAGCATAACAGCTGAAGACTTGCACACCTAAACATTAATTCACATTCCAAGTGAACAAAATGTCTTTTGGCTACAGCAATGTATTCTGTAACTAGACACTGAACATATAAATGATACTGTGTAACTGAGTGTTACTGCTCCCATTTGTGCTAAATATTACACATCTCAAATTCTGTTAGCGTTTTGATCATTGGATTCTCTTCTCCGTTTGAAACATTATCAAGTTGTGTTTATGTGTTTCACTGTTAATCAATAGTGAGCTAGACTATCAATTTCTCAATAGGTCAGTATTTTCCACTGCAGCTTAAAAACTTAAATTTAAATAATTGTTCACTTTATCATCATATTCTTTTCTGTTGAGGAATGTTACTTAAATGCTAATGAGACAGGGATCGGTAGTAAAAGAAAATAATACAAGTAGGAGAAAACATACTTCACAAATTGCCATTGCTGGGCGATGAGTGGGTTGAGAGCAGCCCTGAGGAGAAGGACTTGGGGGTATCAGTGGATGAAAAACTGAACATGACCCAGCAACGTGCGCTTGCAGCCCAGAAAGCCAATCGCATCCTGGGCTGCATCCCAAGAAGCGTGGCCAGCAGGTCGAGGAGGGGATTCTGTCCCTCTGCTCCGCTCTGGGGAGACCCCCCTGCAGTACTGCCTCCAGCTCTGGGGTCACCAGCACAAGAAGGACATGGACCTGCTGGAGCAGGTCCAGAGGAGGCCACCAAGATGACCAGGGGCTGGAGCACCTCTGCTATGAGGACAGGCTGGGAGAGTTGGGGTTGTTCAGCCTGGAGAAGAGAAGGCTCCCGGGAGACCTCACAGCAGCCTCCCAGTACCTAAAGGGGGCTACTGGAGAGATGGGGAATTGAACTTGACAATCATGACAACATTGCAGGCTCTGGATACAATTTTTCTCCATACTTTTCTGTGTGTGTCTGCTGCAAGCACAATAAATAAACTTTAAAATGAATACTAGCTCTTCTTCCAGTAAAACATGGCTTTCAAGGACCCTAGAGAGCCTGTTTGTCTTAAACAGAACAAAACAGTAGATTGTCTGACATACTCCTCAGTTGTAAGAATACTAGGTACCATCTGCCTCTGATTTAAATTCATTGTATCATAACGTGTGAAAAGTCATGTCTTGCAAAATAATATTTAATCATTTAAATCTTTTAAATCTTTTAAATTTATTCCATTAGAGTTAAACCATAATTGTGAAACTTCACATTTTCTTTTGAAGTATATGTGCCTAGAAGTAATACATCATTATTATAGCCAAAGGGATTTATAAAACATTTTCTAATTTTTCAGTTTACTATATATTTAATGACACTTTGTATACTCTATAGTTAAATTTGTTTTCTCATATATTTAGATCCTTTCATGTTAAAAAAGATTCCTGCAAACATTAGCAGAGAAGTATAAAAGCACGGTAGAAGCATTTTTAAAGGACTTCTGAAAAATTTGGGATTTATAGTGAGGTCTGATAGGCATCTTAAAAGATGCTGACAAAACTTACCTCTCATATAGTGCTGTTTTCATTAGCAGGTCTTAAAGCCCTTTAGAAGCATTGGTATTATCACAGCCAAGGAAATTCAGGCAAACTAATACTAAACTGATTTTCCAAAGTCACCTGGTAAACTACTGAAAAGGCCAGGACTAACTCCCGAGTCACAATATAGCAGTTTTTACTTCAGACTACAGTGTTTTCTTCCGCAGTCTGATTTGCTTTAGTTATGCAGCCTTCCATTAAGGGAAATAGGTTGCCTTTAATAATTTGTAACGTGGTTTTTGTGGATTTTTAAATTAAAAAATATGAAGGTTGGTTTTTTAAAGGTATCTGAGCGAGGTAGGCCAATTGAGGCAAAAACTATCTCCCTTAGTCTTTCTCGGCAGCCCCAGTATTTTACTTAAATTGTAGAGAATATTTCTACAAAACTGGCAATTGTGCCATCTTTGAACTCCCTCTAGCTTGAGAACTGGTATTAAAATACAGCGTAGCATGGGCTAATTTGCTCTGGGGTTTGGAGCAAGTGTCACAGCCTATTCCGTGCACTGCAATGATATTGCAAGATTTCTGTGACTAGAGGGGTTTTAAGCTATCGTGGTCTGTACAGTGCACCGTAGTTATTGTTATGAGTGTAACGTGGTCACATCTCGTGTCCCTTTAAGTAGTTTTGGTTTTATTCCTTTCTGCTGACTTTTCCTTTCCTCCCCTTAACATGATTCAGCTGCAATGTTAAATATTAATGAGAGAGCTCAATGCAAACAAAGGTGTTCATTTTAAGTTACAATAGAGTGATTTTTATGGATTTTCTGTAGGCATGCAGATATGCAGCCATTAAACAAGACAGTGTTGAAGTATATATGTCTGCAGAGTTTATTTCTAGTGTACACTTGTATTAATACTTAGAGCAGAGGGACATTTTACAGAATTTCAGTACATATTCTTATTTTTGTCAAATTAGTTTTCATCTCTTACACTTTTTCCATCATCTAGAGAACCTTTCAGATGAGAGGCAAATTTGCCATGGAACTTGGTAATGAAAACATTGCCTATGTTTCATAAACAAGGTCTGTGTATCCTCTTTTGTATCTAGAAGGGGTTGTGTAAAACCTTATTTTCCCTTAGTGGAAGGGGAATTACTACTTCAGGTAGTTCAGATTTTTTCACTGGATATCACAATTTATATTTGGAAGGCGCAATCTCTTAACAGAATACTCTTAGTGAACAGCTGGTACACAGCAACATTTTATATCATTACAGCTGTCTTCAAAGTGATTTTATGACTCAGCCTTCATTTGATACCAAGACTACAAGCTTAAATTATGTTCAATTTTTTCTCCCTTCATACTTCAAAAAGTTTTCTTCAGAAATAAATGGCCTATATCATAATCTCTTGATTTACATAAGTCTTGGCAGTGTGTAAAGTTCTAATAAATAATTGCTCTCTTTCAAGAAAAAAATTATTCCTCTCCAGTGGCATATGTAAAAATTAAGTTTCTTTCTAAACATGTAAAATCTTTATTCAGGTGTTGATTTGGTAGGTTTTGAATGTTTTACTGTGAAAAAAAATCAGCTGATCTACCTTTTTATTCCAACACAAAATGGCTTCATATTGGTGAATGTAGTTGTATCATTTTTATTATTCAGCTAGTCCGTGTCACGTGTGCGAAGATACCTTCCAAGAAAGCACCTTTGCATTCCCAAATCCTCAAACAAAAGCAGTCGCTACCTTGAAAACTACTCTTAAATTAGCACAGTGGAAATTTGACGTGATGGCAGATTTATGGGATGGAGACAGGATTCTTAGAAGCAACTGCTTGGAGGCCACTGTAGAGAGTGGTGCCCGTTATGCCAGATGTGGTGTTGGGGTGGGCTGTGAGAGAAGAAGAACTACATCTAAAAAAATGATCGTTGGTGTCTGAGATCCCAGCTGTCAGTTAAGTGCTCTTGATACTTCTGCAAGCGCTGCAGTAAAGGCCCTGCGCGGTATCCTTGTGTTCGTATCGTTTAGTCGTGTAGAGGGTGTGCAAAGGCCGATGGCTACATCTGTCAGTCATGGCCGGCGCTTTCAAATCAATCGTGGTGTTTATACATTAAATTAAGAAAGAAGTCTGCCTAGTTCACCAGTTTATTTTAAGAATATGTGGGAGCCTAATTGTGTTAACGGTCTTTGAAGCTGTAGAGGAAGCAGAACAATAACAATCTCAGGCATAACACTTCCAAACTTTTCTTGTGCTCTGTCACAAACATCGGACTGGCATATTGTCAGTGTTTGCGTTTTCTGAAGAATGCAGCAGAGAGGGTGTGCGATTTCATAGCTCATCAAATAACCTTTTTGTCAAAAGGCTGAAAGGCATTGTGAAAAGGCTAAAATTCATCCTTAGATTTTGTAATACTCTTTAGAGTGATAGAACCCGAAGACTCCTTTATCTGATTAAGCTATTTTCCTTTTTCCCTGCATCCTTCACTGATTCTTTGATGTAACCTCCATGAATGCTTTTGTAGTCTCATGAGGATGTAGGATGAAACTTTACAGTTTTAGGTTAGAGTTCCCTCTGTAAAGTTAGCATAAGGAAGAGTAGACTGTAAGTGTATGCGTGATTATCTTCTGGTTTACAATGTTCGTGATGCCAAAAATGTATGTAGTAATGGGGATGTGTGTTTGGGATTTTTTTTTTTTCTTTTTACTAGCATAGGCGACCTCCTCACAAGAAAGGCATAGGTTCATGAAGCAGATCAGAAATGCCTTTGGTATTCTGTTCCTTCACTTTGACCCCTTCTGTCTTCTTTTCAGACTGTTGCTTGGTTGAGCTTTGCCTCCTTTGCCCTTAGTTTTTCAGATATTATTGGAATTCTTGAAGATTTTTCTTCAAGGGCCCAAAGTGGCGACTTCTCCTTGGGTTGGTCCAGAGATCAGCTATGATCTTTGTATTTGCTTCCAGCCATACTGGAAGCTTGGCTTCCAGCTTTCTACTACTTGAGCTTTGTACTATCTCTTGGGGTTTGGGATGTTGTTTCTTTGTTTTTCTGGGGCTCTGGAGACTTACAATGACTGAAGGAGAAGAAGGTACTTGGGACTGAAGATTTTGAGCTGAGGCCCATGAATACAATAATCTTTGTTCAGGAGTCAAAACACAGGCCATATGTGAGATTGCACAGCAAAGGAATAAGTGTATAAGGACTGAGAAGGTGTCTCTGATGACTTTGAAAAAATTCTGGCTTCATGACTGAAGGTTATCTTGGCTTAACAATCGCCTTCACAACCTGTTTTATAACTCAGAACAGCATGGCTGGGCTTCCCACATGGCATAGCTGAAAGGATAACTGAGTGAATATGGAAAATGTTAAGGAAACTCACTGTTGACACAGCTAAACATCTGAGGAAAATGAAGCTTTAATACAAAAAGGACATCTGTCATGTAATTATGATTAGCAAAGAAAAACTACCTGTCATAGAATAACTACAAAGTATTTGGGGTTATTCTATTATTTTTAATTGAGTCAGTATATAATTTGTCAAAGGTACTTCAGCTACTGTAAACTTGTCATTGGTTTTTTCCCTAAGTTTTCCCATGATTGTGATACTGACAACGTTATTATGACTTAGTCCAGAAACTGTCTGCAACAAATCTATGGGTCCAATTAGAGCAGCAAAATCAAATGTAATACCAAAATAATGTCATTGTTATTTGTGTAAGAAAAGTTGCATTTAAACATGATTGGCCTCAGGCAAGGTGTGCAGTACAACTCCATGCAATTCACTTCATCTGTAGAGAGACAGCAAACTGAGCAGCGTCCAGTCAAGTATTTGAAAACCTCAGCTTGCACCTGGGCAGTAATTTGGATTTGCAGCAGCTATGATAATATGGGAGAGGGACATGGCAGAAATGAAAGACAGAGACATCTACTTTCAGTATTTTGATCAAACAAGCTCCCTGACAGGAGACAGAGATGTAGCAAAAAGACGGAAAGCACTTGCTGAGCAGCGCAGTTCTGGTAACGTGCAATAGTTCCCTGGAGTTAGAGTTCGGATTCCCCCTTAGCTTCTGCTTCTGTGTTTTCCCACTTTCCTTTTCTAATTCACTGTTCTTGAATATTTTTTATTTCTCAGGTGCTTTAGCACTTCTTTAAAGTGCTGTCTTTTTTTTCTTTCTTTTTTTTTTTTTTCCAAAATCTTCAAGCAGCTTTTCTGTATGTTCCATTTAGAATGCAGTGTGAAATAGAAGTAAGTGCAATCATAGGGGCTTTACCTTTTACAAATACTTCAATAAACATAAAATTGTGAAAGAATGATCCTGTGATTAAAACTGAAAACTGATTTTCATATTTAGTGGCCTTGGAGTAGGGGCACAAGCTGATCTGTACAATGCCTAAGAACTGGGTTCATCTTCTTTTTTAGCTCCTATGCATCTACTATTGGATGTGCATTTTGTTCAGGGAGATGAACCTCCTTATTTTATGCTCTTATATGCAGAACAGGTACAAATGGCACTTTCTCACCTCAAGTTTATGAATTTGAGTTACCAACTGCTGTGTGTATATTCTTTTTAAAGCCATTGTACCATATGTGTCAGCTTCAGGAGAATACAGGCTAGCATTGCCTTGAACTCTAGTCCACTTTAACCAGCCGAGAGCCTTTCTCTGCCTGATGCCTATCTTTAAAATCCATAGACTCACAGAATCACAGAATGGTTTAGGTTGGAAGGGACCTTAAAGCTCATCTAGTTCCAACCCCCCTGCCATGGGCAGGGACACCTTCCACCAGACCAGGTTGCTCCAAGCCCCGTCCAACCTGGCCTTGAGCACTGCCAGGGATGGGG
>JAVJGG010000062.1:14963993-14974304 GCA_035590195.1 Aviceda cuculoides | reverse complement strand
CGGGGCTTGGAGCAACCTGGTCTGGTGGAAGGTGTCCCTGCCCATGGCAGGGGGGTTGGAACTAGATGAGCTTTAAGTCCCTTCTAACCCAAACCATTCTGTGATTCTATGATTATTATTTTGCCAAAAGTGTTGCTGACATTTGCTCAGTTACCATGGGATTCAGTTTAGGAAAATGTGTTCTAGCTGAGTTTCCAACAAATGTTTCTGCTCACTCAGTGGAAGTTCAACTATTCTGCTTTGTCCAACTGTCTTCTGAGCTTTAACTTTTACTCCAAATATCTTGTGAGTCTTTGTGTCCTTTCACAGCTCTTAGTCTTACCCTGGAGGCTGATGCTTCCATTCTTTTTACTCAGCTATTTTAATTCTTTCAACTCCCCCTCTCCAAATTTCTGGTCTTGGCTGTACTAGTTCGATCCTCTTTTCTGTCTCCTTATTTAGTTTTATTTTAATTTCCTGTGAATTTCCCTTCATATGCTCACTCACGTTTCCTGCCCTCAGAAATCCCATATTTCATCCTATGACTCTAGATCTCCTTTCTTAGAATCCTTTAGTCTGAGGTAGATGTCTGAACATGAAATTCCAACTCAAATAAAGCAGTTGTAATCATAAGCAAAGTAAAATGTGATTTAACACTGGGAAGTGGAGGTAATGCTAAAGAATAGGCAGTGTTGCTAGGGCACTTGCTAAATTTACCATCCATAAAAAAGAGAAAGAGCATCCCTGGATCTGTTTTTTACTGATGGGCAGTAACTTTTTAGCATGGTTGGTACAGGAGACCATGATTTATTTAACTCTGCATGGTAGGATGAACAGCTTCTTAGAATACATTAATGTGGAATAATACACTCAAGGAACTTAGTGTTTATAAAAGACAATCTGATTATTATAGTAGAGTGAAATACTGTAGTCAAGTAGTATGGAAATAGTTTGAGAAATCCTAAAATAATATTAAGATTTAAGACTTTTCAAAAAATCATGCACGAGAGTGTATGTTAATTTGTGGATTAAAAACGTGCTGTTTGAAAGGGTAAGAAAGAGCATTTATTTATATGTGTGTCTCTCTCTCTATATCTATATATAAAAAAGTAAAAATTAAATCCCTAAGTAAATGAAGTTAATTTTAGTTGTTTTAACTAGTTACTCTGGAGAGTGAATGGGAGGATTCCTTTGTGCCATTAAAAGCACTATTTTGCTAACATCCAGCATATATGCACTTTACAGGTAATTTGTCTTACACTAGTACTGCTGTGCTGGTAACATTCCACGTGGAGAACTAGGTTCAGAATGCCAGTACATTGAACACTTTTATAAATCAGTCTTGAGTATGAAAGATATATTTTTAAAGTATTTAACTAATAATTAATGGGAGAAGACCTTGTAAAATTTTTCAAAAAAAAAAGCAACTTTCAGAATTCATGATACTTAAGTACTTTTTTGTTACATAGGCTGGATGTTTTATTTTATTAAGGATATGAGCTTGAAAATGTTCTCCACATTTGAGAATTCTTTTTTAGAGAAAATTGTGAAGAACTGAAGTCATCCCACAGTATGGTTTTCAAAAAGGAAAAATATGCTGATAAATACTGCTTTCTATAAGTCTAATATAATATTTTACTATCATTTTACTTTGAATATGAAGGAAAAAAATCATTAATTATCTAGAACCTGGGCAGAAAGCATTAATGATTAATGAATCATAATTCATGAAAAACTCACTTCCATTTTAAAATTGAATTATAAAATTAGATAATGAAAGGAGGACAGAAAATGCAACATTTTTATTTTAAATATATAATTGGATTTAAGTAAACCACATGATATCGTGATTCTTAAAACCTTAATTATGAAAAAAACCATTGCATTAGCTTGAATATGAATGATGCAATGGATTAAAGTTTTACTAGATAGGAGACTTTAAAAATGGAGACTATAAACAATAGCTTATTCTACCAAGTTTTAAGGTTAGTAACTAGAGGGTTACTCTAACAGTAAAACAAAGAGGAAGATGCATTTAAATGTGGCTGACTCCCAAGCTAACCTCAAGAAAGTCTGGTATGAAAGCTGTCATGTTCGTCCAACCTGTTTGTTTCCTTCGTTCAGTGTCTTGAAATAAATTATCACTTGGGGATGTGCCGAAGCTTGATTCTGCTGAGTATTTTCATTTTGGAGGAAGAAACCAAAATTACATTAGTCAAATTGACAGATGCTGAAAAAATGGAAACGATTACAAAATACTTTATAGGACAGGATTAGACTGTAGTAAAACCTTGATAATCTGCAGGAATGGGTTGAGCTCAATAAAACAGTTTGATAATTAAATTAAACAGTTTGATAATTTGTAAGGATACAAATAAAATTAGAAAGACAGAGTATATAAAGAATACTGAGTATGCAGAAGTTGGTATCAGATACTTTAGATAACTTCTCTATACAGATACTTCTATTTACTATCAAAAGAATTGAGAGATCTCAGGAAAGCTCAGGGTACCTAAATTCTCTGGCAACATATAGTAAGAATACTCCTAATCCCAAACAGTTTACAGTATGAAAACACAGGCAAACAAAAGTCATAGAAAAAACCCCAACATTTTATATTGTATTTTTCGCAAAGCTACAAAAGGAGGGCATGCCAGAATTGTGATTTCTTTTCACATATTTTACCATGGGCAAGCGGTTCTTGTCTTTCTGAGTCTGTCTAGAGTTCCTCAGATGTCTGCATTTTGGTATTCAGTTCCTTTCAGCTTTAACTTTTCTAATTTCGGTCTTTCCCAACTGCCCTGTAGGAGTTGTTGCATCTTGGTATTTGTTTTCCTCTTCTTTGATGTCTGTAATAAAAGTAGTGTCACTTATACAGTTGGTGCCTGGGACACATCCTGGTGCCTGGTTCATTTTGTGTTGAAACACCCAGAGGAATTCATATCTGGCAGTACCTGCAGGTAGTTGGGCAAAATCTGTTATTTAGCCACGTAGCTGGTCTAACACAGTAAGCCAGGATCTATTCCTGACATCTCAAATAATGAATATTTTTTTACTTAAATGGTGTATTAAGACTAGCATATTATCTAGTTGTGACATCTTTTCAGTAATTTTTTAAATAATTTGAGGTTAAAGCAGATCCTCAGATTGGTGAAACTTTTCTCATGATAGTAGACAGCTGATCTAACCCGTGCTACTTTCACTTGATGAAATTATGCCCTGCATCTGCAGGTTTGCTATTTCATTTTCAGAAGCTGTATCAAACGTAATCATAAGCTGGCTTTCACTATAGTGAAAGTTAGTGACTATAGGCAGTACCTAACATGTTTATTTATAACTTAGAGTTGACAACTAGGTGCCCATGTTTTGGGAAAGATCCTTATGTTTATACTGGATCTGTGACAACTGACCTCTCTGTCCTTCCACATGAAGATGCAATTTGCAATGAAGTTACAAAACCACCTTCAGCTGGTGGTGTTTGAGCCTGAATCTGAGAATGAAAATGCTTGTATGAATTTCAAGAGATATAAGTTTCACTTTCAGTACACCACCAAGTCTACTGAAGCCAACAGGGTCTTAAGCAAATCTTCAGAGTATTGCACTGGCGTTCTGAGAAGCGTACTGTATTTAAACAGTTGGGATGGGTACATCATGTGTTAGTTTTGTATGACATTATTCCATTGCAGGTGTATTAGATTATTTCCTATCCAGGTGTTTATGAGTATAGTTAGTGAAGTACATGATTGAAAATTCCTGGAAAGCATAATAGACAGTGAACTACAAATGACAAGGAGTAATGTCAGTGAAACATCATGCAGTTGACTGATACCAGATTAATCAAATACATTAAGACTTAATTTAAACACACCTAGCATTACCCATCCCCCAGAAATCTTCCATGCGTGTGGTTTGCCTTTTAAAGTGATTTTGTGGCAGTTGTGGTCCAAGTAAAACAAAGCTCTCATTCTTTGTCAGGCTTAACAACATTGAACAAAATTCAGAAGACAGTTTGAAATTGTCATTGATTTCTTATTAATAGATAGATCAACTATTGAAATATTTTTGTTTAGGAATACAACTTAATAAGATTTGAGTAGTTCCTATAAGGATAATAGTTATTGTTAATGTTTGTCTTCTAGTTTTTGTCATCAAATAGTATCATACCAAGTTATTATAAAATTATTCTCTGTTTATCTTGATCTTTTGCCCTAAAATCACTTTTTTAATGGCAGTGTTTTCAACTGAACTTCAATTTTAGTCAGTTTTAAAGACAAAAATATAAGACTGTCCATTAGTTTATGAGCACAGAATTAAAAATGTATTAGTTGATGGGCAATTGCAGAATACATGATAAACCAAGAAAGCAAGAATTTAATTAAATCTGAACAAATTTCATATTTCTGTAGTCATGCAAAGTCATAGAATTAAGTATATGCTTAAGCATCTGGAAAATGGAAGCTTGTATCAAAATTGATTTATCATGGGGACAAATAAAGTAGGAGGAAGAGAGTAAAAGTGGAAGGTATGAAAGTACTGAAATGTCTCCTTTAAAACTGTAGATGCTCTTCAGGAACAAGCATAGAGTATGAGATTGTAAAAGCAGGGAGAGTGTGTTCAGTGAGAGGGAAAGAGCGTGTATGTGTGTGGCTAAGTGGATATCTTACTTGGCAGTGGTCTACCCTGTCTTTTGCAAATCATTTTAATTTAGAAAGATAACATTTTCTCAAGACTATTAAATTTAGAACAGAATAGTAGGGACAGCTGGCTTCAGGATAATTGGTAAATTTGAACTCTGACAGACCAGGCTGACAGCAATGAGAATATCTGCTGCTTTAACCCTGTAAGACAAGTGTCTCAGCCTTTAGAATTCTAAGTTAATACAATTCCCATACCTTTTCCCAGCTTTCTCTCATATGCTCTCACAGCATAATCTTATTCTTCTCTGAATCTTCTTTCCTTCTGAGAGATGCCTACTGCTCTTTTCCCAGATAAAATCTGCACAACTACATGAAGTTCGCCTGCATTCGCTTTTTCTACTCACTTGGCAAGCAACCACCTAATGCTGAAGGACTCTGGATCCTTTGACTGTTCTCCTCTCTTCCCTTCGGAGCTGGCTCTGAGATGTGCATCCTTTCCTGCTTCCTGCAAGGAGGGCCACCAGTAGCAGAACCTGGAATTAGTTGTTATTTGGGTCTGGAAAGATTTCAGATCGTATGGAGTGTAGGATAATTATTTTATCCTTTCTGATATGTAGTAATCTATCAGCCTTAAATCCAAGAAATGTGCCAATCATGAAAGTATGGTGCATTTCAGGTCTCGCAGCTACTACAGGCAAAACTGAGATGTTCTCATTTTCCTTTGGTGTTACTCCCTAGATTTTGCATTTTTTTTAAAATAGATATCTTACCACAAACTGTGTATTTGTTATTTTTATTTGACGGATTTTCATTAAACTACCTGTCATTAAAAACACAAGCCATTTGCAGCATCTTCTGCAAGATACTAGCCTATATTCAGAGATTTCATGTAGGCTTTCTCATAGAGACTAGTCATAGTTACTGAGAGAGAATCCTTGCTCTTCTTTATCCTTGAAATGTTCTGTTGCACAGTCAGTGTCGACTGATATATTATTCTTATGATTGTTTCTGTATTTTATTTAGAATTTCCCAAAGATAAAATATAGAGCCATTCACTAGATAAGGGACTGGAGGCTAGGATATTTCCCAGGTGAATGCTCTAATCTCCCTTTTTAAGGATTTGCCACCATCACTGAGCACCTTGGAAAGAAAGAAGTCAGCTTTTCTCGATTCTTTGGGAAGAGAAGATGGTTGCTTATACGCATGAAAGACCTTCTGAACTATCGGTGTTAAGTGGAGGACATTTTTCTTTAGTCTTGAGATGCCTCATCCTTGAAATAAGAGGGGGTTTCAGAAACACACGTCTTCAGTGTTTCCTCTTGACTAGTTTTAAGGAACTGCATACTCTGTATTCTCATTTTAGATGATTCTCTGCTGAAGTGTTAGCTGAGATGCCTAATTCTGGCAATGCAAAATATGTGTGGGTAACATATGTATTTAACTCAGGGTTCATCCTGGGGAGGCAGATATCTAAAATATATGTGTTACCTATCTCATATGTACTGTCCTTTTCACAATTCTAGGCCTTAGGAAAAAGCAAAACAGCACTTTAAAATGAATGAAAAAGAGTTTCAGGTCATGGGAACCTGAATACGAAGCACAGAACATCGAAGCCTTTCAGCTTCAACCAGATAATTTTTGCTTACAATTTGGTATGTCCTTCTTTTTAGAAGAGATTTAGGAAAATAAAAGGGCTTTCCAATAGTGACTTGAAGGACAGTATCTAGGCTTCAGTCTGTCAATAAGGAAGTAAGATCAAGATTTAAAAGCCAATCATTATGGTCATGGACTTCTATTAAACCATGTATAGAATTAAGAATGTAAAACGATTATTCATTTCTTGAATCATCTTCAGTTGTTTTAATATCTTCAGCCCCATCAGGGTATCTGTATTTTCTTCAGGAGGCCGTGTCCAAGTACATGAAGGACGAGAGGGTAAATGAAGGAATCAGCATGGATTTACCAAGACTAAGTTGTACTTGGCTAACCTGACTGCCATCCTAGAGGAGAACCGAGTCAGCAGTGTGCCCTTACAGCAGAGAAGGCCAACAGTATACATGGCCAGCAAGTTGAGGGAAGGATGTATTCACCTCTATTCAGAGGCGTGCACAGTTTTGGACTCCACAATAGAAGACACGGACAAACTGGAGAGAATCCAGCAGAGAGAGACACGAAGATCTTTAGGAGGCTGGAGCACTGACATAGAAGAAGTCAAAAAGCTGTTTGTTCCGTCTGAAGAAAAGAAGACTGAACAGGTTCTCATTAAAGTGTCCTCAACTGCTTCATTTGGCACTGAGAAGAGACAGACTCATATCAGGTGTGCACAGCAAAGGGAAGAGGGGGACAGATACAAACTGCAACAAGGAAAATTTTGATGAGGTATTAGGGATAAAAATCACAGTGAGGGTAATCAAGCACTGGAAAAGATTGGCAGGAGAGACAGTGAAATCTCCATGACTGAAGATATTTAAAACTTGACTGCACGATATCCCGAGCAAACTGATCTAACCTCAAAATTAACTTCAACTTTGAAGTTTTCCCATCTCAAAGAAAGTGGTTGAATCAGATGATTGCAAAGGTCCATTTCATACATTCTATGAGTCTTCACAGTTACATTCTGTGCATGTTATTTCCAAAATGTGCTTTCCGACCATGAGCATTGTGTCTTTTCTGGCAACAGTATCTATAGCTGCCAAGTTCTTTTGGTGCTCGTGCTCGGGCATAGGATTCGTCGTGATCAATGATGTCCACTACTTACTACTGTTACTTAGCTTCTTAAGCAGTGAGACTCTTGGACAAGAGTGCTGTTCCCCTCTGTAACTATCCTTTGATAGTCTTTTTTTCTCATCACTTTTCTCATCTCATAACTTCAGTTATTATTATTTGTAATCTTGTGGTTGACCAGTATTCTGCGTAACTGAGTAGGACCTTCCCTTCTTTTGTTTCATTATTCTTATCTTATTAGCATCCTTTTTCATTCTTTTTTCTCCTTACACAGACAACACCCAATCCTGTCTATGACTTCTACTCCATTGTCTCATCCATTAAGCACTTGAAAATATTATTCTTCCTAAACTTTGCTCCATGCTTGACTTCTGCACACATATGTCCATGCAGCTGAAATCAGACGTCTTTGACCAGCAATGTCTGTAATTCATTACATCCACCATGTACAGCAAACGTGTCTTCATGTTCTTTTAATCCTTGTAATTACAGGACTGAGCTAGTAGGAACTCAGTTCAAATAATTTGAATTTCTGATTTCTTTCTTCCTTTTTCTTGTGTTTTTATTTTATTTCTAATACACAGTATTAACTGCATTTAGTTTTTTATAGGTGTTTTGTTTTGTACCCATTATGTACTTTTTAGGGCTTCATCAGAAGAGAAGGCAGAACTGTAAAAGCTTCAGCCCTTTCTTTCTGCTAGATCGCTTTCATTGGAATCAAGTAGTGATACCAGTTTTGTGAACTCTTCACAGTGTGGGAAGAAGAAATCAGGAGTCTTTAGGAACATATTTCCAATGTGCATGGTGGTCAGGACAGTGATGTCATCGTCTCTTATCAGGCACTCTGAGTTGTTGCAGCATGTAGAGGATACTGGAGAAAAGCAGTAAGAATCCTG
Source organism: Aviceda cuculoides (assembly GCA_035590195.1). Taxonomy (NCBI): domain Eukaryota; kingdom Metazoa; phylum Chordata; class Aves; order Accipitriformes; family Accipitridae; genus Aviceda; species Aviceda cuculoides. The sequence goes on along the minus strand of JAVJGG010000062.1, from coordinate 14,966,068 downwards.
GCCTTACCATAGTCATTCTGAATGCCAAGGCTGAGGGTGTTGTCACAGCACTCATCCATGTCCAAAAAAAAAGAGGTATGAGTACTTCCAGTTTCTAGTTATTGATGCCAGAAATGTTAACACTGGAGTTTTTCAGGGAATTATAATATTAAATGGATGTTCCCCTAGGTTAAATGAATGGTAGCTTGTCTCATTAATTACAAAGCTCACAATCTAAAGAATATCAACACAAGGAAAATGCCATATCAAGGCGAGCTCATATGTTGCAATGTTGCTCTTTAGTAAATGGGGTCAGGGTTCTGTCTCACCTTTCCAGGAGAATACTGCTCTGTACTGTTCTGTGCTACAGACGTTGCACAAGGAAGCACACTGCAGAGTAGGATTCCCTTGTGTTTCTGTGCACAGCCAAGCTGCCAACAATATTTGAAGCATAAAATGCTGCTATATGTCCAATATACTAAAAGACTGTCATACTTTTTTTTTTTTTTTTTCAGAAACAAGAGAAATAATATAACTCACTAAGATTTCACCAAAGTTATGTTTAGAATAGGGGGACTCTACTTTTGTTGCATATATTTGTACTGGACATCACTGGCATTGGTTAAAACATCCATTTAAGTGTCTCCTCCCAGTCCCATTATTGTATAGAACCATTGCCATTTTCTTTCAGCTTTGGGTGACAGTGGCCAAGAAATCAGTTCTGGTTTGCTGCATAGGAAACCAGTGGTAAACCAGCTACTTGAAAGAACAGAGATCCACCTTGAACTTAAAAGAGAGTTCAAATGATAAAATACAGTGCTATTTTATGCTTATCTCAACAGGACTGGTTTGTATCTCTCGGTTTGTGAGATCCTTTTTTCTATAGTGTGATTTATCTGTGGGAAATATCTTTTATTTAAAATTGATTGTGACCAATTCCACTATACAATCCTGCAGTTTGGACTCTTTGTGACTCCAAGTGTCCTCAGTGTCAGTTTCCCATTCTCGGCTGGACTGGAGTGCCTTTTTATCCTCACTATGATGGCTAGGTGTGGAAAGGTAGCTCTCTTGAACAGGTGTTAAGTTTTAATTTGCATTTCCTCTACTCTATTGAGTAGAGTTGACTAGAGTTGCTGTGCAAAAATGTTGTAAGAGTTCATAAAAATTACATTCCTCGTAATTTCTAAAAATGAGGCAGCTTCTAACAGCTCTTCAGATTTCTGTCAGGTTGTGCTGGACTACTTGGTGTCATTTAATGACCTTTCCTGTCAGAATCTGCAGACATAAACTTCATTTTTGTTTGCTTGTGGCACTGAAAAGCACTTTAAGACTATTTAGACCATAATTTTGCCTGTAAGATGTAAATTTTCCATAACAGCAGCACATCCCATTCAGTGGCTCTAAACGGATGCTCTTTTATTCCAAATTCCTGCCCATGTCTCTTTCCTTCCCTGGAGATCCCACTAAGCCTTGCAGGGAAGACTCTCTGGTACTCATGGTAGATTCATCTCTATACAAATATCCTGTTCAAAGTATATGCCAAATATTTCTTTACCAAATCGAAAGATACAGGAGCTTGCACATGGCACTGCCACAATGTGATATGTAAACAAGGAGATAGGAAATTCTTTCTCCTGTATTGGGAGCTGAATAATCTTTCAGACTGGTATATCCAGTGTAAGATTTGAATTCCTAGAAGTTCTGAATAGACTATCAGACAAGTTGACCTATTTTAGGCTTGTGAACTGTGAGTGAGTGGTTTAGGACAACATTCTATAATTTATTCTTATGACCTGAGCCTTCCGGAAGCTGATCTTTTTTGTCTCAGAGATCAGTAGAAAGTGTCCCCTGCCCTGCTTCAACTGTAGTCAGGCCCTGCAATCTCTATTATCGATTCCTTCTCTGATTAAATTCCCTGATTTATACTTTCCTTTCATTTCCATTTTTTTCAGGGATTCTCAGAGAAAGCGAGCGCCTCAGACAGGCTGGCACTATGGAAGTGCCTAATCCCAGGACATCCTTGTCCTGGTTTCAGCTGGGATGGAGTTAATTGTCTTCCCAGTAGCTGGTACAGTGCTGTGTTTTGAGTTCAGTAT
>JAVJGG010000062.1:14939059-14950370 GCA_035590195.1 Aviceda cuculoides | reverse complement strand
AAGTTCCGATTTCGCGTGTCGTTCCGTACCGGTTGGGAGCCCACTCGCGCCTGCCGCCGCCACCGAGTTCCGATTTCGGGTGTCATTCCGTACCGGTTGGGAGCCTGCTCGCGCCTGCCACCGCCGCCTTCCGATTTCACGTGTCGTTCCGTACCGGTTGGGAGCCGGCAGCGATCGGTCTGTGCACCATGTCTCAGCTCTCCGAGGCAGCAGGATTTACTCACGCTCCTTCGTCCTTCGTCTCCCAACCTGAGTGTCCTGAGGAGCTTCACATAGATGCATTTATATACTCATTAATAAAGTTTCGGTTTGTAAAAAAAAAAAAAAATCAGTGTAGTTTCGGTTGAAAAATATTTCGCAAGAGCAGAGTCAGGAAGTACAACAATGCATTAAGGAGTGCCTGGATTAAAGGAGAAAATTAGGGAAGAAAAGAACTAGGTTTTGTTTGGGTTTCTGTGATTTTTTTTTTTTTAAATTTTTTAAAGGCCTAATGCGTCATGAATAATAGATGAACTCATGGATCCCTTGCTTTTTGAAAAAAACAACCAACAGGCAAATCCTAACAACTGTCCAAAGCAAGCAATATAGCAAAACCAAGTAAATTAATATTCCAGTCACTTATGTATTTAATTTAATATTTAAAATACAACTTTCTGTACCACTTTTTTCTGCTTCATTCTCCTATAAGCTGGTGCAAATCAAAGGAAGAAAGTAGAATCCACTAAATAAGAAAATAACTAACAAAGTATTATGCAAATTATAAAAGAGATTATAGAATATCGATAGACAAGGACTTCTTTCCTTCCAATAGATAAAGACATCCTGTCTGCAATGTAAATAACATCTGACGATCATGGAGGAGCTATCGTTTCAAGGACTCAATTTTTACTACTTCACGAATTTAAAATAATTTCTTTTATTTGGAAAGATTAGAGTGCCTTTCCTATCTGGAAGTTGCCTTCTGTGGAAAAGAACATTTGTAGACTTCTGAGCAGATTAAAAAAAAAAAATTACTTCGTTTTTTGCTTCTTTGCACCCAAGGAAATATTTCAGTCCTGTTCTTCCAAGAAATTAAATTGCAGGGAGAGGTGAGGTACCCAGCACTATGTAGAATTACACTCACTGCAGAACACAATGTATCAGAGAAATAATTCTGTATGCATGCAGTATTACTTATGGGAAAACTACTGCTTAAATTTATGAGCTAATTAATCATTCAAACATACACAATGAAAAAGACACTAGTCTACAATTTCAGTATTCCATGGGTAATAAAATACAGATTCAGTAGTAAAGAATTCTTAAAAAGCATACGTTAAGTATGACATGTCATTTTATTGATGTAGATCACGAAAAATGTGAGTATGAAAAATTCTTTTTACCTATTAGCTTCAGATTATTTTCTTTAAACTGCAGCACTTGATTCCAAGGTATGAAGTGAAAGGAAAATATGGCTTGCCAATGACTGCTTAACGCTGTATTAGAAGCCAAAGAAAACAGACTGTAATTCAGGACTCGTAATCTTGTTGTAATACTAATGGTTGAAAACTGTGTTACGGAATAAAAAAATTGCTTCCACAAATTAGATACAGTCAGCTTCAAATGTAGTCAGTTAGAAGAAAAACCTGCTGGTACTCAATATGCCTCTGGTATCCCATTTCTAGGGTTTGGGGGTGTTTTGGGGGTTTTTTAGGGGGTGGGGGTGGGGGCAGTGAGGAGTGGTAGATTAGCAGTCTCATTTTTCTACTTTGAAACAAAAAATCTACTGTTTTGTGAAGAGTCCGTAATAGCTCATGAAACTGGTTACACGGGACATATAATGAAGCTGACTGTAAAATAAGTGCTGTAAAATACAGAAAGATAACAACAACAGCAAAAAAAGAAACACTGTTTATTAAACTTTTTGGTTTATATATAAGTAACTTATTTTAAAATATAGTTGGTTAAAATGGGAGCTAAGATATCAGGCCAAGTGAAAAGAATAAATTTACTGTCCCTTTAAAGGATATGATTGGTTCTCACTAATCTTACGTTTGTATGAATCTAGACTAACTGACCTAAACTCAATGAATATATACCTGTGAAAAAAGTAGTGCAAAATCAGATTATATCCTCAGTGTAATTACCAGAGTAATAGTGGGAGAACAGGTCTGATTGATTGAAATGACAGAATAGTTATTAGTCTTTGAGACTGCCCTACATAAAGTTCATGACTGCTATAAAGATGAATGTGTAAAATTATTTTTATAAATAAATTAAATTGATATCAACATGAAATTTGCTATTTTAAGTTCTTTTCAGGATAAATTGTCTCTTAAGGTTTAATCATACTTGTTGCAGAGATCCTCAGGTTATTTATACATCAAATTTCTGACATTGCTGTACGTCCCAAGCCAAAAAATTAACTTTACGATTGTGCTTTATTTGCAGCATCTGGCGAGGACCAAATATAAACTGCACAGACAGTTCAGGGTATACTGCTTTACATCATGCAGCTTTAAACGGACACAAGTAAGTGCCTCACGGTTAGTTTTTATGTAGAATGGTATTTAACTGTGTAACTTAAAAATATGTAGCATAGCACTGAGATTTTCACAGAAAATTGACAAACCCTGACTTACTCAAATAATCTTATTTCCCATGGGATATATTAATGTAAGAATTTTTGATACCGTCTTTGATATCAGCATGTAGTAAAGACAAATGGGAAATGCACTTTAGAAGCTATTGATTCTATACTGGTTCTTCTAAATTCTTCCTCAATTGTGAGTAAATTTATGATTGTTACTGCTACTGGTGTCTCTAGTGCTTTTTAGCTGGTGGGAAATTGCAGCAGAAAATTTTGTAGTCTACTTGTGTGTGTACCTACACACGTATAGTGCGTTGAATGCATAAGGAAGCAATACTATGAAACAAAAGAACAGTATAGATGAACCATTATCAAAGTAAAAGTACCATGATAAGAATATTTAGTTAGTTATACACTTGAAAGCGGAAAAAAATGGCTATTACCTTGTGTGGGGCCTCATAGCTTTTCGCTCCCTGCTGCCCACCCAGGTTACCACATGCATGTCCGCCAAGCCGGGGGGAAGCCCGCGAAATCCCCGCCGAGGGCCGCTGCGCAGGCAGAGCGCTGCCAGGGAAAAAATGTGGAAACTTGCCACGTATTTTGTTATTACAAAATTTTGTTATTACCTGGTAATTTGTTCTGTTACCTCTGTTATTAGGGACAAGTTGTCCCTTGCTACGTGTCACCGCCGTTGTATTGTGCTGCCGACTGCACGGTGTTTTTAAGGCAGAACAAGAAAGAAAGATTTTCGTGAGGTCTGTAAAGTTCTAGCGGGGCGGACCCCGCTGTAACCAAGGGAAGAGCTGCCCCGCTTCGCGCGGTCCGGCTGTCCCGTTCGTGGACCGGCTGCGGTAACACTGGCTGGATTTTCACTAGAGAAAACATTGACGTAAGGCTCTGGGTTATTCCTCTGTGCGAGATAAGGAACTGATCGGAACCCGACTGAACTTAAGAGTGATTCGCACTAACTTTAATGTGATTTTGGACTGTCCGTAAGATAACATATGAATCCATAATAATCATATGTTTTGTTTACTCATTTCACAATTTTTGCTTTCTTCCTTGGAAAAATTAAAACTTTAGGATGTATCTTTGATTGTATTCTAGAAACTTGCATATTTTCTTTAGACAAGGTTAATCCTTTGGTGAATATAGGATATTCCATTTCTGAATAAATAAATGATTTTACAATACTGTTAAACTAGATATTGTGCATTTTCCAAAATTTCAGTTCTGTAGCAAGATTCAGAATCATCCATTAATATATTTTACCTCCATGGAATTAGGTCTAAGTCCTTAATATGGTCTATTAAACTCAGCCTTTTTTAAAAAGGGAGAAAATCACATTTTTCTTGTTTATAGTTTATGGATCGTTTCTTGTGCCATTGCACATTTTTGATTGACAAAAGCCCAAGCCTTAGCTTGCAAAGATTGCTGGTTTTAAATAGATGAAAACTGGTTTTAGTATGTTTAATACTGACTATAAACCGATAGTTACCCAGCAAAGTAAAAATATTGCTGTATCAACACCGAATCTATCAGAGATGTCAAGTGAATCCTAGCAATATAAACTATAAAATCCCAAAACATACAAAAGCCAGATAGTGTTTTCAGACACAGTGTTGGCCAAACTTCTGTTGAAGCCAGAGAGAACTTCAAGATGTGGACTGATGTACAGCAACCATATATCTGCAGCTTTTGAAGAGGTCATAATGGCTTATTAAAGTAAACTGAAATACATCATGAGGTATTGCATGATAAATCATGATGGTTCAGGACCTGCTATCCAAGCCATCATACTCATCCTGCTAGAATGGTAGCACTGTCAGCAAAGGAATTGGACAGACACCTGGTGTTTGTAATTTTGTTAGTCACCACAAATAACAAATAAAAACCTTTACACTCTGTTTCAGATTTGAAACTTGATATTCAAAATCAATATTGGCTATAGTCTTCTGATGCAGGAGCCTTCCCGCTGCGGAGAAGTTCTTGTCCTTTGAAAACTTTTGGGGTTTTAATTTTTCATGCTTTACATTAGGATGAACTTGAGAGATTTCAAAGGTTTTCAGGAAAAGTGAGAACATAAGACTTAATGGCCCAACCAATAATTTGTGGCTGGGATACTTGTTGGACACCAGTGTTCAAGTCTCTGCTTGATCATTGTATGTGATGAATTCCCTTCTCCTCGGTTATTTTGGGATAGTTCTCTTTCCTTTTGAAACTATTCTGCTTTATATAAGTAATTAAATCATATCTGGGGCAGGCACTGGAATCTCACTCTCCCTAAGTAATTTTACTTAGCCCAGTAATATTACTGGGCTAAGGACTCTCAGACTTCTCCTCTCTGAAATGTATTTCTACAAAATGAAACAGTTCTGACGGTGCGCTAAAAAAGACTCACCCTAGAGAAGTGAGGTGGGTCAGGGCATTCTTGAAGGATGAAGGAGACCTAGGTTCTGTTTTGTAGCTTGAATCTTGCAACAGATTCTTCCCAATAGTTGCCATATATCATTATCTATAGATTTCAGTTGTGGAGGGGTTTTTGCTGTTTTTCTCCCACTTAGTTCAATTTCTGTTTCCTTTGATTTGCGTCCCTTTCAAACTACTCCATATCTCTGGCCTTCATTAGACCATCTACTACAAGACCAACTAATAATTACATGAGAAGTCTCTCAAACCTTATCTGTACTAAAAAGTCTCTCTTGGGTGTCACTTTTCTGGAACTTTCTGTGTAGCAAAAGTCTTACTGTAGTGGAGCTGATCTTTCTTGATTGTTTTCATGTTATTTGACCTTGTCAGAAGTAAGCAAAGCCCAGCTTAAAGTCTCCCTCAAAGCTTAGATGTGGTGACTCTGATATCTCTGTGATTTCTTTTGAAGACAACTTCGAGTTTCTTTTGACCTGGATATATTCACTCTTACTTGCCACGTTTTTCTCTCAATAGGCAATTAAGTAACGTTCCATCAAGGCTGGGAGAACAATTGCCTTGGGATTTACCTTCTGTCTTAATTTTTAGTCAAGGGCTTCATTTTTAGTCCTTGATATAAACATAAGCTGCATTGAACTCCTCCTCCCCACCTCCCCCATCCAATTTTTTGAGCCAGATCAGTAAGAGCCAGTGTTTCCATATTCAGCAAAAATGTGTGTACAACTGCCCACACTGGATCATAGATGCTATTAACTTAATAACTAATGAGGCCTGACTGTGTCAAACTATGAGATTACAAATGGAGAGCTAAGACAGAATTTATTTACTTTCTGACATACTTGATAACATGATCATACCACACAGCTGATTTTTGCATTTAACTTTTGAAGTTAAGTACAGGAGACTGCTTAAAAATCAGGGATGCAATATACCAGCTTATACTAATCTTTCATTTAATGTATGATAAGCCACACTGAAAATACTGAAAGGAATATAGTAAGAATTAAAATAAGAAGTTACTTTTTTCCTCACTGGTCTCAGGAAGCTGGATGTGGGAAATGAAAAGAGAAGCAGTTATTCCATAGAAGATAGTATATATCTAACTAGATCACGATTAAATTGTTTCCTCCATCTTTGAGATAATGCCTTAAACAAGAAGAAAAACTGTGGCTTAAGCCTTACTGCAGGAACCGTGTCCATAAAGCCACCCTCTTGTCTTCCTGCCTCCAGAAGCCGGCAGTGATGGGGACAGGAGTAATTCTCTGCCTTTAGTGCCTGCAAGGTTTGTCTTGAGGGACATGCAGACGGCCTGGACTGGCACATTCTAAAAATGATTCCGTGGCCAGGTGATCCTGTTGAAAGAAACAGATTCAGATAACTGATGATAATATTGTTGATGGGTATTCATAAGAAGTAAGAACCATTACAATTAATAACATTTTGGCTATGTTTTACTATCTGTTTCTTTCTTAGAAATGATTGGTCTTCATTTTTGTAGCTGTTTCACTTGAAATACAGGGGTTTTTTTCTGTTATTCAGAGTAAAAAATTTGGTAATATGTATGTTCATGAAAAACTTAATAAAATAAGTTTCCTGTCAATTTTTAGATCTACTTCCTGTTTTCCAGGGATATAGTTCTCAAATTACTTCAGTATGAAGCATCAACTAATGTGGCAGATAATAAAGGTTATTTTCCTATTCACTTGGCTGCTTGGAGAGGAGATGTGGACATCGTGAAGATTCTCATCCATCATGGGCCATCACACTCCAGAGTAAATGAACAGGTGAAGTGATAAAAAATATTTGTATATATCATCAGAAAAGAGCAGCACATATTCTTTAGGTCTGGCAAATCTATAGCCAAGTTAAAAAAAAAAATCTGTTTTCCATTGTTTCAGTAATTTCTTCTCCAAGACTGATAAAATCTTCCAATATAAGCATACCAGATATCTTTCTTCTGGCTGGGCACTGACCTAAAGAATATTAGATTTAAAAAGTATGAAAAAACCTTCTGCTTGTTTCTGGAAAATCATATGAAGACATACTCTAACTATGCATCTTATATATATTGATGTAAATTTGCATAAATTATGTCTTTTTTACTTTATTAGATATTAAATTCCTGAAAAACTTTGATATAAAATTAATATTCTTGGTATATTTTGAGTGTACTGTAAATGAACTGATATGCAGAGATAAATGACAAACCAGATGGACTGCATGTATACATGTGCAGCAGAAAGGACACGTAAATACTAGGGAAAAAGTCTGAGAGTAAGGGCAGGATAAGTATGTTGCATTCTGTTTTCAAACATATGGCACACCTTCTGTTTTCATTCTGTATATTCTTATATGGTCGATCCGTAGGGTTAGTATTTAGAAATAGAAAGAAGGCGATTAAAATCTGACACCATCTATAGTCAGCTGAACTGCTTGAGGACTGGAAGTAGGCTGTGAAATATGAGTAGTAACCATAAACTATTGAATTTGCCAGGGTAATCAGGAAGCTATTGGAATGTAAAGGTGGGAGTCAGCTCCAGATTCAGACCTAACTTTTAGTGTCTACATTGCCTGTATACGCACCGTTTTATTCCGCAGAGGTCTAGTCAGTGCAATCGCAGGAGCCAGCAGGGTTATTGAGGATTCACTTGCCCGAACACAGAAATCCCGTACCTTCTAAGGCCCGGCAGTAACGGAGACATCCGCGTGGCCCCGAAGGTATGACGGAGGATGCTTAGAATTTCCTTGTCCTTGTGGAGTGGGTGAGGGACCCTCCAGCATCGCAAATGGCAAAGCGCGGTCTAACAAATGAGTTGCACTCCCAGTGTCTACGTTAGTGTGGCTGGAAGGCAAACTGTGAGAAAATAAGAAATGTTAGACCTAAATTGCAAACACTTAACCAGTGTGAGATGCCATTGCTTGAGTAATCTGTTTGACATTTAAGGTTATACACTTAGCCATTGGAATCCATACAGTAACTATGATATGAATATCAAGTATTAGTGCAGGGAATATAGGAAAATAAAGTAATAAAATACTCCCATGTGACAGTCTTCTGGGAAATCCTATAATACTCTTGACTAATCCAAGAAAAAACATAAAAACGAAAATTAGTCATTCTGTGGTTTGAGTTGCAGATTAGGAGTTTCTCTGCGTTTCTCATTCTCATCAGCTGTTGCATGTGGGAAGAAACCAGTTGAACTGTGGGATTACCTTTTGTCAAGGAGAAGGGGGTTTTTTTCAGTTTCATTTCTGCTACAAAACAAAAAATCAACTTTCTGATTGCATGTTATCCATTTGCTTGAAGAGATTCCTTATACTTACTGACAGAAAACTGGAAGCTATGCAGGAACTTCAGAGAGAGGGATAGTGAAAAATGTATTTCAGTAAGATCAGGAAGAGAAATGTAAATTCAAATCTACTTCTCCCCAATCCCACATATACATCCAATCTCCTAGAATATTCGGGAGCTTGATTAGGTGTGCTCCCCAGTCTCTCTGGTTTGATCGCTGGAGCAGGGATACATCTGAATCTATACCCCACTGACTCAAAAAAGATCTTGTCATCAGATCTCCTGCTGTTTATGGATTTTGCCCCAAAACTTTATAATGGAAAATGTGTGAGCAGTCCTCACAAGAAATGTTGGACCTTAACTCTCTTAAGGCAATCTCGATCATATTAAACTTTGAAATTAAGCGTACACAGTCCTTCTGACCTTGTAAATCCCCTGGTGTTCCACTCTAGGCAGTGGCCACCTTCAGTACGTGGACCGCTTTGCTGGCACCGACTTGCCCCTGCTACTGGACTCTGCTCAGGAGAATATTATCCATGTCATGGAATGAGGGAAATGCCGTGTTGATATAAAGCCATCTCCACCCACGTATCCTCGAATAACACCAGAGTGGCATCCTCACCCTAATACTTGTGAGTCTGTAGGCTTCCGAGGCTTTTGCTTAATTGCTGCAAGGCTCTGTAGGGCAGGTGGCTCCTCAGAGCTCTCAGCTTCTCTCAGCTCTGTGGAGCTGAAGATACAGCTTATAAGAAATCCTGGGCTATTTTTCTTCCTTGTTTTTTCTTCTGAGGGTTGGGGAGAAGGATAGCCATTTTTCACTTTTTCACCACAGCAAGTAATATACGCAAGTCAGACTATTTTTTCTGGGTTTTTTTTGGTAAGGATCCCATTAAGAATGTATGTGCTTTCAGTTTAAGAAAATAATTTTGCTCATTATTTAAAAGTTGTTGCAACTAATTTGTAATATATCTTTGCTTTTCATCTATTTTATTAAAATTCTATGTAAAAGAAATGCTTCTAAAAACTTAAGTGAAAATAATGAACACCACAACAAAGAAGTAAATGAGAAGCTCACAATGCATAAATGTAAATTACATGAATTAATGGATTTAATATGGTATACTGTAAATTAATTGAACTGCATTCTACACATTTAAAATGCAGTTAACTAACATCATAAGATCATATCCAGCCATATCCAGCATCTAAAGCTCTGAATGCCCCCTACTGTTCCTATTACATAAAATTGAAAAAAACAGTAAAGAGGTGAACCGTTAAATTACAATTATTTTATGGGGGTGGCGGAATGTAGACTGGCTATTCTACACACAGAAAATGGTTACAGCATAATAATTATGTTAATACAGGAGTCTTAGTTGACATGCATGATGTATGTTTTAAATTACAAAATATGGTGAAATTACAAAACACATAAGTGTTTAAAATCCATTGATTAAGACTTGAAAATATGTAAATTATGAACTGAATGAAGATCAGGTAGGTAGTATGAGGTCAAGATTTGTTAGTAATACCAAATACAAAGCTGTGCTGTTAACTGTAGCTGTGCTGTAGTCAAACTACTTACATGTTTGTTTATGTAAAGACATCTGGGTGGCACAAACATTTATTATGGCAACTCTCATCATAAAATTACATAATTGATAAGAAATCCTAATCTATGAAAAAACAGATAATAACTAACAGCCACATATAGGTCAATGTGTAGTGTTTCATATTAATGCAGGAAATCACATGCAAGAAAGGTGAATGACATGAGGAATACCAGTTCAAAATATATTTTTTTATATATATACAGAATATGTGCAGTGAAAAATTTAGAGGAAAAAATGTGAACACTTCTGAAATTTCTCGGTGATCTTCTCTGTTTTGTGATTCTGCCTGCTTTTGTTTATGCTCATAGCACATCTTTTTCTTTACATTTATGTATTTAATGTACTGTAGAATTTGCCTGTGCATCAAATTGTAATTGTCATAAAACCCACTCACATTTCCTTAATGCTGTTTGACACTTCTTCTGAAATGTGAAGGAAAAGAGTTCAGCATGCATTCATAATATGTAAATATATATTGTAAAAACATCGAACATTTACTGACTTCCCCAAATCATCAAAATGAAGCACAGACATTATATGCTTCTCTCAGTGACATCTCAGGGAGTTCCAGAAGTACAACTGGGTTCCAAAGTAGCCTGCAAAACCAATAATTTTTGAGTTCTGCATTTAATGTTCACCCCGTCCCCTTAAATTAGAGACTATGTGGATGAATTTCAGAACTTGCAACTCTTATTATACTCTTTTTAGAAGAAAAAATATGCAGAAGAAATCTTTTTGATTTGAGCTGATTGCAGCAATAAATTTGAACAAAACATTTATTCATAGTGGTCAACCAAATTACAGAATTACTTTTTTATTATGTTTCCATATAAGTAAAGGTGAATTTCAATGGGAAGGCAGTAGGTTTGATTTTGATTCACATTAGGTAATTTGCAGCAGAATTTTTCCCAATAACTTTTACAAAAATTGTCTTTTTTGAAAAAATATCACGATCTAAATCCAAGTATTCTCTAAATTATGGGACAATGGCATCTTTATTTATCATCACATTGTGTTCATGGAATCATAAAATCATAGAATCATAGAATCATAAAATGGTGGGTCAGAAGGGGCCTTCAGAGATCATCTAGTCCAACCCCCCTGCCATGGACAGGGACATCTTTCACTAGATCAGGTTGTCAAAGCCCCATCCAGCCTGGCCTTGAACACTTCCAGGGATGGGGCAGCCACAACTTCTCTGGGCAACCTCTTACAGAGTGTCGCCACCCTAGTCATAAAAAATGTCTTCCTTATATCCAATATAAATCTACCCTCTTTCAGCTTAAAATCATTGCCCCTTGTCTTGTCACTACAGGCCCGGGTAAAATGTCTCTCCCCATCTCTCCAGTAGCCCCCTTTAGGTACTGGGAGGCTGCTGTGAGGTCTCCCGGGAGCCTTCTCTTCTCCAGG
>JAVJGG010000062.1:14910304-14938119 GCA_035590195.1 Aviceda cuculoides | reverse complement strand
GTCCAGGTCCCTCCGGATGGCATCCCTTCCCTCCAGCGTGTCGACCGCACCACACAGCTTGGGGTCGTCGGCAAACTCGCTGAGGGTGCGCTCGATCCCACTGTCCATGTCATTGATGATCATATTAAATAATATTGGTCCCATGTAATATTGGAGCCGTGTTCAGAATTTCATTCAGACTCTGCTTGAAAAGGTCTATCTCCCCAAATGTCTTTTTGCATTTGTTTGGCCTCATTAATGTTGCTTGGAAACATTTGTGCAAATGCAATGCCTTTTCAAAATTACAGTTAAACCCATTCTCATTTCTGTGTTAAAAGTCATCAGGGGACCGCATGGCAAAAAATATTCCTAGACTTTTGGCAGACAGCTTTAGGCACTGGTGGAATATTATTTTGTGACAGGACAAGACCTCATGAAAGAAAAAAATTCAATCATCAGGAATGGTAGGTCTTAAAAAAACCCCAACAAAGTTAGAGAAACACATCTGGTGATACAATATAGAGCTTCTTTTAAATACCTAATAGGTATTTAGGTTTCTAAATTTTTGAATGTGAGCAAAGTTATGAATAAATTTTCATCTGTGTACAATGACAGTTGTAACAGAAAAAAAAAAATTTAGTCTTGTCTTAAATGCTTTTATTTTTAAATACATTTTGAAAATATATCTGGAAATATTAGGGATGCCTAAATTCTAATGCTTGGGTTTGTGTTTAAGAGAAAACGTGATAAGGAAATTTATGGGCTTTTTAATTCTTTCACGGCTTTCAAATTAGCTTTATTGATGACATGTGACAAGAAGAAGGGCATTATTAGTTATTTTTCCACATAAACTGTAAAAATCTGTGCACAGTGTAAAAACCCATTTACTTCCTCAAAAAGAATAGACAATAAAGTCACAATGCTGTTCCCAAGAGCTCTCCTCATTCTTGGCTGTGTTTCTGTTGTAACATTGTTCAGCCTTTGGCCTAGACATCCAGGAAAGCACTTTAATTCCCACTGTAATTAAATACGGTGGCATGCTACTTGCTGAATCAATCAGGCAAGCTTCCTTATTTTTTTCAGAATTATTAACTTATATTGGTGTTCTCTTCTCAGGAAACTGCCTCCCTGTTTTAATAGATGAAGTAAGACCATCCTGAGATCATTCCTTTCTCTGCCTTGGTTATATTGTTTATTTTTTTGTCTATTTAATTCTTTAATTATTAAAGCCTTATTTTTCTATCTTTTTTTCCTCTCTAGTTAACTATTCTTGAGTATATCGAGTATACAGAGACTTTTTCAAACTCTCCCATTGCTCCATCCTTCTTTAACTTAAATTCTTCTTTCATAACTGAGGCAATAGCACAAAGCTTTTCATAAAAAAATGTCTCATTCAGTTACTTGACATTGGGATTACGTGTCAAAGAAATGGCTCAGTGATTTAGGAAGTCTCCCTTTTCACGTTTATCATCAAAATGCTTAGATTATTAATAAAGGAGTTGAACATTCTTTGGAAAGGTCTGTAAAATCACTGCTTGAGAGTTGTTATTGCTTGTACAGTATTTGCATGGACTTCATGGATCTTTCTTTTTCTTGACTCATTCAGTCTTGCATTATTTAGCCCTTGGATATCAGATTTGGAGATCTAATTACACAATGGTAACTTGTATGCAGACATTTGTATTTTTATAGCAGGTTAACTGCTCACTGCAATGAATGCTAGCACATAAACTTGCTGTACTCCAGAAACAACTGTTTACATTTGGGACTGAAAACGTAGGCGACGATAGTACTAAATTATTACTCATTTCTTGAAGAATATTTTTTCATGTCTTTCAAATATTTCTTCAAAATGATAGGCTATTTTAGAGATATGGGGACAAACAGTACCTTAAAATCAATAGAGTTACACCCGGGTTAGCTTTGTCTGCACAAAAGACAAGTCAGAAGTAATGGCATTTTTGCCATTAGAGTTAAAGAGAGAGGAAATCGCATAACTTCAACTCTTAAAATATCATATGTTGGGGGGGCGGTGGTTATTCTTGCTGTGTCTTCTATAAATAAATGCCTTGAGGAGGAAGTTCACAACACCGTCTGAACTATCCATGTCCATCTTGCCATGAGGGGTGAGAAGAGGAAGAAAATTTTCTTCCAGTCCAGGAAATACACTGTCGTAGCCTCCTCCATTTTAGGGATCTCCCTGGGAATGCTGAACCAACTGTGTCTATCTGGTAGGCATTCCCTCCTTTCCTAAATTTGAAGATGGCAGACTCTGTCAAAACCTACTTAAAAACTCTCTCCTCTCTCCTCAGTAAAACCTCTTGCTTCCAAGGTGATTTATTTTAGGTAAGTAGTACTAAATTGTCAAGGCAGATAAATTTAGAGGGCAGTTAAGCAAGTTTTAATTCTCTCTTTGAAAGTTAAAAATCATTCTGTCTTTTATACCTGAATTGAGTTGATTGATTTACATTTTAAAGAGGGAAGGATGTTGTATTATTAAGTTTTAATTAGGCAATACCTCTCAGCTCTAATAACACAATATGTACAATGCCTGTTGTGACTGCGTATGAGTAGGTAATTTAATTATCTTGTATGTCCAGGTTGCATTCTTCTATTTTATTTCAGTGATACCTAGTTCTTTTAAATTTTGAATCAGTTTGATTTGTCATTAACCAAAATGTAGCTTTACTTTGGCAAACGGAAAGAAACAAACCTTACAGAAATGTTCAACAATGTTAATTTGAAAATAATAACATTTTGTTCAGATCTACAGATGCTTTTATGCACCATGCTGTTTTAAAATATACTTTTCTGTAAATATGCCCTTGCATGAAAATTCAGCTGGATATTCTTTATTTAGAGGGAGCAAATTTCAGTTTGCTTTGCAGCAGCAGCGGTGATTTGGACTGGGTGGTCTCTGTGTGTCTATATGTGGCTGAAATTTGGGCTAGTCACTACATTTTGAGAAAAAGGCCATAGCCAATTTAATTTTTATGTCTCTCTGAAAATTTAATCAGAATACTTTTAAACTACAATATTAGACTGTTGTCACGAGATTACAGATACTTTATATAATATCCAGAAATGCTTGAAAAAAGTTCAAACATAAGCAGATACTGGATAGATAGATAGATCTGTTTGACAATTGTATAGTAAATGTGTATTTTGCTATTTACCCCACAGAATGTTGATATAGTTATACATCTAATTTCTTTGTGTAACTATTTCCCTTAGATATGTAAATACAGTAACTGTAGGCACAAATTATCATAATTGGCCATTTTATGTCCAATTATCTGATTTTCATACTTAATTGTGGTAATTGTACACAAAATTAGACTGCAGTTGCCTGTTCATCTGTGCAGTTCTGTCCACAAAATATTGAAAATCTAAAAATAAATTCTAATAAACTATGCTTGTGATTTGTGGGCATACCACTGTACATAAAAAAATTGCTTTGCCCAGTGCTGTATAAAGGATACGTTAGAAGTCACAAGAGCACAAAAAGCATATCACAGGTAGTTGATAGATCATTGTAGCCGTGTAGTATTGTGATAGTACATATTTTAACTTGAACTTACTGTCCGTATAATAGAGAAAGTCCATGTGGTGGTCTGAATAATGAGCAATGATTCAAATACTTATTAGTCATCAAGCCACGTCTGCCAATGGAAACTTCTCACTTTCTGCCTGGCTCTTCTCCAGCTTCGGTCTTGCAGTTTAGCAGGAAACACATCCCAGTCTCTGGAATCTCGTGTGGTGTTGCAGACACCTGCAGAGTTTATCTGCACCATTAATTTATCTGAATGTATCGATCTGCCTCTTCTGTCACCCAGGTCCGTCCGAGTGGTTTTAAATTACCAGATGAGATGAAAATGACAGCAATGTCATTAAAACCACAAACCCAAGAATTAAGTTCTTGATTATAGAATTAGAAACACTGTTACCAAAAAGAAAAAAAGTTTCCTCCCTTTCCACCTTTCTAGACAGTACTGTGCAACATGGATTTTCTTATCCTGGCTAGCGTTTGAGTAAGAGGCCGAAGCCTCCTTTCTCTGAATCTCTCATCCTTTCTGTCCTTCAAAAGACAAATCCTTTTTTCTATTTTCAGTTCTCTGTCCCCAGAACTTTCTTCAGTTGTTTCCTTGAGAAATACAACCTATGGATTCAGATTTATCTCTTCTTTCTTTAGAATTATGTTTCTACCCTTCTCTAGTATCTTTTCTGAATTTACATTAATTTTTTAGTTCTTTATATGACACATTAGCTTATTGGCTTTCTACTTTTACAACATTTTCAAAACTGTCACAACATTTTATAAATCATATATCAGAAGAGGCATTCAATGTACATACTTCTAAAATTTATAGTGTCTAGCGTATTTTAAGGCTTCATGGAAATTACATAAGGTATATTAATAATATAGATGGCATATAGAATTCAGAGAGCTCTATAAATTATTTCCTTCCTCTCTGCTTGAAGTTATTTGTTTGTTTGGGATTGCAAGTATATGGGCAGAACTGGAAGAAAACAATTAAAGAAGGTACTTCTTATTCTCAATATTTATTTATTATTAAGATTATTAAATAGCGTTTGGGGAAAGACTTGGGGGGCATTGCTTTATAAAGCAAAAACTTATTCAGTCACAGCATAAAAATACTCCTATGCCTTAAAACGCACAGGTACATCTCCCTGGAGCCCCGAGAAGACTAGCTGCTTACGTGATACGCTAAGTCTTTCTAGTATCTACAGTTGGTATTTTGCCTTCTCGCAAGGTTGGATTGTTGATAGTAACTTTTACAGTGTTATATGGAACGAGCCTTGTGCCTGATATATTTTCATTGCCGTTTTTCTCTGTAAGTTCACCGCCCTGATAACAAACTGCTATGATTTAAGGCCAGTTCAACTGAGAAGAGAGACTTGTCGTAAGTGTCAGAGTATTCCTGAGAGAAGGACTCGTGATTTCAGGAAGGGTTGAGTCAAGGATCGTTACAGATTTTGGCATGTCATGAGCAACAAGGGTTTTGGGGGCATGGGTTAAAAATGGATTGGGAACAAGGTGGACACACAGGAACCTGATCTGCTCGAGAGCCACAAAGCTGAAGTATTAATGTATTATTAGTAAAATTTTAGTGGAGTCATTCTGAAGCGTTTAACTTACATTACCATACATTATATTGCAAACCCTGCCTGCGCAGTGATCTCATGGAGGCAATTTATAGAAGCTGAGCAGTTCCGCTGTGTGATTAAACATGAGTTTCTGAAGCTTTTGTTTTGTTTCAACAGAACAACGAAAATGAAACAGCACTGCATTGTGCAGCTCAGTACGGCCATTCAGAAGTAGTGGCTGTTCTGTTAGAAGAGCTAACGGACCCTACCATAAGGAACAACAAACTGGAAACACCGCTGGATCTGGCAGCGCTTTATGGACGTCTGCGTGTTGTAAAAATGATCATCAAAGCGTATCCAAACCTGATGAACTGTAACACAAGAAAACACACTCCTTTGCATCTCGCCGCACGTAATGGCCACAAAGCCGTCGTACAGGTGCTGCTGGAGGCCGGAATGGATGTCAGCTGCCAAGTTAGTGTGGAATTTCTTTCTTCCCTTCTTCCTTTCCTCCTTTCTTCCTTCCTTTTCTTACTTTCTTTTATCTTTAGAATATGATTCGAGTGAAATAACTTGTTACATTTTTTTTTTAAATACACTTGCATTTACTTTGTTAGAAGTGCTGCAAGTTGATATATAATACAGATTTATTTTTTACGACCCAAATGATGTGTTCAAAGGCATAACTCAAGAAAGATACGTGTCTTCAAAGCTGAGTGTATATTTTAATGCTATCTTGAGACATCTAGGTGCACAAATCATATCAACTGTTCATGTAGGTGTATATATATATATATATATTTGTTTTTTACAACATTGGCTTTAATGATACTAAGATGAGTTGCTAAAGCTATGGCCCTTAGTGGTCATAGCATTCTGAAACAATGCTTGACTGAGAACTCATTTTCCCAGGGTTACCCCATTCTAAACCCAAGGTTACTAAGTAATAATAATTTTGATTTTCTGCTTTTCTAAACACTTATATGAACCTAAAAGGAAATTCTATAGCAATACACTCTTGCAGCTACTGACTCCAACCTGTTAGCTGTTTGGTGCACCTAGTTCTATGCACGGTACGTTATGATGGTGTAAAAGGGGTAACTAAATAAAAGAGACATAGATGGGAACAGATACAAGGTGCAGCAGCAGTAAATTTTACATCCAGTTCTTTGTAGTGGAAAGTGTCCGAGCCTTTTAACTGCAGAGGCCCTGATTCTGTTTTGCGTGAGGTCTTGCCTCAGTCTTATGATTTCTCCTGATTTGATTGACGGCACTGTATTTGAGTTTAAAGTGTATTTTATCTTCAGATTTAAAGTAGCCTTCTTGCTGTCTGGCTTTGAATATGCTTTGAATTAAGGTTGTTTCAGCTTTATATCTATTTTCAGATAAACCCACCGAACAAACATAATTACATCTGTTTTAGAGTCCCATCCAGGCATTCTTTACCAATAGGTGACCGAATAAATCTTGTGAACTTTGCCTAAATTTTGACTGAGTTTTATAACCATTTTAAGCTTTAGGTGCATTTTATCAGACACCTTTGTACAGATAATTCCCTTTTATATAGGATTCCGTGCACTTTTGTTATTTCTGGATTCTTCCATCAAGGTCATGTTTTTCAACTTTTGAGGAAAAGAATGTGAAGTGAGAAAGAAAAGATAGATTTAAAAATAACAACAAAGCAAAACAGAAAATATTAACATATTTTAAGATTAAAAATGGATATTCTCAAATGCCTTCAAAATGAAAATGTGGTAAAACTGTTTTGCTACTTTCATTAGCACTAGTATCTTTTGAGTTAGCATTGTTACTTGCTTCGAACTATTTCAAACTGAAACACTTTTTTTTCTGCAGTTTGCCTACTTGTGTATTTGCCTACCGTTATGGTTCCAATTTAATTTGCTCTTGATTTTCTTTACTAGAAAGTGATACACTTACAAAGGTTAATACAAGCAGCTCTTTTGTTTCAGGTCTCCTTTACTATTACTACGTCTTCAGTGATTTAGAAAAGTTTAATGCTAAAGCAGCATGTAACTGAACCCTTGAATACACAGTTTCTGAATGTATAATTTCTCTTATATCTCCAGCAAATGAATGAGGAAAAAGTCAGAAAGAAACTGATGCCTGAATTGATGCTTAAGAAATAGAATAATTGAAGTAAAATAGCCTCTGTCATGGCAACTTACAAACTGAGGGTTACATGAGGGTTGAATATTACACAATACTTTTATGAAATGTGTTCTTCCTCTTATATAATCTAGATAATTTTAGCACTACTGTGAATTCTCCTAAGCCATTTCTATCTATAGTTATACCAAAAGTTTTTTGCTGGTCTTTAAAAAATATAGTGGCTGCAAATTTTGTACAATCTTCTTTTAAGAAATGAGAGATTCTTTTAGAAATGTTGTTCTGTTTGCCATCTACACTAAAATTCTAGGATTTTTTTCTTTTTTTTTAAGTTCTAATTTGCTTTAAGTAGTTGATGTTCTTATTTTTCTGAGTTATTCTTAGGCACATGGTTGGTTTTGTTTTATTTTATTTTATTTTATTTTATTTTATTTTTTGCACTGAGTAATCTTGTTTCTTCTGTGTTTGTCCTACTTGCCGTAAGGAAATATCAATTATTTATTTTCTCACCGATATATATATTCTCCATCAATATGTTCCATTTCATTCAGCATCTTAGCATATTGACAAGTTGGCTCTGCACATGTTGTTAACTTATTACTTCTATAACCTCTGAAAAAGTCTTTGTTGATGATTACTGGCAGCTTATTAAACTGAGCAGAGCATACAATATCAGCCTGTTACTTAAAACTGAACTCAGCTCTTTTAATATTAATTAAATTGCTCTGCATCACTGATTGGGAAAGAACAATATACAAAGTATAATCCTATGTGGTAAATAAAATTGTACACATTCATACACGTTAAATAAATTCAGTTTATCAGCAGTAAAGAGCTCTCAGAATGTTGAGAGACAATTATAGAAGTAGCCTATCTGCTATCACTCTGTAATTGTAAATATTTGTTTGTTTAAATGGGAAGTTTACTGTAGCCATGTTATCTTTCTCTTCTGTACTCCCTGAGCACTTTTAATCATAGCAAATATTTGGACTAATAATAGACAGCATTTAATTTTTGATTGAATTAATCACACATTTTATTCGTTTCCCAGGTGTATCCAATATCCTTCAATGTGAAATTATTTAGAAGTGGGCAATACAAATCTGCTTCATCTCTTTATGCTTTGAAGGTTTCATTTAAATTGAAACATATGAAAAATACACAGGTTTTGGGTGAGTGATAGATTTTGGGCCCTCAGTAAATAAGATACCGCACAGTTCAGTGTGTTTCATGTAATCAGTAACTTTATAATTGTAAATACCTTAAAAACTTGGCCCCTTCTGCTTATCCAACTTCCATCTATCCCTGTATGCCTCCCCTGTCTGTTCCAGTAACGATGGCAATCTCCATTGCTTATCCCTGTAGTTCTTCTGCAAAGAGCTATGCCCCTTCCTTTTTGCTGTCACTACATATGGAGGATATACCGTGAATCAATTTGCAAAGCTACCATTCCGTCCTGCAGATTGTGTCTGAAAGCCATATCAAAACTATAGTCAACTGCCTATGAATAAGGACTAGACAAGTACTTAATTACAAGCTCTTGCATATTTACATGGCCAAAACCGTCTCTCACTGATGAAACCCTTGATGCTTTTATGTGAGCCTGCAAATTGTACACCAAGTTGATTTGTGCATCCTGGTGTCCCTACTGACAATGTCCTTCTGTCCTTGCTTGCTTTGTGTGTCCAGCTGTGACATTGTACCTGTATTTAGCTGTAAGCTACTCGGGGCAGGGGCTGGTTTATTATATGCTTAGCCCAATTTGTGCTATGGTTCTGTATATTTCATATACAGAAAACTTATGCCAGGGAAGCAATATATAATCTGTTGATGCAAACTCAAGCAGACTTTAGATCACTGTGTTCATGAAAAAATACCAGAATTTTTTGCATTAAATATCACTGTGGAAGAATTTCCAAATATAATGGTAGTCTTCACTTTGTCAGGAAAATATCATCCAAGGCAATGAAAGCCTCAGGAAGTAAAGCAGTGAATATTGTCTATAAATCTTAAGTTTGCTTGCTGTACTATAGACAAGAAAGGTATGTTAGTGCATAGGTACACCGTTATAAGCGAAAAAGATCTCCCTAAAAACTCTAGCACATCTTAAATAATATATAGAAATTATTTGCAACTGCATTTTTTAATCCTTACAATTTGTGTAACATGCTCTATTGCACCAGAAAAAAAAAAAACAACACAGCATTACTTCTGTCTTCAAGTAGTAGGCCACATGTACATCTACAAAGAGACATGTTATCTACTCAGCCAGTCCTCCAAGTTTTTCCTGGCCCTGCTCATCCTGAGGCTCAGTATTTTCCCTACATTAAAATAGAGTTTGGTAACTGAACTCTCTGGTAACAAGGACATTTCTGCCTTCTGGACAGTTTTTGGGTCGAGGGATCTGATTCACTTGTTAGTTATTCACTATTACCATGAAATCCTGCCTAGGGCTTTGAAGATTTACATCAGCATTCATCTTTGTGACATCTCATGCAGGATTACACATCTGCGTTTTACAAGTGTGCTTTCAATCTCCATATTCCCAGACTGATTTTAGTTCAGTTTCATGGTAATATTTCCTCTCTTGCTCAGAAAATCACCTATATAGTGGACAGATCATTCCACCGTTTATATGGTGTGCCTTTCAAATTCCTCTTTTGAACAGACTACTTGTAATATATCTCTCATTTCTGGGATATGGCATTCCTTAGCATTGTCTGGTAGCTTGGAGTTGTAAAGCAAAGACTGCCCCAGAATTCGGGGCAGAGCAGAGTGCCCGTAAAGCATTTCAGGATCATGTTCAGGTATGACAGGAAATATCATGGTAGAATAGACAAAGCAGCAAGAAAGTATAAAATGAAAAAAACTGGCCTTTGGCTTTGGATTCCTCTCCCAACACTATGAATTACGTATGCAGGTGCCTTAAGCTGCTCTCCTGCCTTTCCGTAGCTGAGCTTTTGGTTCATTGTTACAGAACTATCTTCTGGCTCTCAAGTTGCCCCCAAATAGATTTGTTTGCCTTAGGCATCTACAGGAAATTTCCTCTTCTCATGTTAGTTTTCATTCCATTTCTTATGAGATATGTTTTAATCAGGGAAAATATTACTTGCCTTTAGTCCAGTGGGGAATTTTGATCAATAGGAAGGACTGCTGCTGGTTCTGACAATTATCATATCAGGATCTTTCTCAGCCCTTAACTGAGGAGTCTGAAGATAGATCCTCTTCTTTGTCCTCAAAGCTGTTGATTCAGCATGCTGGAACATTAATCTTTCTCAGTCTCAGATCACGCCACAGCAATGGATTCTAGACAGTCGTTGTCACTAAAGTATGTTCATTTTTACCATTAAAAAAAGGTTCCATATTAATATTAATACAGAATGATCTCTATAGTTTTAGTCAAGGTGCAGCTTCTTCCATCTTTGCAGTTCATCTTCAGTAGGACTAAAATTTAGTGCTCAGGCCTCCTCTAACATTTGAAGCTCTGTGGATTTCCTTGTTGGTGTATACATCACTAATTGTTATCCCTGGCAGGATCACAGAAGGGAACTCTGGAAGTCGTCTGGTCCAACCCCCCTGTTCAAGCAGGGTCACCTAGGACAGATTGCCCAGGACCGTGTCCGGACAGCCTTTGAGTATCTCCAAGGATTGAGACTCTACAACCTTCCTGGGCATCCTGCACCAGGGCTCAGCCACCTGCATGGCAAAAAATGTCTCCTTATGTTCAAACAGAACCTCCCGTGTTTCAGGTTTTTTCCATTACCTCTTCTGTCACTGGGCACCACTGAGCCTCACGCAGTCTTCTTTACACCCTCCTCTCAGCTGTTTGTACACATTGATGAGATCCTCCATGAGCCTTCTTTTGTCTAGGCTAAACGGTCTCAGCCTTTCCTCACAGGAGAGATGCTCCACTCTCTTAATCATCTGAGGGGCTCTCTCCAGTAGCTCTGGATCTCTCTTGTACTGGGGAGCCCAGAACTGGGCAGAGTACTGCAGGTGTGGCCTCACCAGTGGTGAACCGAAGGGAAGGTCACCTCCCTCGACCTGCTGGCAACACCTCCTCGTGCAGCCCGGGCCATCGTTGGCTTTTCTGCTGCAAGGACACATTGCTGGCGTATGTTCAGATATGACAGAATATGTTCAGCTGTAGTGGGTATGTTCAAGTACGAGAGACATTCCTCTCTTCTCAGAACAGTGACTGATCAACTGTGATCGAGTCCCTCTTTTGGTGTTCTTCTCTGGCAGGTTACCGTGCCAAACTTCTCCCCACTGTGGCTTTTGAGTTTCACCACCTGTCTTTCCAAAGTCAAATATTTTGAGAGTCAAAGCTGCACTTCACAGGGAACTCTATGCTAATAGTACCAGGTCCACTCAATAGTCCTGAGGTTTATTCCTCTCAGTAAGCGACCAATCCAAAGGAAATGTCATATCCACTCAAATCCCAAAGAGGACAATAGGCTGTGTCAAAGCCTTTTTCAAGATTGCTGATGTCAAGCCTTTTTCGGTAATCAGACCTATAGTTATCAGTGACTTTTCCGAGAACCGTTTTCATTCCCAGAAATTTCTGAGCTGCGCCTTAAGCTCTGCGTGTACCTTTGTGGTTGCACTATGTCCTTGCAGAGTTGTCCAGTGTCAAAGTCAATTGCAGTTACTGCAAAACTCTTGTAGATATCGTTTGAGTACAGGATTCTGAAACCATCTCCAAGTAAATCTGAATACGTAGTCTTCTTGTTCAGAATAAGCCTGTGAATGTTCATCTGGGTTGCTTCTGAAAATAGAAAGTTTAGAAATTGTTTTGAGATATGTTTTTCATATGTATATTCTCTTACTGACTTCCTTCTCCCCATTACACTCTTATACCTGGTGTGCTGGATGTCAATGACGGTGGGCGTGCTCTACTTTATACGTCCGTGTACTAAGTGTGAAGAAAGAGAAAAAGTGAGTGTTCCTGTTAGGGACATAACAGAGAGGTTTTAGGCTCAAATGGTAGGACATAAGTACACTTACTGTGTGCTCACATCCCATCTCAGGATCTCTGATTGCTTCTAAATATTCTGTCATTGCATCGCTGTAACACTGGTGCATTCTGATACGACTAATAAATAATGAATCACTATTTTATTTTAGAGTTAATTTTTTTGTGTTTCTTTAAAGTCTTTCCACCATAGCAAGCATGACAATGGTGCATTTGGATAAAATATAGAAAAAAAAATTCAAGCAGTAAAACCTTTAACATTTGCCCACAAATAAAACCCACTCAAAATCTAATTTACTACCAAAAAAAAGGAGATGAGCCAGAGATTCCGTGAGATCCAGCAGTGGTTTAGCTAGTGCTAATGCTGTTGTGTGGAAAGGCGTTCTGTTCAGGTTTTTCAGTAAGTCAGCAGTATAAAATACTAAGAAAAGTAGCTTGTTAAGAGAGGTAGTTTGGGTTTCAGTACTGTAAATTTTGTTTGAGCAAAAGGCCATTCACAAAGAATTTTGTGTCACAGAAATCTGCAAGATCAAGTTCACAGACACGTAAGGTAGAGTTTAAACGGTCCCAACATAGGCATCTAACGCTGTTGGAGGTGCCTCAGGGGGTCCAGGACATCTGTGTGGGGCAGATGTGATGGGGATCAACGTGAGCATCCGCTGGAAGACCAGCTGGCGGCCAGGTGGGACATCCCAGGGCATCTCTCACCGTGCAGCTGAACTGACCTTCCAGGCTGTCATGGAGTTTCAGATTAAAACACCGACGTGTAGATGTCCGCACGTAAACTTGCTGACTCTGCTATGTTCCACTGGTGGTGTTCACTAGATTTTCACTGCCTATAATAGGAGTTTAGAAATGTTACACAAATGCAGGCTTGTTAGTTGGGAGTTGTATTACACCCCTACTATATTTTCTTACAGTTATTAATTTTCATCGTAGAACTGACAGCATTTTTGTTGTTATCTTGAATAATTTAAAAAAAATTATGGTAGTATTTGTTCTTGCCCATTCAATGTTTTTTATGTGTAGATAAAATAGAGGGGAAAAAATAAATACTTCTTTTCTAAATGTATTCTTTTCAAAAGGATTTATTGGTATTTTAATTTGCATTTTAAATGTCACAATATTTTTTTTTCTAGACGGAAAAAGGGAGTGCACTACACGAAGCGGCCCTGTTTGGTAAAGTGGAGGTAGTACGCATTTTACTTGAAACAGGTAAATCTGATTTACAGGAAACACTGAACAAATATCCTTAATATTCCTAATCTGGTGTATGCCTCCTCAAGTTTTGATTATACAAATTACTGTTACCTTTCTCAGCCTTTGCAAATCTAATCACATGTACCTCTCCTTAAAATAGTGTTCTTTTAGAATAAGAAATTACTATACACAGAGAACAAAAGGAATGTTTTCACTAAGGCTCAGAAATTCCATCTATGACTCAGTGTATGCCACTGTATTCTGAGAATAAATGTATTCTGAGAACAAAATGGCTACATAAAATTTTGCTATTCACTCTGAAAGACAGCCAAGAATACTCTTTGATCTAGAGGCCGGAAGACTCATGTTCACATTTATTTCCTTCACTTAGCTATTCCTAACAAACATACCACCCTGCTTGGCCCTTCATTTCCTGGATAAACTTTGAGTGCCTGTGAAGAAAGGGGAAGGCACTGTGTCTCCCAGAATTGTGTTTGTCCTGAAAGGACAGGAGAACAGGGATATAGATAGAATCCCAACAAACCTGTCTACTACATAAGAGTTTCAGAATTGTTGCAGGTAAATTACTCATCTAAACAACTGTCTTCTCACATAAATGAGAAGACCAATGAAAATGAAAATACTAGAAATTACTTCTCTGAGATATGTGAACTTCCATTACACTGAGGGATCTCATGTATTGTCAGTGCTTGTGGGGTTATATATTGCAAAAGAAAGTATGTCCTACTCACAGCTCCTTGTCCGAATCCCAGCTAGGGCATACCTGATCTGACATCTGCTTTCAGGAAAAAAGGTCTTTCCAAGATGATTTCCTGTTTGGATGAATGAGAAGGAGGAAGAAAGGGATCTTCACCTGCCCTCAAAAATACAGGGCCTGTTTCTATTAATTCACCTGACAGAGGAAGGACTGGAGAACATCACACCAACATAGGAAGCCCTTAGACCACAGATGAAGAAGACCTCTTATAGACAGTACACTTTCTAGCCTCTGCCAGAGAACAATTGTACAAGAGCAGAATCTTCACTGTGAACTCCTTCAACCCCAAATGCTCTGCACTTCTGCAACACTCCCCACCTGCCTTTTTTTATCTAACGATCCCCTTTTCCCTAGTTCTGCTTTACAAAACGACTCAGAAGACGTTATAAGTAGCTACTGCAAAGGGAAGATGTAAGTTGGTGTGTCTGGCCTCTGAAAATCAGCTGCCACCGCTTCCAGAATGTCCTTATAAATCCTGCTTCCTCTGATTTCCTCTATTCGGTGTCCTGAGAAGAATCTCATTCTGTTTATTAGGGCCTTTCATGCCTTTACTTTTTATGAAAGTACATCTGAACCAAAACCAACTTCAGTCTTCTAGCACTAGGCAACATTTCCAGTGTAGCCCCTACGAGACAAAGGTGGAGAGTCACGCAGTATCATGTACAACAGGTTCTCTGAGACCTATCCAGGATAAGCCTCAAATTTATTTATGGTTATGTTCACGGTTTGAGCCGAACAATTACTTTGTCAACAGTTTGAGCAGTCTTTGAGGAAATGCACAGAGCCCTTATGCAAGGTATGGGTATTTCAGTCTACTCAGAGCATGAATTTCAAACGCGTCAACGTGAAGTACAAAACTTCTAAGGTTAATAACTTTTTCAGTATTGCTCCCAGAACACATACTGGTACTGTGGACTAGAAAATCCCCAATGAACCAGAGCAGTTTGGGGAGAATTAGAATCCAGGAATGTAAGAAAAACATTCAGAGAATTTCTTGATTTTATAAAGTATTATTTTCAGGATGCCTGTTTCTTAGGAACAGTCTGTTAAGATAGTCCCAAGTTTGGTTTAAGAAGCTTACTTTATATCCCCATGAGTTACAGAAACATAAAAACAACCCATGTCAGCATGTGAATTTTAGGCTACTCAAGCTTTAAACAGAAATGGATGCTGTACTTCAGCTATAACACAGCTGTTAATCTGCTACAGTTGTAAAACCGCTTGCATTCAATTTGCCAGATAATTGAGTCTGATATACCACATTTATAATCTGAAGTACTTGGGGTTAAAAATTCCACCACAGATCATTTTCTTTTTCAGGAATTGATACCAACATAAAGGACAGTTTGGGTAGAACCGTTTTAGATATTCTTAAAGAGCATCCATCTCAGCAGTCACTCCAAATTGCAGCTCTACTTCAGGGTAAGTCGTATTCAGTTATATGTTTGTTAGAGACAAATCAGAATAGCGTGGAGGAATATTAAGATACATAGTGATTTCTACTCTTTAAATATTTCATTATATGAAAGTAGTCTTTTGAATTAAAAAGACAATTCTTGTTTGCTAGATACACAAAAGTAAATGGTTGAATATCTGAATTTCAGAGTAAACCCTTTCTTCTTTTGGACAATAGACATTAACATGGTGTGTCACAGTTACTCTTTGTACATTCTTGATTATGAAATAACATACTGTGATATTTCACTGCAGTTCCATTAAATTGTGATGGTAAACTACAATTGAAATGCTTGATTTGTTCATAAACAACTATGACTGAAAGATGATGACCAATTTTTCAAACATTTAATTACATTTTTCTCATTTTCCTTAAATTAAAAAAAAATTAAACCAGGCAGTAATTCTTGTCATTATAGCAGAATTAACATAATTTTGTTGTACATGTGTTTGTTCTCATTCCTCATCTTACTTTCATGGTATAAGACTGATGAAACTCCATTGTTTACTTCAATTTTTTACTCTAGAAGATGGCAGTAAAGTGATGAAACATGAGCTAGTATGTAACTCAGTGTTAAATATCATTCATTCTCTTCTATGGAATTTGTTCCCTGCATTTTCAGGTTAGTTTTTCATTAACTGTGTTTGAGAGAGGAGTTCCCTGCAGGTACCATTGCTGCATCTCCACCTGTGTTGATTATTCCCATCTTTAAATAAGGCATTTTAATCAGTTCAGTGTTGGTTCTACATATGAATTAGCTCATGCTTCAGTCTCCCGCATAACTCTATGTCATAAGAACATTTCCTAGAGAAAATGAGGTCATGTGGCCACACTGTGTCCTTCAGGTTTTCTTTCTGAATAACTTCCAAACTTGTTAGCCAGCTTCAGTAAAGTTTTCCAGTGAGATGATGGACTGAAGATACAAAGCTCCCGTAAGTATAAGGAAAATTTTGCAGGCTGGAGGAGAGGTGTTCTTTTAAGTAGCAGATTCAGGTTATAGCTGAACTGAATTAACAGCTTGCCTTGAGGTCTCCCTCTCTCCCTCCTTCCTATTTTCTTTTTCCCTTTCTCCCATTCACCCCCTTCCTCCTCCCCTACTTCCAGCTACACAGCTCTCTTCCATATTCCCTGCTTACAGGAGACTGCAAAGTGATCTGATTCAGTTCATGAACCAGTAATATATAAAATATGTAATTTATTGTATTACTTATATTTAATAGTATGTAACAATAATAAAACTAAGATTATAATTCTATAAATATACACTTGCTTGTTTTAATGAACTTGCCTCCTCCGTGATTCAGGCCCCAGACTTAGCTCTGTCCCAGGTAACTGGCAGAAATGTGCATCAAAAAGTGGGGAGGAAGATATGGGTGAGGGGAGTCGGACTTCCCCCGTCAGCAGAAGGGAGTTCCAAATTTGACCCAGACTGTATGGTGAAACCTCGACCTTTATGTCCTCACAGCTGCAGTGTGAACATACCACTATACAGAGGAAAAGAGGATTAATATCATACTTAAACTTCTGCAGTGGCAGGAAAGGGGTCAGTCGGAGCTTCCACTTTGTTAGACACCCAAATCAATCATCCTTCAGATATTAATCTAAGATTCATTGTAATGTCCATTCGCCAACTAAACTAATTTTCATTTTAGTATCTCTGTATTGTTCCATTTTTCTCCTTAGTGTGATAACCTTGCAGTCTGAACCCCACTGATGAACAGATTTTCTTCGAAGAATCCTTGCTCTATGAAAAATAGAGCACCCAAACCCCTCTCAAGGGTTCGTCATGTCGATGGATCAGTACTTGCCCTTAGTCTTTACCACAAAACGGAAATATATCAAGTTCAAGGCTTTTTGGTGCTTTGACATGCAATCTTTTTCACGTGTATGCCTTGAAAATATAAAGACTGCTTAGTAGTTTCAGCTCATATTAGTATGATGAAACTGTGCTTGTAACGAGCAGCTGTTTATTTTTGCTCAGTCTGCCTTATAGTCAGAAGTGATGGGCAAGGACAAAAAATGTTTACAAAAATGTCATTCTGAGTCTTAAGAAAACCTGAGGAGTCCCTTCAGAGCTCCCTTGCGGAAGCCACTGAGATTCTTTTTCATCAGCAGAGGGTTCGCTGAAGTTTTAACCATCAAAGATAAAGTTTGAACTGTGAGCTGAAGTTGAAAAATAAAATCAGGAGTGGCAGGATTCAGTGTACTGATGACACAGCAGACCTACTCTCTTCTGAAAAGCCAGCTGAGTATGCTCTTCACTGAAGTGTGTCCTGTTGTAGCTGAAAATCAGTGAAGCACTGGGATTTTGGGAAACTCGAATGTACTGTAACTGCGTTTGACGTCAGTGGGTAATGAAATCCGTGCAAAGAAAGGGCAATTGCTGAGAGAGAGTCAGTGGCTTCCAAATACATTCCTGGGAAAGCTCCTGTCTTCAGACGGTTGTCCAGAGGAGCTTACGTGTCTCCTTCATGTAGACTTACAGGAAAAAGAAAGTACATTAATGGTGTCAGGCAATTACTGACCAGATTTTCTAAGTTTCTTGCTAATTTTTTTCTTTATGCAGACACAATGGCATTGAATTGATTCTTTCAGCTTGTTGCCAGGGTAGAGTAAGATTTTATCACCTACCATTCTCATTAATTTTTACCATTTCCCCCTTGCACTGTTATGAGTGTTTTTATGCAGTTTATAGTACTAACATAGCATAATATTTGTCCCTGCCACTAGTCACTAGCTTTCAAAATGTAAAACAAAGACTGAAGGATATATCTAAACAGACTGGCAGAACTAGACAAGGAAATAACGTGACTGGTATTACTGGTGGGCCTGATAGGTAGTGTTCTGCCCTATACACAGAGGGATAATGGAGTTGTAAGAAAAGTTTTGAAAGAAAAAGAGTTGGTTTTGAGGATATTTATGAGAAACTTCTTTGAAGAAGAAAGGAATTTCTGTCTTTAGAAGCAGTTCATGGAGGCAATAATACTAAGTGTGTTCACCTGATACCAAAACCCACAGGACAGGTAGCCTCCTGTGAATGAGGCCTCCAGAATTTAAGAATTGTGGGTAGAAGTTTCTGTTGGTTTTCACCCTGTTTTTAAGAATATTTCAAAACTACTTTTTACCGATTATAGGTTAAGAAGAAACAAAACCTTTTGCTAGCGAGGTTTTAGAAGTCATCCTAGTGTTTTTGTGATCTTTACATCTTTTCTTGCTATCCCAAGAAAATAGTAATTGAAGTTTCTGCACATAAAAAAATATTTTTTTGTGCATTTGCAAAGTCTGCCATCTTTTTGGAGATTTTGGCATGTTATCTGATAGAAGGAAAATAAATAACAAAATCATTTTAAAGAGCTACCTGAAAAAGGCTGAGTAAGGTAAACATAACCTGAATTTTTTTTTTACTGCCTGTTAGTTAGAGATGGAATTATTAGAAATGACAGTTCAAGTTTAATTCTTTTTCTTCCATATATGTCCCGTCATTTTCTGTCCCTTGCTCAGGTCTGAGTTGCATTGATCTCAATTAAAAATACTTATTACAGTTTAGATTCTTATTGTGGCAATGGAGAAATAGCTGCTTAGGCATTATGTACTCAGAAAGCGGAAAATGAGAATATTGTGCCAAGTCAGACTGGTCTACTGGATGCGTTTCATGGATGTAGTGAAACCGCAGCATTCGGTGCTGAAGCAGTTAACGGTGTTGGCACTTAGGGCTTTATAATTAGGCATTGAAGATAAAAGGGATGTTGCCAAGGCTAGTAGGCCTAAAATTAAACCGACCAGCTGTGTTTTAGTTTTAGCACATGTGAACGTGACGCAGGTGCACGCCATACCATCGTTCAACTCTTTCTGCACAGCCCACTCTGCTCTCCGTTAGAATCTTGCTCTTTTACTATTTCTGGAAGCAGAATTCTTGTTATTATGACAAAAAGGAGTTAGTAGATAAACAGGTGAAAACTGACGTGAGCCCCAGGAAGGCGCAATAAGCTCTGCTGCACAGGCAGGGTGGAGGGAGATGTAGTGGAAAGCTGTTTCCTCTCGCTTCTGCTGAAGCTGCTTAACAACCTAACGCTGTTTGTACATGTTACCGAATTATTCATAAATGGAAAATGCATAAGCAGCTGCAGAACCAGGACTCCTTTCTCCTCCCCTCTGCTTAAATAGCTTTGGTGTCATTAGCACTGGCTTCCTTTCTTGTACTCTCACTCTCTCCCTCTCTTTCTTTGGACAAGTAGATCTTCCATTCCCTTGAGTGCAGGAGGCCAGGCTCACTGGAAAGACGGAATAGGTTTCCAGTCAAGGATTTAATTACAGCTGTGCAGGATGAGAAGAATTGGGATTTCAATCCCCCCTTGTTGGGGTTTTGGGGAGTCTTTTTTGTTGGTTTGTTGTTTTGTTTTATTTTTCTGGGGACTTCTCAGCTCCTTTTATAGGCTGTAGTGCAAAAGCTGTAGAGTATTAACTATGTTTATGAATTAATTTAACTGCTGTTGTTTTGGGGACTGAAAGTTCATCTGTGCCCTTACCTATCTCATGATCAGAGCAGCACTCGAGTGCTTGCTCCTGTTTATCTTCCCTGAACACGTGCACAAAAGTCTCCTTGTGTGCCTATGACTTAACCATCTACTGATTCAGGTTTCTCTGGTACTAAGTTAAACTTGAGTCATCCAGAATTGTCCTCCAAAATTTCGGACGCTGAAGTCAGCCCAGCCTCCCCCTCAGCTCGTTTGTCACCTCAGCACACCTGATGGCAGCAGCTGCCCGTCATTTTTGATAACGCTGCTGCTATAAAGAGAAGGGGAGGGGGGTTGCCGAGTCTCAGGTGGGCTCATTGTCAGGGGGTGAACGAGCTGGTTTGGGGGGGAGCTTTTTGAGTGCTCCTGGACTGGGGCAGGACTGGGTGGAGCTGTGGGATCCTCAGCCAGGTTCTGGGAGAGCCCTGGGGAGGGCAGAGGGTGCTCTGGATGTGGGTGCCCTTCAGGAAGACAGGGAGTGAAGGAGAAGGAAGGATGGCCCTTCAGGGATGTTGGCAGTGGAGGGGAGTCATTTCTAAACCAGTTTTATTCCTTCTATCCAGTTACCTGGAGAGCCTTCTGGTTGAAAAGGTGAGTGTTCAGATTTGTTCTAACCAAATTTGGCTTTTTTTAGAGTTTGAAAAGCATTTTTGGTCTCTTCAGGGGAAGCCACTCTAGGGAGGAACTCTATGAGAATCCACCCCATGGCATGGCTGAAGTAGGCTCTAAAAACAAAGGGGAAGGAGCCTGTATTTCATTTAAAAAAAAAAAAAAAGTTTTTTGGGTTTGTCTTTTTTTACTTTTCCCTTTTAATGGGAAAAAGTTCTCTGAGGCTGCCGTAGCCATTGCTCTAAAAGCCAAGGTTTATAAAGAAAGCAAAAATCTTGACCCTCCCACTTTACTGCGGGATTAGGAGCTGGAGGAGCTGAAGTGAAAGCAAGCTGTGCTCTGCAGCCTGAGCTTTTACTGCTCCTGCAAGTTCAACAGCAGCTCCAGCTGAGCTGGGCTGGGTTCTCTTCATGGCTGACCTTCCCAGCTCCGGCCGCACTGCCAAGAGGCAGCCGTGTCGCCCTGCTTGTGTGTAAACGCTTTCCCTTCTGCTGGGCTTTGGCCTAACCGGTGTCGCAGAAGCTGGAAAAGCTGCAGTTCCAGCAGTTCAGACTCCCCAGTGCTTGTTACCTTCTGGGGTCCCCGTTCCTCATGCTCTTATTTCTGCTGCTGCGTGACCGCTTTCATGCTATGGCTTTTTGTGTGCTGCTTGGATTGAGTGGGGCTGTGGTAAAATGGGGTGACTGTAGGAAAGAATGCTATTAAGCTGGCAAAGTTTTTGAGATTCTTAGTATTAATCCTTACTGAACTGTAACGTGCCATTTGAGCTGATGAAGTAAAACACTCCATTTCTCCCAAAGCAGTGTGGTGAGGCAATATCTCCAAAGTGTATGTTAATGTATGCTTCCTTCACCCCTTCCACGCCAGTCCTGCTGGCTGGCTGTGAAACGTGGACCAGGGTGACAGAAAGCTGGTGAAGGAAGCATTATAAATCTGACCGGTTGTGTCCCAAATAGCCTTTATTCTCCCTGATTGTGAGAGTGATAGGCTTGTCTCTGAACTCTGAGACCACAGCTGGGGACACTGTGCTGGTCAGTAGGTGGTATAATTGACTAAGCTTGGCTTTGTTCTGAGTTATCTTTCTTTTTTTTGAGGAAAGGGATGGAATCCAGAGCAGTCTCTTGAGTACACTGTAGGCAGAGCAGGTGATGGTAATGGTGACATCTTTTCCAGTAAGCTTGGGTGGGCTTTGAAGGTGAATTTCTAGCCAGCTGCAGGTGGTTAGAATTTGGTTGTTGATGGAAGCAGCCAGGGCTTGTGTGTACTTTGCCTTCTGACACAGATCACCTGTTTTGTGTCTGTTTCTTTGATAATATTGTGTGTTAGTACGCATTTACCTAGACTGTAAGCCTCTCACAGCTGAGTCCGTGTCTTTGTCTTGTACATCTATGATAGAATTTTCAATAGTATAAAACCAAGTTAGGGGTCAAAGTCCCACAGAAGTTTAAGTTTTAAGGGTTGTACCCTGCTGGCCCTTTCTAAACCTCTACACCATACCTCGTGCTGAGCCTTTTGTAGAGGTTTTCTGGAAGGAACTCTGCAGTTTTAAAGTAAGTATTTGAGACTTAGGCTGAACCTGGGATTTCCTCCTCAGAACTAGCCTTCAGCAGGTAAGTGCATTGGTCTGAAAGTGGGGCCTGACAAAGAATAAAAATGGAGTGTTATTTTAAAACCAGTCTTGCATGATGTTGGACAGCAAAGTTAAAGTCCTTCACAACCCCCCCTGCATTTCCTTTCCTAATAATCTGTATTGATCTAATAATTTTAACTCTCCAACCTGGTAGAACTTCATTTTAGGTTTGCTTTTGGACGGTTGCACAACTATCAAGCAAATTTTGGGGCATAAATTGCTTTTTTTTCTTTTATTTTTCTTCGGGTGTAGCTCCCTTTTTGTTTCTCCTCCATCTTGCACATTAACTTGACAAATAATATAGCTGACAGAGCTGGAAAACACACCAGAGCATTTTGTTATGCTGCTGGTTTTCTCATGGCTTCTTACAGCTCTTCTTGTGCTTTCAGTGCTACGCACAAAAAAAATAGAAATGCTCACTTTCAGATGAAGAAATGTATGACAGGTTATCCAGGGGACCGTTGCCAACTATCAAATTTAATATATGACACTTTCAAATCATACATTCTTTAAAAAAAACCCCAACAACCTGCAAAGCATTCTGAAACTGCATGCTGTTCTCTGCCATTTCCATTTTAATTTTCTCTGATGTCTATTTTATCACAGATTGTATTTGGGGTTTGGGATTTGTCATTTAATCAGGAATAACAGCAAGCTAAACAAGTGCATTGTAGACTGTAGAAATTAAATCAGATTTCACTTCCCAGAAACTCTTCAGTCTTTCAGTTTGATATTGATGTGAGCAGTTATTTTAGTTTGCTTTTATGTCTTGTAACATGTACTGTGTGGTAACTATCTGGTATCATAAAGAACTTGTTTCAGCAACTTCAGAAAATCAAGAAAATGCAGATGCAGAATAACTGCCTGAACTGATAACCAGTCACTCTGCTGGGGGAAAAAAGCACCACTATTGCATAAATTAATTTATAATTTATTATTTAAATATTTGTCCTACAATAACATTCATTAAGGTTTTGGTGTCCCGTTGAGCTAGCTTGTGTACAAAAGCACATGAAAATAATGTATATAGTTATGCAAAAATAATAGTAATGAAATTGAAGTTTAGCACATCCAGCATTCCACATTTTTCTGTTTTTATAAACATCAGCATGAAGGTGGGACAAGGGAAGTTTTAAGGAGGAAAAGCTCAAATTTTAGAACATTGCTTTTTAGACTGCTGTTTTTAACTATATTTTTTTAGTTTGCGTTCTTTTTTCTCATGCACTGTCTCTGTGCTGCAAGCAGAATATTTGGTTTTCTTACAGTATCAGTGTAGCTACTTATTTTGAATATCCTGAATATCTTGACCAAGAACTCTTCACAAACTTAGAACAAAAGAAGAGTCTTTCAATGGTAATAATATAATGGAACAGTTACACAGATATTTCAAGGGGACAGGAAAAACACAGGGATAGTCACAACTCATTACTCCTACGATGAGATTTCTGTAACAGTTTCAGCAGGTTAAAGAATTAGCCATTATAGTGTTTTATAATACTTTCAATAATTGATTGCCTTGCAGCAGTGTTTATAATTACAAGGTTATAATATGAAAAATTGGAAAGGCTTTAATGAAAAATGAAGTAGCAAATATACTTTTGATTGGAATAAACCCCCTTAATTCAGTAGTTTAAGTGTATGTGTATCTTTAAATTGCAGAATATATGGAAACGGGAAATGCAAGTGTTTCAGAGGAACGCCCACTGGAATGTGCAGAACATCAGTCTTGCATTTTGTCCCCAGAAGTTCCTCCGTCTCCAAAGGCTAAAAGTAAATACACATACTCTGTGAATACAGAAGCTGTACTGAACTTATCTTTAATATTAAAATTACATTGCTGACACATTCATACAAACATACAAAATGAAAAAGGGAGATTAAGAAAGTTATTGATACCGAGAAGCTTTTTTCCATCACGAGTTACCTCTCTTGAGTACATACACTGTAATCCATGTTGTATAGGAAAGCAAAGAGCTGTCTGCTCGGACAGAAGTCACTGATGCATCATGATGTGTTACATTATGTGATCTTAAGGCTTTTTAATTTATCTGACCTTACACATTTCATAATGAAGTAAACCAAGAGGACACTAGATGTGTCAAAACTACTCTGCAGGCGTTGTTCACATTCAAGTTAAAGATTACGTTTCCTTTGTCTTTCCCAGTGAGTACCTCTTCCAACTGTTCCATTTGGATGCCTTTTTCACAGATCATGTGTGTTGTGCTCTCCCATTCACCTCCTAACGTGCCTTTCGTACACGGGGACTATCGCTGTCGTGTGCACGTACTTTCATCTTGCGGTCCGATTCACCCTTTGCGCACCACGGCCGCTTACATAGGGCGCTTCCCGAGTGTGATGTCCTGCTCTTCCATGAAATTCATCCTCCTGTAGAACCAAACCTGACTTCTGTAATCATCCACAGTAAATGTCATTGACTGCTGGCAAATAACCAAGTCTCGCTATTTTGGTTTTGTTGGGGGGGTGTTGTGTTTAGTTTTGGGGTTTTTAAGGTATGTTTACAGGGAGAATTTTTATTCATGAGAAAACTAAGCTTACTGCTTCATGCCAGATCATGGTCTTCATGGTGCTAGTAAAGGAATGCTCTAGTTCCATTCATGGTTCCCATTGGGGTACTTAACCAACATATGGTGTAAAAAGAGAAATAGTTCCTTTGAGATTAGTAGAATCATGAAGTCAACTAACCTATGCAATAGAAATACCCGTCCTGAAATTAAGTAGTAAATATTTTTAAAATATGTTTTACTTCTTAACGATAAGGGCATGATCTCACATTTCTTGTTTCTGCTTTCAAGGTGTAAATACTGTAAAACATGCTAGCTGGCTTTTGCTTGTCTATTGTGTAATCTGATTCTAAAGGAAAGAAATTGTACTTGATCGTGCTTCCCATCCATCTGTCTGCCGTTCTCTGACAATCTAATTTCAAATAATTTAAACCAACTTTGGAAGAGGGATAGCGATATCAATTGCCTTTCTGTGACTATCATGAAAATAAATACCTGGATAGAGGAGAGACCTTAATTAGTACCTGAACCGAAAGATATAGGCAAAATTTGTCTTTTATGTATTTGTTCTGGCAGCAATCAGCCAGCTGGTTAGCATACACTTACAGGTTGGTCAGCGCCCTTGCAGTTCCAGTTTTGTCACACAATTTATTCTTGCCCACTAAGAAATATTGCAGGCTGTATGTGGGAGGACATGGGACTTGGGACATGAACATAATTGTCTAGGAAACAATAGTCCTGTTTCTTTCCAGGGCACTGCATCATGATTTTAGAATAGGTCTTAATTTTTAGATATTTTACTTCCAATTTTTACTTATAATCTGGAATAACTTCAAATTTCCAATTAAAAAGCAGAATATAAATAAACCTGATTATATCTTTGTTTAATTTTACAAGTTTGTGCAGAGTTACCATTGACTAAGAGTAACAAGAGTTTTGAGTGGCAACACTTCTGTTACTTGGATATTAAAAGGCAATTGGATGCTTTTAATTAATGGCTTTTGTTCCTGGCTCTGAAAATTTCAGTCATAACTAGCCATAGTTGTAATTTAAAAAAATATTTTAAAATATTTATGTTTACCTACCATAACAAATAGTGACTATGAAGAAAAATGACACAAAGAGCTCTAGACCAAGCAGGTAGAGTCTTATCCAGGGCTGCTTTAGTTACATGAATGTACATGTGTGCATTACATATATGCTGAGCTTAATATGCTCGTTCTGTTTTTCCTCTTCAGCTTTTTATTCCCCAAGATGGAGTAAAATGGAATTATCTCTCTATTTTATCAAGTCTAAGGACTGTAGTTTCCAACAGCGTGACTCTTGTAAATGTAGTCAAGAGAAGGGGTTTCTTATTTGCCCTTGGAAAAACTAGGCTTTTGCTCATATTTTCATTGCCCTTACTGAAGGCAGCTGTGTAATACATCAATTATCAGAACCTAACGCACTTGTTTGTAACCAGCAGCTTTCTCCTCTGTGGAGGTCTTGTTGCTGGCAGTGAGCTATTTGCAGAAAAGTTAGCACTCAATGAGATTCTAATCCTTATTACCACCAGTATTTCTAATACTGACCCTCAGTTAGTATAGATGGATAAAGCCCATTTTCTTACTGTTCTGGTAGATTTTTTTTTTAACTAAAGATATCTGCTAAATTAAGGAGAAAACATGAAACACAACGCAGAATGGACTAAACATGGGTTTCTGATAGACTGCTGTAGGGAGGCATGCTTTCAACTCGTGGGTTTTGCGGAGTGGATCCTTCCACCATTCCATTTAATCCTGGGAAAGTGAGCAAGAATTGTTTATAAAACATGGCTACTTTGATGGGACAGATGTGCATTCTCGGAAACTCTGTTCCAACCTACTTACGGTTTATGGAACCGATGTAGTGTATTAATTGATTGCAGCAGCAAACATGAACCCAATGCAGAGTATGGGACGCTGATTTTGTATGTTTGTGGAAACTTTCCTTTCTTGGATTAATTTGACATTCTTGGATAGTTGCTATTTCTAGCCAATTTTCAGGAATAGTAAACAGAGAAGGGGTAAGTATATATTGTAATTAATCCTAATTAAATGCAAGGTATAGGGGAATGCAGAAGTGCATAGATTACCTCCAGCGATTCCCATTCTGGAATGAGATGACATTATTTTTGAGGGGAGAACTGTGCATGAAGATCACTGTTTAGATGTTAAGGCATGGACTATAACAGATACTCAATAAAATTTAAAGACTGTGCATTTCCTTTTTAGGCATAAATTGCCCCTGGTATTCTAATTATTGACTAATGGTGTGTCTGTTTTTAAAGGTGAAGCTGTGACTGGAGAATTATCAAAGCTCTTAGATGAAATCAAATTGTGCCAAGAAAAGGAATACTCTTTTGAAGATCTGTCTCATACAATATCAGACCATTATCTGGACAATTTTAGTAAAGTATCAGAGGAAGAACTTATGACCAGTGGAAGCCAAACCAAGCTTAATGTAGTAAGTAAGATGGGATACAAAGACAATATATTCAGTTATATCTGCTTTATTTATGGCACATTCAAGAAAGAAATAGTACAAGAGTGAGAATAGTACAAATCTAACATTATAATAGAAAAAAAATGAGATAACATGTACTCCTTACGGATTTAGAATTTAATGTTCCCATTATTTTACAAAAATACTGCTTACCGCACCTCGGAATAGCTTTTTGTGGTACCACTAATAGGACCAAAAGTTCAGGTTAGTTGTTCTTTTGAGTGTGGGGAGTGTAAGGAAGGGGGTTTTGAGAAATCAGTTGGAATTGGTATGCTTAGTACTATACTGAAGACTAAATGCTTGCAGAATGTGATCCGCCGTGGGGGGGGGGGGGGGGGGGGGGGGGGGGGGGGGGGGGGGGGGGGGGGGGGGGGGGGGGGGGGGGGGGGGGGG
>JAVJGG010000062.1:14843210-14910204 GCA_035590195.1 Aviceda cuculoides | reverse complement strand
CCCCCCCCCCCCCCCCCCCGAAGATAAGCATCTTCAGTTATAAGTCTTATTATTACAATATAGCTTTCCCAGTAGCCTGACTGAGTTTCTAACACTGAAAATTGTTGTGGTTGTGATACTTCAGTGATTTCCAACTACGGTTGAAAATAGGACTTCATTACTACTAATCCTGTGAATAAAGTGCTCTAGGATTCATTTTTTCTTACAATGTAACAAGGCTTTTTTTTTTTAAATTGAATTCTCATCCTCAATAAGTAAAGGGGATTGCCCAGGGAATAAAGCACAGAACAGAGGGAAAATGCTAAGTGCTAAATTTCAATTAATGTAGTTAATAAGTTAAGAAAAATTATGCTCTCATATGTGGGGAAAACCATGGCAAATTAAGGACTTTTATGTTCTAGAGGATTTATTACAATATATGTAGACAGAATGAGATTTACTAAGATGGTTATCTGCCTTGAAATGCAGTAGATACTTCTGTAAAGCCCTTCTAGATGTTTGAATGATTAGATACCTAACCCGTGTTGAAGTTGGTCTGAACAAGGTAGCGATCCCATTTAAGCATTTTTATACATATTGCTAGTGTCTCTCTGTATTTAGGTGCTAACTGCTATTTAAATCTGCTCAGCTGCTGTTTTGCAGAAAATGTGTTTTGCAGAAAATGTAATCCATATAATGCTGTCTGCTCAGACGGAAATTTTTACAGACCTAAATGAAATACAATGTGAATAGGAAGTATTCAGACACTAAATCTGTAATTTATGTGCAGCAGGCAAATACAAAGGTAAATTAGTCAATACGTTTTTTGAGACTTCATCAATTTATATATTGAACTAGATGTGAAAACAGATCTTCAAAAATGGGGACTGTTTAAAGCATGTTGCGGTGCTCTCCCACTAGTGCACCCAGCTATTCTTTCAAAGAAAACTAGAATTAGGATGATGGGTATACGCTCCCAACACGGAGTCAGGGTGGAGGGCAGAGTGTGTTTTCCCCTGGAGTAAACCCACCTATGCAGGTCTATATGGAGAGGAATCTTTGCTGTGATGTGGGATTTTCCTGTTTGATCTAAACCATCCATTTCAGTTTTGGGTTTTTTTAAGTATTTTAAGGTCACTCAGTCTGTTCAGTTGCTACCTGGCTGCCTTGCATCAAAAAAAGGAAGCTGTTCCCAGTTTTGACCCGCTGTCTTTTAGTTTTGGGGAAGTGCTGCTTTCCCCCGGTGTGTAGACTCCCTGTACGGCGCGCGGGTGGTACGAAAACGCACGCGCGCTGTGAGGAGACATCAAAGAGTTATGGGGAAGAAGCGCTAAAATGAAGAGTCCTGTTGAGCTCCGAAAATGGGTGTGATGGTGAACGCTGCCAAATACTCTGGGGGCAGGACCAGCGGGCATGGTGGTGGAAGTGTGACAGTAGGGTGATGATTGAAGAAAAATGAATATTTATGTACAAGAACAGAGAGAGAGAGAGAGATGTGGAGACATATAGATATGGACAGTCAGAAATAGATGCCTCGGGTATGTATTACAGCAGAGAAAAATTCCTGCAGCTCCTTCTGAAGCCCCGGGAAGCTTCCGTAACAGCCCCAGTAGGGTACGCGGGGTCTTCTCTCGCCTGCCATCATTCAGCGCACGTGCGCCGCTGCTGCGCACCCCGAGACCCGCCGGCAGCCCCGGCGTGTGGTGACACTGGAGCGCAGGCTCTGTGCCTGCAGGACCCAGTGTGGTCTCTTACTGGTACCAGCTCCAGCACGGGGCCGAGAGCTGTGCCTGGCGTGCCTCTACAAGCCAGCAGTTACTTTGGGTTCAGATCAGCAGTTTTTCCGGTGACTGCGCCAGAGCCAGCTCTGAGGAGGTGTGGGAGCCGTGTCCCTGGTAATGTGTCAGGTGATGCCATCTCCCGGATAAATGCTGGTTCCAGAGACCGTGTCTGGTGCAGGCTTTTCAGCTTCTCCTGTAGTCCGGTGATCCGATTCCAAAACCCCAAGTCACGACAGTTTGTGACCCTTAGAGAGGTTCTGCAAAGGAACTGGCTGCTAGGAGACATCTGTTTTGGTTTTTTTTTTCATCATGCTATTGTTCAGAGAAATAGGAGACCAAGACATGGCAATTTCTGTTTGGAATAGTAGCTTGTGGGTCAAAAACTTAGTAAGTTGGAGCAAGGAGCGGCAGGAGCCACCTCCTGAGGATGGCATGGGCATGTGAAAGAGAAAGCATCAGGAAGCAGAGTATATTTCGAAGCTTTTTTTTAAAAAAAACAAACTTTTTTTGAAGCTCTTTTGAAGAGGTCCAAATCACCTGTGGTACTGCTCTGGCTAAATAAGGTTCATGTTGATTTGGGACTGCAGAAGGGAGTGTCTGTCTGTCTAGGATCCCCAGCCTGGTATTCTCTCCTCAATTTAAGCGCCAGCCACTTTTATTTGAAAGAGCAGGGCTCACGGTGTAGCGTAAGGGCAGTGGGGTTGCCTGATTTTTTTAATGCACTGACTCGACAGTAAAAGGCTTTAGCTGGGAAGTGGGAGAGTGGCGTTTGGTTCTCTCTGGGGCATGAGGGTGGGTTTTAACACCACTTTTGTAGTCTTCCAAATGAAAGGACTGAGCATCAGCCTGTTGCTCCGCTCCAATATTCTTTCTGGATTTTACAACCGCTGGAAAAATAACCAGGGCAATTCTGAGAGCAGGACTTAGGACCTCCTATTCGCTAGCAAATTCTAATCCTTTTCTGGCTTCAGATGTCTTGCATTGTTTGTTGCTCAGTGATACAGCACCTGTAGAATACATTTTCTTTTGAAGAAGTTGTGGCTTCGAACTCTCTCAGGTCAAGGACAGAACTGAATCCATTCTTCCATTTGCTGAGTTATTGGACAATTAGTCATCCAACCACGTAGCAAGTTCTGGTATGTTTGGCCTAAGGGACTTGCTGCTTTTCATCAAATTTAGTGTAGCATTGAAAACTCCACACGTTTTATTTAATGTGTTTCTGTTGATGAGGTGTGACGTGTGACATAAGACATGTAAAAACCCAGAGGTTTATGTGCTGACAGTATTTTAAAGTCAAACAGGAAGCAGAATTTGCAGAGCTCTGAGGTTAGGTGAAACCGAAAAA
Source organism: Aviceda cuculoides (assembly GCA_035590195.1). Taxonomy (NCBI): domain Eukaryota; kingdom Metazoa; phylum Chordata; class Aves; order Accipitriformes; family Accipitridae; genus Aviceda; species Aviceda cuculoides. The sequence continues at coordinate 14,907,099 of JAVJGG010000062.1, read as the reverse complement.
AAAGCTTTCTGGATGAAAATTTTGGGTTTAGTCACCTTAATTCCAAGTTACTAGTCACCTCTGCATTGACTCTTCAGTTTCCTCGGGACATGGGAAGAGCTGAATGGGAAAATTGAAGGAGAGGTTCTTGAGGATGGAAGGCAGGAATGTCTGGGAGAGGGAGGGTGCAACGGAGCAGTAAGTGAGAGCGCGGAGGAGAACAGACCCCGGCGTCGCTGTGAGTAGGAGCGGATCTGGAGACGAGGAAGGGTGTCCCCGCGGGTCACTTCTGTTCCAAAAGCTGAAAGGGAAACGGGGAAAATTTGGGGGGTCTCAAAGCAGACTGCCCCTGTCCCCTGAATGAGGACAGCGATTGGTGAAGAGGGTGAATACTGTGAATGCTTGTTTGCCGAGTAGCACAAAGTCGGGTGAGACTGAGTTAATGTGATCTTTTATTTGAAGAGTATGTTATAAAGAATAAACTAAAGAAAGCCAAGTTAAAGCTACACTGGAAACTTTATAATTTCAGTGCTTGATTTTGCTACTCTGGCTGTGTTTCAGTGTACTTCTGATGTGCTGTCATGTAAAATATTAATTCCACGTTTCCTACTCTATCTTCACCAGTCATTAAAACATGTATATTATGAGATCAGACAACAATCCCCTGTTCATCATCTTCACAAAATTAAAGGCCAAACAGATCATAATTTTGCAGCTGGAAATGTGGGTTCTCATGCTACTTTAGAGAGCGCTCCAAAAAGGCATTTATACACGTAGGCATCACTTTAGTTGGAATTGCCCGTTTTTCTCAAAGGCTTGTCCATGGAGTGGGGTTGATGGTGAATTCATAGTTGTTTGTTTGGGATTTTTGTTGTGGTGGTGGTTTTTGTTTACTCCCAGTTCCTGTCTGCCTCTTTTTCCCATTTTTGTCATTGTGACTGGAACACACCCTCTGGTTCCCCTGTGTATGCAAAGACGTGGAAAGCCCCGATAGCTGCTGCACGGACGAGCTGGGAAAGCTTTATGCTTGTGGATTGTTCAGTCCTGACGTAGTCGTTTTTCTGTGTTTGCTAAATACAAAATTTGCACTCCAAATAACTGGGATTTGATTGTTCAGCAGGTCAGAAAAGGAGCTGTGCTTTGAAACATGTTCCAGAAATCATGAGGTGGAAAAAGATGTAGGAAAATCCTCAATTGTATCACAGTTTAGTTAACTTAGGTGTGTCCTTTTAAAAAAAAATCAAGCTGTCTTAAGTATGATTGCTAGCAAAATCATCTTTTGACAAAAACTTAGAGTAGTTTCAGGGGTTTTTTTAAAAAAAGTATAATTTAAAAAATATTTATTTTCCAATAGATGGCAGTCTGGCTCAGTAATTTCAAGAACAAAAGCAGACATCTTATATAAGAGTTTTCCAACTTTTTTTCATTGCTATGTTAAAATCATGCATTTTTAACATGATTGATAGTACAAACTCCTTCAAAACAAGCACCTGTAGTTCTTATAAGAGGAAAATTTATTGAACATTGTGGCATACATTTAAAACATCACGGCTAAATTTAGAGGTGTATTATAACACACAGGTTACACATCAAGTTTGTATTCAAACAATCTGTGTGAATGCAAGAGCAAACAAGAAAATTTAAATGGATATGACTTGCAAAGCAGTGATCCAGAAAAATTGTGTCAGGAAACTGAACAGAAGAATGTCAAAGTGTGTATTGTGAAGAATCTTCCTGAGCTCCTGCAAGTAAATTGATTTAACTCAGATTCCTCTGTCCTTGGAGTGCAAACTAATGTCATTGCTGGTCTCTTGTCAGGTTTGAGGTTTGTGAGAACAAATTATTCTAAATGTAATATAAAAAAACAGAAACATGCTGTATTTATTGCAATGTATTTGCTCATCATGTTTCTTAATTTAAAAAAAAAAATCAGAAAAGATAAGTATGGCCTTTTTGTCCATGTAAGAAAAAATTTCTGTGGATACCGGAGAATATGTTACTTATTTGCTTTGGACAGCCTGGGATTGCAAAACAAAAACCAGGGTATTAAGAACGTCTGTGCTTCTGTATGTGTGTGTATGAGTGAATATCTATATTTGCAAGATGTACATATTGGATACAATACTTCTCAATCTTTTCCTTTCATAAGCTTGTTTAATGATTTTTTTCTTAAAATTAACTCTTAAAGGTTCATCTTATTCTGTGTTCAGTCCTTAAGAATGAATTTGAAAAGTGTTTTCATTTAGTAACAATAACTAGTCCCCATATTTTTGGCAAAGTCGTGAGAATTTTTGAACTAAAACTAATTTTAAAATAATAAAGAATCTGCCACATACACTTACTAAAACTGAAGCTCCAAATTGAAGTATTTTCTTCAGTCCCTTTAATCTTGTGTACTAGGTGGTTGCTTGCAGTGTTTGCTTTTACACGTATGCTATTGTGTTCACAAGTATAATACGTAAACGACATTATTGATTTGCACTTGCAAATGCAGTACCTTGCTGTCTTTGGATATGTGATGTGAGTTTAAAGACATCGTTCCAGAAAGTGCTTCTGGGCTTTTAGCAGCAGACTACATGTTAAAGGCTTTTACTTAATTACCTGGAATAAATACTGAGAATCTCAAGTTATAAGGTGCCCCTATCTTTTTTTTTGCTTAGAGAATAAAGCTGAAGATAGGAAGAACATGTAGGATTAGAATGACTGCACTACAGCAGGATTTCACAGAAGTGGCAGCAGTATATCTGATTAAATTTAATGTGGTTATGTAATAGATAATAAAGGCTGGCAGCAGTAATTTAAATTTGAACATGAAGAAGGCTTCTGTGTAGTCTCAGGAAAAAGATTTGGATTTCATCACAGGCATATAAATGTCAATTTCTGCTTAAGTCTGTCGTCCAGAAAGGAAAGTTGATACTTATGTACATTGAGAGAGAACCCCGCCCCCCCCCCAAAAAAAACCCAAACAACCAAACAAAACCAACTGAAACAACAAACCAAATCCAAAACCAAACCACAAAGCCCCTTAAAATGTCTTGTGTTAATGTTGTTGAAAGCAGTGATGGTATGTATTGAAAGAGAAGATGCACTTTTTACTCTCATGTCAGAATATCGAGAAGATGAGGGTATATAAAAGCAGTAAAACTATGATCATGTTTGGCTTATATATAAGGGGAGACTTGAAAGCATAGAATTGTGTGTTTTCAAAAGAAGATGGCTAAGAATGAATATATTGGAGGTGAATAAAATTTATGCATGGTCCTTTAGAAGTCAATTATTCTGATTAATTTTTTTCTCTAAGGCAAAGAACAATTTTTTTTGATAAAAAGCACACGTAGAAAAAGAATTTTTTTTATTTTACAAAGTATTTACCACTGGAATTTGTTGAAGAATTTTGAGGTAAACATTTTAGTAATATTATTCAATAATAGTGTTTGGTTTTAGTTTGTGGGTTTTTTAACATAACATTTGAACAAATAATGGCTGGGCTGAAATATTATAATGGCTAAGAGTGACCAGCTGTGCTGGAGTAAAATGATTACTATCTTGGATCAAATGTGGTAGCCTTTAGCAATATCACACACTTGCATATAGGCATTATTGAGAGAGTGAGGCAAAATTCCCCATGACGATGATGATGAGCAAGCCAGAAGTAATACAACGGCTGGCTAATGAGGATACATTAAAAACGCATTCAGGAACAATTTTGGTTACTTATTCCTTGGGGAGTAGTAAGACAATCAAGGCCTGATTGTTTGGGTCTATATGGAGAGAAGCAGATAAATTTTAAATTATTTAATAAAGTAACTTTTATGGAATTTGATAATACAGCTTTGCTGTATTTTACAGGTATTTATGATGTATTTAAAAAAAAAGATTTGTTCTGAGAGTCAGTGTTTGGAATATTGTCACTTTACGAAGTCCTTCTTTATAATAGTGATAGATAATTTATATATTGCCAAATTTTGACATTGCAAGAATTTTGTGTTAAGTTGCTCTTTAACTTTTATACGTAGTTCAGTTGTGAATCTTATTTTGCAAGCATATACTGACTCTTATTTCTGTGGGAAGTAAAAATCTGAAAGCCATCTCTCCCAGGATATGTAAACCTTACTTTTTAAGATTCCCTTGTTGCAAAGGTCTGCCCACTCTCTGAAGATAGGATTATATAACTTTAAAGATTGTTTTCAAAAGTTACCACGCAACAAAACCCCATCTGTTTGTCCCAGTTTCTAACGCACACAGTGGTATTTCCCACTGAGAACTGTTGTTGCTGTTGTTTTTTTATTAGATATTTTTAATGTGACATCCAGTACCAAGAATGCACTTGGTCAATATAGAATGATATACTTTCTATAAGCTACTTTACAAAATGATTTCTAATTTCTATTTAAATGTGAGCTGGTTATTGCAAAGAAGCAGGGGGAAACGTACCGACTTCATACGAATTTTTATCCCTTCTGTTAGGTAGCTTACCTAGCCAAGGGAAGTTCAGACAATTTTAATATATCCTTCCCTAGCCTGTGTTCTAGAGTTATTAAAATAGGGTTTGTTTTTTTCCCTATCCGTAGGTTATGCTATGCTTCAGTGCAGTTTTGTAGAGATTTCTGTGTTAAAGGGATCCTAAGAGCAGCCCTTTGGAGCTCCGCGCAGAATAGTTTGCCTGGCGGCGTGCTTCACGGCCAACTAAATCAGCCTGCAGCGCGCTGCTGCAATTCCTGGTGGGAGCATCGCTGGACAGTCCTCTGTCCACTTAGGAATATAAAACCCCCAAATATGACAACGCTTGCTGTGGTTTAAACTACATGGAGTGAGGTGTAATTAGGGGAAGGTGCTGGCCAAGCCACCAGTTCATCTAATCTGCGTTAAAACGTACCTACTCCTCTTCCGCCAGAGTGGTTTTCTGGAATATTTAACTGGTCTGTGCAATTATGTATTTGTGTGGCAAATTCCTTGACTATCGGATACTTGCAGGAAAATAGCTTACAGACAAATGAATCTCTCTGCTGTTACGTGTTTAGCTTGCACTGGTGAATCCTAACTGTATCTAATCCTTTTGCTCCAGTCTGTCGCGTCGTTTACTGCAATGACCCTGTATTACTGGGTTTTGCAGAACATGTGCTGCACATACAGGCATTTTCTTCTATTTGCTGACTATGTGCTTCCATTTATTCTTATATAGCAAAACCTGGCAGAGTAGAAAATAACAAATAGTTTGTGCACGCCCTCCATAACTTGCAATACTTCAGGCTTGTTCTTTCTTAAAGCTTTCCTTTTCCTAAGTAATCCTAGCATTTTCAAGTTTATTTTTTTTATGTAAATCTTGCCATGCTACCAACTGCTTCACTTGCCCTGCTGTGGACTCTTTCGTCTTGGCGAAATCTTTTACATAAGGATCTCTGATACGGTTGTAGCATTTTTTCCGTATAAAGTAATTATAATATAAGCTTTTCAGATCAAAGAGCTTGTTTGCCTTTATGGCTATAAAGCAGTATGTAAATTCGGGGTGCCCTGGAAATGATTAGTAATGTTTTATCTAGTCAAGAATCCTATTGGATAGCTATGTTTTATTAAATTAACCACAGCAGATTTTTTGCATTTTTTTCCCAAGGACCATTTTAGTTCAGAGACTGTCATATGGTGTAGTATTGAGCGCATAGTAATTTGAAGACCAGCCTCTGTTTCGTTATATTTAGATGAGTACCAAAGAAATCTACTATCGCAACAGGATTAGCCAGGATCTGAGGACTCTATTAGAACTGATCTTGAGATCGTCTTCCCAATATGAAATATATTTGCTTTAATTAAATCTTTTTTTGTATGTTATTCAGTGGTTCAGAAAACCCTCTTTTTCATTCCTATTTGTGCCATTATTTTTTTTTTAACATCCCCGAGCTGCCCGTGCCATTGTCGACACCGTTGCCAGGCTTGCATAGCAGAGCACTCGTCTCTTCCATTTCTTCCATACCCTCAGTGTCCATCATCCTGGGAGTGTGCAGTAGCGTACAACACGATGTCTGTTTTTAACTACAGTCTCCAACTTCATTTGGGATCTTCTGAGAGCATTTCAGTCACTTCTGAAGAACAGAAAAAGAAGATAATACCATGAGATTTCCACCCAAACATGTGATTTTGCAGTATTAACCTCAACTCTCTGTCGCATTATTACAATGCCAAAGCATCAGGAAGACTGATGACTTTTGCTATTACCAGGATATTGATCACCAGAGATGTTTCCTTCAAGCCCTGACCTTCCCTAGAGGTCTGCCAAAAATTTGTCGTGGACTCCTGCCCTGCGTTTCCCTTGGGTTTCTTCTCTCCTCAGACTTTTCTCCAGTGTTCCAGCTAGAATCAAATTTTCAACTTCTCCCTCCCAAGAGAACAAAAAGTTCTTTTCATCATGATCTTCCTTGGTTCTCTTAAAATTCATTTTCTCCCTGTTTGATGAGAGTGTTGCCGGCACAGGTGCTGAAGTCCCAAAGGTGGGGTCCAGCTGCCTTAATGTTAAATATCTCACGTCGCTGTGGATGCCCGGGGTGCTTTTTGAGTGGGGCGAACACGGGAGCAGTCGTTCCGTCACCAGCCGTGATTAGGGGTCAACAGCTACTCCGTAGGGTCCGAAACGAGGCTGGAAGCCTGTGCTGGGCAGCTGGACTCCCCCATAAGCCCTCAGGTCAGGTGCGTAAACATGGAGGGCTGTCCTGGGCAGCGGCCGAGATGTCCGCGTGGGGCTGGTGGATGTGACAAAGGACGCGGGAAGGCGCAGTGTCCCCAAGTGGCAGGGAGAGGCTGGCAGGGTGCTGGGCAGGGTGCCCGGAGGTGTCCCTCTGGTAGGCTGGCAGTGTTAGCGTTAAGGGTTGAGAAATGTTCGTGGAACTTTACTACTCTGGTTTATCGCGTTTGAGCAATAGAGTACATAACAATGTGTGAGATCTGTAAGGAATACGAAGGACTTCTCCAACATTAAGTACGATTAGATTTTAAATTCTGAAAACATATTTTTGCTCTCTTGAAAAATTAGTTTTGATCATTTGTTTAAAAAAAAAAAAAAAGCCTGAGCTTGAATATGCGGGAGATTTATTTTTCACAGTCATAGTAGATGTTTACCCTAGGGAAAGATAACTGAGTTAATAAGGAAAGAAGGAGAAAGAATGCTTTAAAATGTACTCTTTCTATCCTGCAATCTTAAACAAGGAATACATTATTCTAGAGCTTTTTAGCTTTTGATGTTTCTGCATATCACAGAAGTAGATATTTCTGTAATATTTCTAGAACTCTATCACTGTTGTCAGCAGGTACCAATGCAGGTTTGATTGTGGTTTTTAATACATAGTGACCTTAGAATAAATGGGTATTCTACGTACACGACATGATACAAACCGTAGGGGCAGGGGGGAAAATCTTAAATATCTTTTGTATGTACTTAAAGTCAACACTGATTTCATGTCTACTCTATTAGTATAAGAATAAAGTCGTTAAGCTTGGAACTGCCAGTAAAGCCTGATGATCACCATCTGATAGGAAATGCATGAGAAGAGAGAACCATATGGATATGTCTCTCAGTTGTTTTCTGCAGTGAGGGGAACAGCATCGTTTTATTCCTATGGTGTAAACAGAAGATGGAGCCTACTAATCCATCAGAGCTTCGCAAACCCCTACAGGATCCATTAAGGGGTAGAGATAAATGTAAATGTATGGTTTCACTATATCGTATTCTATGAGTCTTTTGAAGTTGAATAAGTAGGTACTCTTAGCAGCAGCTGTCCCAGTTTCCCTTTGCTGCTTCTTAGTAAGAGGTATATGAGTAATATTAATGGTAAATATTCTGCCATAGTTCGCAGGACAAAATGACCACCCATGATAAGTTAATAAAAAAGAACGCTTTCTTTAAAAATCATTTAGCAGCTGAAATTAGAACATTGGGCAACTTGTTTGGACTACTTGCTTAATTTCATTTTTATTCTATGCTAATGTCAACAAGCACATTTGTTTTATAATTGGTATATAAAAAAGATTAAGTATTTTTGTCCTTGAGTCTTGAAGTAGTTGACCACTCATGACAGAGTTTCACTGCTGGCAGACTTTTTCAGTCCCTGTGAATAAGCTCAGCAAGTAGAAAATAAATAGCAGAAAAACATATTGGACCAGATTCTTATATCTCTATAAAATATAAGGTCAGGAGTAATTCAGAGTTAAGGGGCAACTGCCTAATATTTACTATGCGTTAGAAATGTTTGCCCATGGAATTAACACAGATAACAGTGTGCTACAACTGCACCCCTTAGCTTTTCTGTAACTTCACTATATACTGAAACCCTGGCTGAGTTCAGTGGTGTAAGTTTTTCAGTTGACATAAGAAGCAGGAACCAGGCTTACTTGACCATGTACACGTCTGTTTTTACACCAGTTTCTTTGCTTTTCCAGAGGGATCTAAGAGTTGAATGATTTAGACCATTTTTGATCATTAATTTTCTTTTCTCTTGGCATCTGTCCTTCCTAAACATATAAGTTTCAGTTATAGTGCCATGAGGGAAAATCTCAGAAGAGGCTCTTCAATTTTATTTGCTTGAGTAGTTATTTGAGATTGAGCCGTTTCTATTAATACTACTGCTATTATTTCTGTTGGTATTGGTGCTCTGCCCAATATCTCTGCAATATGAACTGTTCACAGCCTGCAAAGAAGCAGCCTCAGTACTGCCTGTCAATCTTGGACAAAAATAATATCAAAATGTAAAAATGTTTGGTTCCTATGCTTTTGTCTGTCTTTTAATTATTGATAGTTGATACCTTATGGGTATTGGAATATTGACTACCTCACCCTCGTCTGTCCAAAGTGCCGTTTCCTTTACGGAATCTCAATGATTTTAACAGATCACTTTAGCCATAGGTACTTCATAAGAAATAGTGTTACCCAGGAGTTATAGATGAAGGCATGTTACTGGCTGAATTGTTTATCTGTATTTTACAGGACCTTTAAGACACTATATGATGACTGGCTGAAGAAAGAATTTAAGTATTAGCTCTTCAGCTACCTAGGAGTACGTCTGAAAAACAACATAAGGGTGTGCTTGTATTGCGGTAGATCTATACATCTATATACGTGGAATCTACCACAGCCAAAAAGAACAGTACAGATGAGGAGAGCAACCACTGTCCTAAATCTTCTGGTAGTACTGGTTATTGAGATGACTGCAGTGAAGTCACTGGTTTAATGATGTAAGACAGGAAAAAGCAGCAGCTTGCAGTGGGTGAGCTTCACGCTGGCGGTTTCTCCTACCAGCCACAGCAAAACCTTTGCCTTCCTAGTGAAGATGATTTCGAATTCTGCTCCACCTGCCACGTAAACCGGGCTGTGTTGAGCGCTGTTGCCCAGTTGATAGTATTCTGCGTCTCTCACGGGGGGTGGGGGGGGGTGATCCTTTTTTCTGTTGGCTCGAGAAGAATCTGAGTGCTTTCAATTTTTTTCTGAGATGAAAAGATAGATTACAATCTGGCTGATCTTTTCCAGTCAGGCCTTCAACATCTATAGCCTGTCAAGACGTTTCAACTGACTGTCAGCATTCTACTGCATTGTTTTTATTGATATAAATATTAGCACTATTTATTAATATAAATATATTTAGCACTTAGGTGACAATACAGCAAACTACTAGCAATTTGTTATGGATGGATCTGGATAATCTAGTACAAATGCTCTTCAAGGCCTTTTTGATTATCCACTCTTAAGCAGCATTCATCTTCAGATGACTAATTCAGTGCTGTATATAGTTCCTCATTAGATTGGCTTTTTCTATTCAGGTATGATTTTCTCTTATGGCCTTCATTAAGCCAATAGCAACTTAATGGAATCATAACTGCATTTTCAGTAATATGCTTCTACTGAGGATATGTATGCTAAATAAAAAAACAGTGCACTGGAGGAGTAATAAAGTGGTGACTTCTGCCTACTCACTTACCACCTGATTTTCTCCCCTTCTTTAATTTCTGTTCCTTCTGCTCTATTTCATGACAAATAATGTATTTTGTATAAGTTTCATCATTCTGCCACCCACTTATCCACCCTCTCTTTCACAACTTTAAAAAAGAAAAATACATGTTATACAGCTGATTTGCTTTGCAATTACATTGCACTGAGTTTTTCAAATGTTATATGATAACATTCAGATAGTATAGGGATGTTAAATACAGGGATGCCTCTGTAGTTATTCTGCAAGCAGTATTTTCTTTGTGACATTTAAAGACAAAAAATGCTGGTCTTTACTTTGAATTATATTTTTTCCTTTATGCAAAGGTAAATATGCTTGAGCTTTTAATTCTATTTAATATTTCTAAAAATATTAACACTTGATTTTGCTTTTCTTCTGGCTCCTATACCCTTCATTATCAGTCTCTTCTCTTTCAACTGGTACATGATTTTTTCACAGTGAGTCACATTTAGGAATGAGTCATGTGCATATTGATTCAGGGAGACACATAAGCCTGTCATTAACATGAGAAATCCCATTAACTTAACTGGAACTATTTGTGTGCTTAAACTTCAAGACTGGAGAAAAAACAAAAAAAAAAGTTACCAAACCCCTGCATTTTTGCACAGCCTACATTTGCGTATACCCTTCCTACAAACTTGAACCAACTTAGTTCAAATCTGCTGTGCCTGTGGGATGGAAAGGCATCCCTAGAAATACATTTCCATAGCATAGAGCATCCTTGCAGTCTGGGTTGAATTCTGTCTTGGGCCTTTATGCTTCCATGTGTTAAGTGCTTTTTCCTTGGTCAAGCAAAGTGCTTACAGTGCTTTGGTAGTAAGGACTTGAGATTGATACTAAGTGTGCAAATAATCTGATTTATGAGCATTAAGTCCATGCTCAAAGTTAGACGAGTGCTTAAAACACAGGTTTGCTTTATTTACCTAATGTTAGGAGGGAGAAATTAATTTGGAAGGCAACACAATCGTGTCCCAAATGCAGGTATTGGGGTGGAGTAAATAAGTTGTGGAAGTGCCTATACTTCCGTACATTAAAGACAACTAGTTTAATCCATAGATTAAACAAATAGCTCATATTAAATGCTTAGCTTTCAAAGAGTTCAAACTAGTTTAAAAGAATGATGTTGTAAGTGCTTTTTGGAATCAGGACAGTGCATGTTGCCGCTTCAAGCAGCTAATACTTCATCCTGTTAATTTTACACTGAAAAGTTAAATGCTGTGTATGCTTCCCAAGATACTTCATGAAAATTACGTAGGCTTCATCATTCTTAACAAGTACCTTCTTATTATGGTTAAATTATAATTACCAAAAGCACTTAGTGTTCCATTCTTTGCAATTTTTTGATTTATTGAGTTCTTGAATTTTCTGTCATTTGAAAATCTTCACCCACATGGCAAAATTAAACGGGACTTAGGAAAGAGTTGAGGATTCTTACTGAAATACGTTGAGATGTCTTTAGCCTTGCACTTAACATATACTCACAAAATATCTGATAACTAAATATGAGTGTCCTAGGTAGTGGCTTTCATATATATCTGAAACTCTCTTTATATGAAGATTACAGCACGCAGTTCAAAAGTTTTTGTTTAGTGAAAAATCAATTAGCCAACATCAACCTTTTTATTAATAAATGACAGTCTGTTGGTGGGCCATTTTTTCTTTTATGGTTATTTTTTAGCAAATGAAAAGCTATCTTAAGTCTTGAAAAATATTAATTCCTTTATTGATGGAAGAAAAGGTATCTTTAGTTTATGCCTGGTATTTTCTGATTAATAGCTTGTTAGGTTTTTAAATCCTAGTATTTTTTTTTGTATCATATGTATATATGTATCCTTTTAAGACAGTAGTGCAGAGATTCAGAATTGTCTTCATTGTCATTATTTGTTATGTGTAAGGATGAGTTAAAAAATTGAAATGTTTGACTATTCTGCTTTGAATACACATTCAGATGTACTCATTCATTTTATAGCCTCGTTTTTACTTACAATTTTGACCTTATTCAGTGTGCATTGTACTTGCCACCTAGTTCCAGGGAGTATTTACTGCATACGGCCAGTTCCCGCTCTGAAGACAGACTGATTAATTCCTGGGGTGCTCGCCGTCGTCGGTGTCAATAGCACTTGCCCACTGAGGGGCAGTAACTACACGTTCATGTACTTTTCATCACGTATGTGAATTAATCACGTTTGCCTAAAGTTAATGCATTTTACTGCTGTTACATATAGTCAATTACTGTGACTCTGCCAACTTCAAGTTACGGGAATTTCTTCCCGGGTTCAGGCATTACTGGTCTTGAGTTCAAAGCGTGGGACTGCTTCAGACAAGGGTGGTTTGTTTTGGGTTTTTTTTTTTTTTTTCCACAGAGCCCCAGTCAGAAAATACTATGCCATGCAGCTTGGCTGCTCCTGTAGCCCAGCACTTTGGCAAACTTGCCTTCACAATTTCAGTATAGCCAGCAAATAAGGAATGCAGACGTAGTGACTATCCCGGAGAAGTTTAAATGACATGCCCAGCATCCCACTGGGATTATGGTGGAGGCGGGTACAGAATACGCTTCTCCAGCATTCATCAGCTTGAGGTGCGAGGCCGTCCTTGTTCTGCTGGTGTTCCCATGCTGAATACAGGAGGTGCAGTCGGGCTCAAACCAGGCTCATCGCAAATGAAACGGTGAAAGAAATGTAAACTGGGACCACGTTTGTGAAAGAGTGGCTGCAGATGTGCAGTGTGAGGTGAAGGGCAAGATAATGAGGATGGGCAAGGAAAAACCACCAAGCAGGGAGAAGGCATCTTGGGATATGCAGGAAAGGCGTGCCCAGGCCACCAAACCCTTTCACCGTCCCTTGGCTGTAAGACGCGGCGCGCGTCTCGTCGCTGGGGCTGCTCCTTGTCAGGATCCTGCCTGAGCCCCCAAAGGGGATGTTTGGTTAATGTCGGGGTCCCGCTGCGGGACACCACCGACTGATGGTGTTACATTTCTTGCCCAAATGCTGCTTTTTCTCTTCCGCATCCATCGGGCGCCTTCCCCGGGGAGCAGCCCGGGCAGCGGCAGGGGGGTGCTGCGAGCGCGGCCCCCCCGGCCCCGCTGTCCCTGCCTTGGCTGCCTCAGCTGCTGGCAACGGCTCGTCCCCAGTTATAGAGGCTAGTTGGGAACAGCTTCCCTCTCTTAGGTCTTAGTGTAATGTAAAATGAGAATATTAGACAATAGAGCTGTTTTGGGTTTTTTTTTTTACTTCTATATTACAACATAACTCCGTATCTTTTGGGCCAGGCGAAGGAGAGGTAGAGGCACGCCTCTAATCCAGCTGTTAGGATCACGTGAAATATTTGCGTGGTTTATGTCTGACAAATTACTTCTTTGGAAGAAACCTCCTACTGACTTCGTTGTTCCAGACTGAGTGGTGGCGTTTAACTTATCAAATGTCTGGTTGCTTTCTACCTCCCGTAAGCAGAAGGAGATTGCTTTCCAGGTTTTGTCTTTGACACTCCATTTCAAAAAGCTTATTTTCTTAGTATGTCATATGCTGCGAGATAAATGAAAAGTTAACATTAGTGTCTGGAAGTATGATGCAATAGCAAATGGGAAAGGTCCTACTATTTTACATATTTACGAGTTCTGCTGGTGCTGTCTTGCTGCAGTGGGTACTGTCTGAAAGGGTATTTGCAATATTTCTGCAACAGGATGATAGTTCTGAAGAATCAGAGAGACAAAAAGTAAAGATTTTGATGTTTGGTTTTAGATTTCACTGGACTACTACAGGAAAGTCTTCTCTGTATCCTGAAATAAGGGAATTGGATCACATTTTGCCTAGCAATGGCTGCTTACCAATGCCAAGGCGGAAAGCAGACCAGTTTTTAATGAAAACCTGAGAAAAAGAGGGTATAAAAGGAAATAAGAGGCTTTATGTGACTTGCTGTATTCATAGAGGAAACTTGTCTAGATAATGAGGTCATATGGTAGTCAGGAAATTGTTGACATCTGTAAAAAGGAAAGTGAAAACTATGTATTTTATACATGGCGTAAAGCTTTTTGAGCTGTGAACTTGGTAGCTTTAAGTAATAGCTAAGATTAAAGGTGCTCTCTTTTCCTGTGGACTTTTAAGAGTGGAACAGACTTTCTCTGCGCTTTTTTTTGTCTGTACTCATCATTCTGTCTGTTGCTAACTGTTGCCTTGTCCTCTCAGACTAGGAGAGAGATGTCAGGTTACTGTGGCAGCCAGTCTGATGTGCACCCACATCCTGGGAGAACAAACAGCTTGTTCATAAAGTATCCTTCAGTCTAAAGTATCCTGCTGGGCAAATTTTGCCTTTTGTGTAGAAGGAGACGTGAAGAGGAAGACTTCCATCCCTAAACTTTCAAAGACGTAATCTAAATGCTCATTAGGTATGAAAATCAGAGGTGACATGTCAGGCCCAGTAGTCAGAGGAAAACTTGCCACTAATTGTAATGGTTTATTGTCCTTATGCTAGATCTTACTGCTCCCTTACTGCTATATTATTAGTCTCTCTTTTTTATACATAGAGAAATTATATTGTTAGTCTCTGACTGCTGTAAGCAATTTTTAATACTTAATTCAGTGTTCCAGTAAAAACCAGAATTCTTATTAAATCTTTTATTCTGTATCAGTGTCTTGTGGTTCCCCCACCACTTTTTCCTTTTTACATATCATATTTAATATCTTTTAAGGTTTTCTGTCTGTGTGAGGATATGTAATGCTTATACACATGTCTCTTCTGGCTTAGGCGGAGTTGGCCTTTTTGAATCTTAGTGTTACAGTTTATATTGACTTCACCATTTCACAATGTCGAATTCAATTAATTGAGCAACTGTGATCTAGGTAGCATTTTCTAAACACATTTACTTTTTGGTTTTTTTGAGTCAAAACAGGCATGAATAAAAGGTTCTCAATTGTGTCTATTTTTCTTTAGGTGACAGAAATCTCTTCCCGTCCCTTTCTTTATTTCTTTTTTCTGAGAAGTGGGCATAAATAACTTTGGCTTCACTAAAGCTCTCCCTACAGGGCTATTTCAAGGCTTCCCAGCAGCACACACAGAATTAGATTTTCATGTCCAAAGGATCCCTGAGGAGGCAAAATTAAATCATGCAACAGAACAGAAAAATGGGGGAGTTCTGGGAAAGGAATGAAGGCTGGGAGAGAATAGCAGGAACCTGGGCGGTCTGGTTTGGGAGTTTTGTGGGCTGGTGTGACAATCTGAGGTCCCTGGGTTGACTGTGGGTCTTTCTGCCTCTCACCAGTCTCCTCCAGGCACATTCCTCTCCCCAGGGTATGCAAACCCAGTCTGCCCCATTTGGGGCACTTCTGACTCCCCTTGCTCCCATTAACTCCTTCCCTCCTCTTTGCAAATGCAGCTCTCCCTCCCTGCAGCAACTCCCACTTACCCCCTCGCGCCCGTTGACTGGGAAGAACTGGTCTTCTGGCAGCGGGGATGGGTGAGAGGCGATAGCAGTAACATTTCTCCTCATGCTGCCTTTTTAGTGCTTTATCAGTGGCAGAAATCTGGGCGAGAAGACAGGAATCAGCTATTTAGTATGAGAAGAGCCAGCCCTACGCTGCGTAGCCGGTAAATTAGCCTGTATCGTGTTGCTCCGTCCTGGATCGTCTAGTTGCATAGGAGTGCTAGTCAATTTATTCCAGTAGTGTGTCTAATGAACTCTGACACTGGTCCTTTTTTGAATGATCAGGAGATCCGACCATATAGTATTTCCTGTTTCTTTTCATTCATATTGACATTAATTTAAATTCCTGTGATCCCCACTCTATCTTAGGCTATTTCTGTAAAGCCTAATGGAAAGAATAGAACTCTTTCATGCTGCCTGTGTATTTTTTTCCTTTGGTATGATTTTTTTTTTCACTCTGTTACTGTAATGGCTAGATACTCATCTGTTCTCCTTTGAATGCTTGAAATGTATTGAATTTCATTATTCACCTTCCTTTAGTTGTGTTGAAAAAGTCCGTTCAATATTATGTGTGTGTATATTTTACCTTTAGAAGGTACGTTGACATTTTTCTGTGACCCTTGTCTTCGTTCACTTGCATTGGCTTGCAAGGTCACAGCTGAAGTGTGTTCCCTGCTTTCCTGTACCCCGCACTGCTGCAGTTCTTTGCTTTTTGCTCCAGGGGGCAAAAAGCACTTTATTGTCTGGTGCAGCAATTCAGAGAGATAAAATACAAGCGTAGGGCAACCGCCATGGAAGATGGCATCATAAATAGACGGGAAAGACCCGTGGTCTGTTTCCTTTGTCTATGCAAACGCGTAACGATAATGGTCTTTGACGACCCGCGCTCTGCAGAGTTAACCCAATCCTTTTAATAATCTGTGGAAGAATATCGGTCGCTATGGCAACACGTTCTGTGGTACCACTTGACTGTCAGAATAACCTCGTGAAATACCATGCTTAAGAATGTTTTAGAAATTGATTTTAAAATAAAAAGTGAATAAATCCACCTAACTTTAGGAGATCTGGCTAGATTCAGGAAATCTGCAACAAGGAAACAACCATTTTCGAAGCGAGGGGAATCAGACTAGTGGCGTTGGTTATACTGTCTGCTCGTCTTTGAGTGAGCTGAAATAGAATTTAGAAATTTTTTTTCTACCAAAACTAATGGTATGCGACCACATCCGTGTATAAGAAGTTAGCACAAAAGTCAAAGGTTAAATGATCCTCAGACGTTACACAACTGGGGTTAGCGCCTGGCTGTGCGGAGCCTTGGCTTCTCTTAGTTTCCATCAGCTTGTGTTCATCCGCGGAACGGCGGCTCTGTCTCTGCTGCTTGTCCCCTTGTCCTCCACCTCTGCATTGCCCTTCTTGCAGCAAACTCCATGCATTTCTGTATTCTATTGGCTAAAATAGTCTGCAGTCGAGTGGGGGTTTGGTTTTGATTTTTTTTTTCCCCCCCATACTGTCCTCATAGCAGTGCTCTAGAGCTGCTGTTGCCACCAGATTAACAGATGTGGCCAGCTGTTGTCTCACACAGCAT
Organism: Aviceda cuculoides; assembly: GCA_035590195.1. Taxonomy (NCBI): domain Eukaryota; kingdom Metazoa; phylum Chordata; class Aves; order Accipitriformes; family Accipitridae; genus Aviceda; species Aviceda cuculoides. The sequence goes on along the minus strand of JAVJGG010000062.1, from coordinate 14,890,136 downwards.
GGTGTTGATCAAGCAAAAATCCAGCCACTACTGACAGATTAAGGCAAACAAGCCTTCCTAAAGACAGCATTTAGTATCTGAATATCAGGTAGGCTGCACAAACAAATGCCGAGCAGGCTAGAACAGCTATTGTGTATTCCAATTTAAACATGGACAAAGAATTAAGATGTGAGTAAAATTTACGTTTTGTTGTTGTTCTCAATTTTTTTTAACATGGTATTTTAAAAATCATTCATTACTGGCTTGACTTTCCTCCTCCCGAAATCAATAAAAGTTGCCACTGCAATTCATTCAGCTGCAGTGGCCTATTCTGTGTAGCAAAATAACATAAAAAAAATCAGAACTGTCCACTCTTCCTGTTTCTGGCTGTCATAGAAAATTAGGATACTGGTTTGAGCAAAAATCACCATTATTCCCTTATCACTGAGACCAATATGGAAGCCTTAATGCTCATGACTGAATGACTTTTCCCAGTACCTTTCATCCCTTCTAGACAATGAAACAAAATAAGACAGGTCACTTTTAAATAAAATTTTTGCCTACAAAATAAGCTAACACATTTATTATTGGTAAACGTAAAATAAAAATGGAAATATCATATTTCGATTGAATTGCTCTTTTTTTCTGCAAAACCTTGGACCAATCCAGGCAAATGTAAGACAGCTGTACTTTTCTGAACACAGCAGATGACTACTGAAGCAAGATACCCTTAGCTTATATTATTTCCTTCTTTGGGGATAGGTTTGTTTGGTTTTTTTTTAATGTTAGTTTTTATTCACTGTGGGATATCCTAAGCTTAATGACATTAAACCAAATTCTAAATTAAAATCAAGTAGAAATTGCCAATTACTTGATAATAAAGAAAATAAATGCATATTTTTAGTGTGTATTATTATGTTCATGCATATTTAAAGTGTGATTGCAGATGGGTTAATATGCACCTTCCTTAGAAAGTGTGATTTTTTTCATAGAGCAGAATAACAGTTGAGTAGCTACTTTGTATTAAAATAGCAGTTTATCTTTTGGAATTTATAAATGGGAATCTTTTAGGTTCTCTTCGTTAAGTAAAATGTTTCTTTACAACATATCACTGTGTTTAATTTGAAAGTACTATTTCTTTATGTGCAGAGGCCTTCTTCAACATGTTTATCACCAAGAGAGGAAGAAGATGACGATGCAGGTGAAAATACTTGTGGTCCTTCAGGTTTATGGGAGGCATTGACACCTTGTAATGGATGCAGGAACCTTGGATTTCCCATGCTTGCACAGGTATATGTTTACCTTTTCATCATAAAACTTATTAACTACAGAAGAACTGCTTAATCTCTTCTCTGCCTTACCTCTTACAGTCATTTTTAGTCCTGCCTTATTGCCTTCAAAATTGTTACCTTCTGTCTTCATTTTAGTGTCAAAATCTGGTTTTAAAATTAAAGGGTGAGGTTTAGTCACCCTGCTGTAATACTCTTCCAGATAAGTTTAATACTGAGATTGTTGGGTGTTTATTACCCCCATTTTAGAAAGTTTTTGTGTTGCATGGCTTTCTCTTCTGATTCCATCTGGAAAGAAATTTTGAAGTCACATAGTTTCCTTTGGGATAAGTACTCTATTTTTGACCAGCTTCTAATTAATATAATGACATCTCAGCTACACTCTTTATAGAATTAATTGAGGACATCATGCATAAGTCAACTGATGTAAGAATGTAGCCTGAGACTTCTCTTTGAAGATTATGCAAGTTAAAAGGAAAGTCCCCAAACACTTTCAAATGCTCATGATAATACGGAGGAGAATAAATAAAAACGGGTGATGTACTTGGGCCTGAGTCCCAACAATTCTGAGAGCGGGCTGGCAGCTGTGTCCCGAACAAGTGATGTTGTATCGCGACAGAACAGGATGATGCTTATTGCTGCTTCTGGGTCTCCCTTGTTCTCCCCCCCCGCCCTGTGGTTTAGCACTCTAATTTCTGTAACGTTTTTCCTGCGCTTTTCTTGTAGCATTGAATGGAGGCCTGCCGAATTTCTATTTAGAAATGTCTGGGGTTGGTTTTTTTTTTTCAGTTGCATCCTTACTTGGCAGTGCATTTGAACAGCTTTGTCAGATTCGCGTGTACCAGATTGGAATTACATATCCTGTCTTACCACACTTGGTACACTGTTGCTTTCATACCGTGACTGTAGGGTTTATTCCCTTTAGTCCCACGGGATTTGCACCTGTTCGAGGTCAGCGCTGAAGCTTCCCCTGCGGGCAATGGGAACAGGATACGGCAGCGCGCGCGCTTGAATAACAACGAGCCTCTTTAGAAGGAGCTTTTCTGTTCCTTGCGCCTTTCAGTAGCTGTTTTCTGCTTCACACCAGCTATCATTTTAGACGTTTGGCAAGGTGCAGAGCTGTTGGAATTTTCTGCTTTACAATAGGAGTGCCTTAGTTACTAATTCCTCATTTCTAAGAATTTGTTTCAAAAAATATGTCTTAAATGGAACTTTTCTTATTTAAATATGCATCACCTGTGGTTTAATTATTGTTAAACTTTCCCATGATGAACATATATGCCATTTTGGAGTGATTTCCTAATTTTAAAAAAACATATTTGTTTTCCTTGTTTCTTTTTAAGGTAAGGTATATGTAAAATGTGTTATAAAACTGAGGAATGCATTTGAAAAATAGGATAAAGTTGGCTTTGTTGGTTGGTCTCTCTTTCCTTTTTATAAAGAGAGATTCATTTCAAGAATGATGTAAGTTTTAAGATAGTGACTCCTCATTTAGTTTTATTCATTGTACTTAAATTTTAAACTCAACCTTACAATATCTCATCTTTCTTGCTCTAAGAACTAATAGGATTTTTAATTATGGGTACAAAAAAAGAGTGTAGTCATTCTCTGCTCATTCATGAAATGACAGATAATGTTTCTAGATAGTTTCTTTCCTTTCTTCCATAAACAGAAAATCGAGAAAAACCCAAAACTATCTGTCTTCATTTTTTATGGAGAGAAACAAAGTAGTAAAAACTCTTTGAATTACAAACCAGAGAATTCAGTTTATAAAGCGCTGCCATCACTGTATACAATCTTTCAAGCTGTTAGCTAATCTGTTGGATCTTTCACATTGACTTCAGAATACAGCAGAGAACATCTTGTTCTAAGGGGTTGAGAACACAAAGTAGTTATTTCAATTTTTAGATTAGGTCCAATATCTTGAATTGGTCTAACAAATTATGATAGATATAAACTGCAACAGTATGTTTTAGGTAAAAGTACAAAAATGTGTTTCCGATACTCATGTCAGTCCACTAACATATCAGAAAATGCAGACTTCGTGATGAGGAAACAGTGAGATAACAGTACTTGACACCATGTCTTTAAATCCATACTCTACTAAAGATACCAAAATAGGGAAAAGGGTCTATCAATTACTCTTGAACACAAATGACAAGTTCATTTTTCCTGTTCTTTTGTAGCTAAAAATAGATTTTACAGTAATATAAATATACTGTGTTTACACATCAAAGGAGAACAAACATGAAGATTGATTCTTGCTTCATATACACAGAGGAACAAGGGTAAAATGCACGTGGATTTTAGGTGAAATTCTGACAGTGTCCTTCTGTGACCTAATGAGCCAACAGTTTCCAATATGCCAAAGGAAAGGGCGGTTATCTCCTTGACAAACTTGATTTCTTTATTGCAGTTACGGAAAAAGGCTTGGCTGGAGGTACTTCTGACGTGCAGTATGTCATTTCTGTCTGTACTGTGCTGGGAAGTGTCGTTTTAGAAAGGGTTGGTATAGAAAGTTCTGTGTAAGTTGTTCTGCAGGTATCTTTTAAAAGCTCACATAGCAGTAATACAGGTATTCTCAGAATAAACAGCTCTCTTTTACAGTCTCACAATTGATAAAGTCTTGGAAGAGATGATGGAAAATCTGTGTCATGTAAAAACTTCAGGGTTTTAGAAAGTGCCCAATTCTACATCAGAATGGAGCTAATAACCAGCTTCATCCACCCTTAAAATAAATTAAAAAAAAAAAAGCCAGAGAGCAAGGATACCCAGGTGGATTTTGGGAGACCGACATTTTAAATACCTCTTCTTATTTTAGCAGAGTGTGAATTCCATTTCACATTAGGTTATGATTTATGGTTAATGTGGGGTTACTCCTTTTTTCTGAAATTAGTCTTTTTGAGGGGGACAGAAACTAGAAACTGCATCCTTGGTAAAACTGATGCACATTTTTTACAAAATGTGCGACTTCCACAAATGAGTAATTTGTAATTGAAAAAAACCTTTCTTAGGAAATTCCAGGTTCTATATTTTCTGACTGTCAGTCAGTACAAGAGAAAAACCTTTTTTCCACCTGTATGACTGAATAACTATCTTCTACAGATTCCAGAATTCCTAATAATCTTAAATACCAGCAGGGTAAAACCAGTTTTGACAACTTCCAAAGATGTAAAACCCCAAAAGTGCTTCTACAGCACTCTCAAATTCTGGCATTGCAGACTTCACTGGAAACAGTTTACTCAGCAATAACATGTCTGTTAAACTGAGAGAACACTTTTATAAATGGTGTGATAGTACTTGACCCTCTTCCATGGATCTCCGGTTCTTGTAAAGTCTTCCTCCAGTAACTACCAAGATTTTTAATGCTTTAATGGCTGCATTTCTGGCCATCATAAAAATATGATACTAATGGACAGTCTTCCTGTCCAAGAGCTGGAATAAAGGAATATGATATATAGTGTTCTCTGAGTAGCCACAAAAATAGGAGTTACGTGACAAAGTGTAATATTTAGCTGGAGAGATCTCACTATGCTGTAGGTAAGTACGGGAAAGAAAACCGAGATATGATCCTTAAACAATATTTTTGAGCAATGCCAGCTAATGATAAAAAAAGCTGGAAGCATTGTAGTGTCACTATTATTGACCATCCTAAATGAGGAAGCTTTAGTCAAGAAGACTCATAATTCAGCTAAATACAAAGTCAGAAAGTTTAGTGGTAGAAAGAGCATAATCAGCTTGATAGGGACACGGGTAGTTACAGTTATTAGAACGTCCAGAGAAACGCGGGCTGCCGGGGCAGGGCTCTGCGGATAATGGGGCCGACGCTGCGGCTCCGTTCATGCTCTTCTTGAGGAACGGTCACGGCACGGATCACGAGAGCCGCGACGGTTACCCGCAGGGCTCCAGCGCGGCGGCTGGCCCCGACGACGCGCCTGCTCGCCGTGGAGCCAGCTGCAAGACTGCACCGCCGCGTCGTCTGCAGCTCGTAGAGCGTCGTGACGACTGTCGCGACAGCTGCCGCGGCCTCGCTAGCACGCAGACCTTCGCTCACCGAGTACGTCTGCCACAGGTCCTGTTCTTCAACCCGTGTCGCTCCTCTGGTTGTACTGGGAGACTGACGTCTCTGAAATCCAACCTTCAGCTGGTTTTTCTTCCCAGTCTGAGTTTCGGCGAAGTACAGGACCGATACTGGTGACAGTAGGGGCTGAGCTATGAAGTGTCGGTCTGCTCCTGGCACTCGCTCCTGCCTTACAAAGAAGGCAGAACCTCAACTTCTGCAATCTCGTTACATTTAAATGTGAAATAGGAGTTAAGCAGCTCGGGTCTGGAGGTGAAGGTACTGGAATACTTCAGCCACTTGTCCCATAAAGTCTCCTTATGGCAGAGACTTAGAAGATTGAACAAGGGATAGGTCCTCTCTCTCCTAGTCTGCCTGAACACTTTTTGGTAAAGTAGTAGGAAGCAGTTTGAACAAAGACCAGTTTGGCGAGGGCATTTGTTTGCTTTATCAATTGGTTAAGGGGTACGAGGTAAGGAAGGGGCAAGGAATATGGTAAGTAAGTGTAGAGCACTCTTGTGTGCCAGTAACAGAATTGTTTCTTGGGTCTTAATCTTCTATTCTGCAGTGTAGGCTAATTTACTATTCAGCTCCTAATATATTTATTTTACAAAGTTTATCAATACCCACACACATACATACTTGCATTTTCTTTGGAATGAAGCAGCATATTCCAAATGTATGAAACTCTGTAGTTTTTACTCCATTTTCTTTTTCACGGATAGTGTGCTTTGAATATTTCTCAGCTCAGGGGCAGACAGGGCCTGATGTACGAGATGAATACAGGGCTGTCTGCTATGTCAGAGGTGGGTGGTGCAGAGTCCTGTGGGATCGTAGCAATATTATCAGTTTAAAGCAAGCAGTCTGCACACCTTAATCTTGACAGCCATGCCAGCATATTTCCCTAATTGTGATATAAAGTAATTGTGAGATAAGGTAGGTTTAGGTATGTCCCATTTAGGAAGTTGCTGGATCAGCTTGACTGTACCGTCTCTTAAAGTAAGTGTTGTACGTATAACTTAAAAATCCTGACAGTTATTTCCTATGTTTGATGTGACGGCCGACCAGGAACACCCCATTTGTCTAACTGTTACAAAATGAAAGTAATATCTGTACAGAGAACAGTGCAGTTGCTATGGAAAAACTGAACTTCAATTTAAAAGCCATAAGTATAAATCATGTTGCCAGGAAGCATGGCTATTTACAAAAATATAGACAGATATAGAAAGTTTACTTAAATATTTAAAGAAACACTAGGTTTCTAGCTCAATTTCATCTTTTTAGAAGCAATGAACCTCTGTGAGACCGTCGTGTTTACTTGTAAGGCTGATCTATGTTCTGCTTATACAATTCCAGGATTCCTAGCGGTAGGAACTCTAGCAACTTTGTCACAGGTTCTCCTATGGAAGAGAAATTTTGCCCCAACATGTCTTTTATTAGAGGAAGGGAAGAGAAAGTGGACTCCTGACGACATTTTTAGGAGATAAACTGTATACAGAACTGTTTCTTTATCAGTATAGGCTGTGATAGGAATATTTAGTTTGGAGTTTGATGCATCAGTTAATAGGGTTATGTATTTCATGTCCAACTTTTCCAGAAGTTTGTGTCTGTCTGTACATCTTTTTACATAATTTTAAAAAGTAATTTTTAATGGGGAGTAATTTTTTGTGTTTTATTTGTATTGTAGAAGAGGGTTAAGGTTACTCTATAGAAAACCTGACATTGAAAATTATTGTGTTGCAATTATGTTTAAAATTGCAAAGATGGTTCTGGATACCCGAGAGATGAATGAGGATATTAAGTGAGGAGCTAACTCAGGTTTCACATAGAGATCAAGTCTATTCCTAAAAAATCTCTGTACTGGTACTTTCTGGAGAGAGACAGCATGATTCTATGTTGCCTCCTTCTGGAGAATTTTAATATTGGGAAATTTATTAGACGTTGTTTATTTTCATTTTAACATATACTAGTTTGAACTCCTATTTTCAGTTGCCTCTAAAAATTTTCTTAGATTTTAAGCTCAGTCCAAGTGTTACAGTAATTTTTTGAACTGTTGAGGTGCTGAGGAGGGGAGTGTAAAAGAGGGAGTATTTCTTCTTTGCTTTTTAGTAAAAACAGAGAAAAACAAAGAGCATATTTTAAACTAAACACTACTGGCTAAAGTGTTTTAACAATTTGGACACAAGAAACGGTGTCATCCTTCACTAACAACTTGTGCTTCCACTGAATGCACTGAGAGGTAATTTCAAATTAGACTGGTAAAGAAACAGGTTTGGCTAATATTACTTGGTGTTGATGTTCACCAAAATTAGAAATAGAAAGACTTGTGGCATTATCTAATGTATATGTTACAGGGGAGGAAACCTGTTATCTTGTTTGGTGATGTACTAATTTGGTAGGTGATGATACAGACGTGGTAGAGAGAGAATTCTTTTCCAGGGAGGACCACCATTGGCCAGGAAAGCTTTGGCATACAGTATACCTGGAACATGAATAACCAGAGTAAAATTGTTATAGTGTCTGTGATATTTTCCTATGGTTTCTAACCTTCAGTGAAAAATATGATTAAGTTTTTTCTCTTCTTAATTTAGTGGTTTAAAGGATGAGTTTACTTAAATGGAGTTGACAAGGAGAGCTATATTACCCATAAAAAAGATATTTCTGTTAAGCTCTGGATTTGCAGTGTTGTCTTTTCTGCAGTAAGCTGAAGTTTTATTGGTAATTTCAGGAACACGCCACCCACACACAGAAGCAGCTGCTGAAAAGTGCCATATGTATTCTGTCTAGAAAGAATCAGCAGGTGATGATTATACCCTGCTGAACGGTGATGGGAAATAAGTCTATTGAAAAAAATGGTGGCTTATTTTAGTGCTAGGCTACATTTTCTGACTGTGTTTTAAGGAATGAAGCTGTGTTTTGTTCTTGCATATAGTATGTAGCTTCTTAATTTCCAATGTAAATTTACAGTTGCCCATGACTTCAGATGTCTTGGGGCAAATACATTTTTACTGTACTAGTTGTACAGCACTACACAGGTATGTGATATAACCAGAGGTGGTGTAATCTATTTATAGATTTATATAATGATTTATATTTTATATTTATAGAAAATTACCAGGTTCTTTAAGAACATAGGAGATATGGATAACATTGTATTAACATTTGTCTACTACTACTGTGCATATTTCTCCTGTTGTAATGGAATAATTTATTTTATAGTTTTTAAATACTGATTCTAACTTACAGTATGAATTTACTTTCCCTCTGATTGTCTCTTACTGTTAGGTTCACTTTTCATACTGCTGAAATACGACGCTTACTGTAGACAAAGGTTATTTGATCCTCTCTAATCGGAAAGTACGAACTTTTACAAACTTTGCTTGCATTGCGGGACCTTTAAAGAACAATTTCAAAATGCTGTTATTCTGTTGATTTTTGTATTTCATTTTCTCCTCAGTTGTGTACCAGATAAAGGTATGACTCACAACAAAGTTGTTCATTTTTTATAATATGATTTTCAGTAACTTCAATATTTGGAAAAAACATTTTGTTGTTCTTTCTGTTTTACTGTGGGAGTGTGTGTAGGAGGGGTTTCTTTTAAGAGAGTCGTGGCTTACACTATTGCAATAATAACTTTTATACCAAACACATTTTTATTTTCTCAGTGTCAAACTGGAAAACTTTTAAACATGAGAGATTCCCTTTCCTGAAATAGCAAACGTTTATTTGTAGTTTCCATTGAATCCATTGTGTGTGACATCAAGTAATTGGTTTCTATTGTGCAAGCTTGTGAAAGTATTTACATGACTTCAGAACAAGATGCATGGGCAGATACAGAATATTTTCTAAAAATGCACAGATTATTTTTAACAGATAATGGATTAACACACTTTGGTGGTAAAGCTTTCTTTTCAAAGAAAATATCCTCTGTAATGTCCCATTTTAGTGATGTTATCTGCCCTCCAGTCAAGTCAGTTTACAGTTCTGGGGTTCCTTTCTGGTTTTTGTTAATAGTGAAAATTGCTATTCACACAGATGATGTGTTTTGCTTCCAGACCTACTTAGGTGTATTCGATTCCTCTCTCCCCTCCGTAGCAACCTATATATTTTTCATTTACTGGCACAGTAATTTATAGGAATGAAGCTATAAAATGGGAGAAAATGTCAGCCCATCTGCTTAACATAGTGTGATAACTTTTTTTTCTGCATTTACTGTCTAGTAAATACCGACTCCAGTGTTTCTCAGTATCTAACATTTTCTATGGTTTTTACCCTTATGAGGGATTATTTTTACTTCATGTTCACTGCTCCTATTGGAAACCTAAGTCTGGTAGGTTCTACCAGAGTGGGAGGCAACACTGAAGTGCTGGACCAAGCCTACGGGTCTTTGGCCGGGACGGCTCACTGCCTGGCCATCCCAAGGCAGAACTAGAAATTCACATTCGCTCTTTCCGTGCATATTTCACACCTACTCCCAGGCACATTTGAAAACGTTAACCCAAAGTGGAAAATATTTCTTTATTGGCTTAGGGGAGAGTGATTTAATGGTGACTGTAAAAAAAAAGTCGGCTGTCAGTCACATACTCTTGGCATCGCTGTAAGGCGGGAGGTCTACCATTCCTATAAAACTGTGGTGATCCTTTTTTTTACAAATAAGAATACCCCCGCCCTTTTTTTTTTTTTAGTGAGGTCTGATTTATGTAATAAACTGCTATTGTGTGAAATGTCCCTTCAGAACCGCCTCCAAACCTTTGGGCTGTTACCAGATGAAGTCCAGAGCCTGACGAAGTAGAAATGTGTTTGTCAGGCTCTGGGAGCAGAAAGCAGATTCTGTCTTCTGGGCGCAGCAGACGCTGGACGAGGCTGCCTTCCTCCGGTTGTTCTCTGTGTTGTGGACTTGGAAGGTGATGCCCTTGAAACTGTGACACTCTTCTGAGCCTCTTCATTCACCCTCCGAGACACCTTCTGGCCCCAAATTCTCATTTTGCAATGAATTATTTTATCTCTTACTAGAGAAAGTGTTGTATGAAAAGAAATGTTTTTATGGGCCCTCCCTCATATATGAAGTTCTGGCTATGAAATTTCATCTGAATACTTTGACAAAGATTAATTATTGGGTTTAATATCATACTTAGTAAAGCATAACATTCTATTCTTATTGTTTTCATCCCGATTTATTTAATTTACCAAAATTAGCACCATCTATTCAGCTAACTGCTTGTGTGTGTGTGTTTAAAACCTAGGCATTAGAGCATAAGCAACTTACATAGAAGTATTGTTTTCATGGAGCTGAGATTTCAGCTCATTTTATTTTTTTAATATAATAGCCTTTATTTTAAATAGGTATTTTTCTATAGCTTGATATGCAAACAAGACGTGGGTTTTTTGTTTAATGTTGTGCATGAAAACAGTGAAATAATGGGAGGATATTTAAGCTGGAAATTACTTTCTAGTTTGTAATTGCGTTTTGTTCATCTAAACCAAGAATCGTTTATTAAACCAGTTGTTGTATTATGCTACGTTGTCACACACAACCATTAGCATTTGCATAAACCAGATTATGTAGACTTGCAGTACATTCTCTGTCACAGTGAGTTATTTATTGGAGGAAGCATCTGCTCTTTTTTACGGCCTGAGTGCTGTGTGCATGGGAAAGATGTAACATGACTACAACAATCTAACTTCGTTTGAAATTCTGAATATCAGCCAGATAGAATTATGAAAATTCTGCATAAAATGTAGTGATATGGTTCTGCTGCGGAGGTTTACACTGCATTCCTTATGCTCACAATTTACCCGTATTTTCAGACATTTATAGTTTAGGCTACGTTAGTGAGTTTTGTATTGTAAAACTTTGTAGGAACCTTTAGCTTTCGGGGATTGACAACTGTAGAGTTTTCGTATGAAATTTTAGATTCTAAACAAGATATGTGAAAATACGCATTTGAAGAGGAGAGGATAAATCTACATTTGGGGTGCTATGTAGTAATGCTCACTTTTCCTCAACCACAAAGTTTGAAAAAGCAGATCTAACTTTTTGGAATGGTTTCTGAAAAATTATGCATAATCTTTACATTTCTAACAATATAAAGATACAGGACAAAAAATCTAGCGCGTTTGTTAAAATGAACATTTTTCTCACCTCTGTGGAAGGCTTACCGAAACTTATTCATAAAGGCTGTTTCAGGTGTTGGAGGGAAAGAATTATTTCAGATAACTCTGGACACGTATTATTCCTACAACAGCAAACTCACTGTTTCAGATGCTTGGTGAGAGATTAAAAGAAAATACCCTTTTAAAATCTATATTATAAATATTTTTTGCAGACCAGAGTAGATCCTCCAGTGTCATTACCCTTGAATGAGATTATTGGGGATTTTCCAGATTCTGTAATATATCATGAAGTGAACCTTATTATCTGTTCTATGACAAATTACATATTCACGTGTTTCTAGCTGTCATAACAGTGAACATTTATCATAGTTTGACTCATGAAAAATTATTCTAATTACATGATACTATAAAAATTACTTTGGGTTAAATTATTAGTAATAGATAAAAGTGTTTTTACTAGCCATAAAATTAGAGTAATATTCCTGATTTCTTTCTATGAGAGGCGGTCAAAATAAATATTTCACCATCTAATTGTGTCTTGGGGTTATGATGCCACAGGAAATACTTTCAATTGGTTTTGCTCAGTACATTATTGTGACAAACTCACACAACACCCCTCAGGTTTGGGCATCCACCCCACCACTTTGCTGCACGTCAGAAAACCTGTCCTAATTCTCTTCAGTCACTGGGCAGGACTTCTTTCTTGCTTGAATTCTTGATTCCTCTCAGCAGCCTTTGGTTACTTATCATGAATATTTCGGTGTGAAGTGTCCCAGTCCAACCGTGTTATATGTCGGTCTGTTTACAAACATCAGGAAGTATGTTTGATGCAAACGCGTTCGGACTAGATAGGAGGAGGACGGTTTTTTACGCTGAGGCTGGTGAGGCACTGGACCAGGTTGCCGAGAGCTGTTGGATCCCCCCATCCCGGGAAACGCTCAAGGCCAGGCTGGACGGGGCTTGGAGCAACCTGGTCTGGTGGAAGGTGTCCCTGCCCATGGCAGGGGGGTTGGACTAAATGAGCTTTAAATGTCCCTTCCAACCCAACCCATTCTAGGATTCGATGACATAAATGGCATAAATGCAATAGTCATTGCTCACTCTCATGGTAATCATTAGCTCTGGGTTGACAGAGCATTTAGGATCAGTAACTCTCCGAAGTTTTATTGGTAGAAGTATCGTAGTGCTCTCCTGAAGAACAACTAGGCAGAATTCATCCCACTATGATGAAAGAGCCACTTGGATTCTTCATGCCGGTCCTCTGGCATGCAGCAAGCCAGGGGAGAAGATGCAATACCCTGGTGGATCTCAAGGGCTATATCCGAATTGAATAGCAGTCCTTCATTATCTATATAAATGAAAAGGGAATTTTCTAAAGATGGCAGATAAAATTGCATTCTTCCTTTCTACATTTATGAGAATATTTCTCCTTTAAAGTTTATTATTCAGAAGAAAGGAAACCCTGGGTATCTTTCATTTCTTGTTCTTACATGTTTGCAGATAATCGATAATTATAGCCATAAAGTTTTCTTTAAAGTCTGAATTATCTGAAAATATAATTTAAGGCCATTGAAACTGCCCCCTAATCATTCTCTTTCTAAACCAGTGTTCTTAATTTATGTTTTCAAGTATAAATATGCATAGGGGCATTCTTGTTCCCCATACTTTCTAAAAAGTGCCGTAGGACTAAAATGACTATTTCTTCTAATCTTTGTGATTCTTATTAAGTGTCTTACGTAAATTGTGGGGACAGTTAGTGTTTAATGACGAGGAAGTAATATATCAAAAGAGAGACTTAAGCAAACCAGACCTATAAGTTTTCAATTACCAGGATACAGTGTGGCCTTCAACTGTGAGTAGCCTAGACTCCAGGAGGTTCATAAATTTAGAATTTATGTTATAAATAAGTTAGTAACTGCTGGCGAGACACAGCATACCTACCTGAATTATCACAGTGATGAATGAGATGTAACAGTACATCTTTAAAGAACAGTTTTTCTGTCGTTGCTCCTCTGGCGGTTATGTCTGACTCCGATGTGTTGTCCCATGTTCCAGGGAAGTAATAAAACTTCAGCTGACCTGATTTCTGTAGGAAAGAAGATGGATGATAGGAAAAACTTTCAGTTAAATACAAATTCTCTCTTGCCAGAATGTCAGTTCAGATTAGATTTCTACTGAGCCTCTATCATTTTATTCTTAGGTCATACACACACAAATTTGTATATATCGCTTGTGCCTCAGTCCTTGAGCAGCCATCGTTCAGACTGATCCTTAGAGGGAACGCAAGAGCGGCGAGAAGCTTGGCAGAACCGTAGGCGAAAGGTCCTGACTCAACATCAAGCGGTTTTTGAAGATTTACTCGTCTTGTGGACTATTTTTTCACACTTGTGTATAACCATTTGCAATCACCATATAGTTACTTTTAGAAGCGGATTCATTCCCACTGGTCAACAATCATATCCTCCCACCCGCTTTATATTTTCTAGCCCTGTTTAGGTTCCAGATTATATATGACAGGTATTATACCACCGAGCATATGCTCAGAAGAGACCCAGCTGGCTGGAGGCCTCTGAGTTAAAAGCCTTCTTTCTACAAGGCAAAAATCTAATGTGTATTTTATTGGTACAGGTAACTGTTCTTTAACGCTTTCCCAGTGACTCACCTACTCTTGCTCTTCTCTTTTTCTGTCACTTCTATTGTGTATGTATTTTTATCTTTTCCACAAAAAATACTTATTTTACTGTACCGGCAGCCTAGTACATTACTTCTATGAAGTTGTAATTTCAAATAAGAACTAATTCTGACTTAATAGTGGTGGCCAGTTATGTGTGTCATCTTCAACTTTTTGGAATAGCTTGCAGAAATTCAAGATTGAATCATCTCTAATTTAAAAAAAATTAAATTCTGATTATTTTGATTTTGGGACTAAAGATTATTCAACTATAATGGAAGAGTATTTGTAGAAGGTTTTATTATGCAGATGAAAATATCTAGGACATGTAGGATTACTGTAGAGTTACTGCTCATTGCAGTGGGTGAGGTGAGACAACAGAACTGATATTATTGAGAAGAATGCTGAAAAGCTTTAAATCTTAGGAAAAAAAACTAGAATCACTTTGCTTAATGCCTGATATTTGAACATAACTTTATGTCATATGCAAACATCTGACTTAAATTAGTTTAGAGCTTAAAAATTTCTAGAATATGCTCAGTACCTGCAAAATGGAGAACACAGTGCATCAACCAGAAGACTTACATTGCTTCGGAAGTTTTTCTTTTTTTTGTTCCCTGTGCAGTTTTTAATTGAGGCTTATCATCTTCACTTAATCAGTTGATAGAATTCCAGATTTTTGTAAAGTATTAGCAATTCTTTTTTGACTCTAGCTTATTTAAGTTCTGCTTGGTGTACTATTATCATATTTGCTTTATTGGGGAGAGATTTGGGAAGAATTTACTTGTCAGTAATTTACATTCCAACCATTTCTCAGTAACCCCATCATTTTTATTTATTCTTCTCTGACATTTATATTCTTGCGATGTTAATTAAAGAATGTCGAATAACATTTAGCAGATGAAATTAGATGTTAAAAGCAATTAGGAAAGGGGTCGAGTAGAAAAGAGGGAACATCACTATGTCGGTGTGAATACTTGGTGGGCCCTCAGCTTGAGCGCCACGTGAAAATCTGGTCCTTGTCACATCGCCGGAGGGTGAGGGGTGACAGGGGTGGTCAAAAGCCTGAGACAGCTGGGTGAGTAGATCAGAATTTCCTCTTCCCTAAAGAAGAGGACAAGGGAAATGTGGCAGAGGTCTGTGAAATCCCAAGGAGAGGGTAAATAAGGAACAACCATTCGTTGCCTTCTGAAGTACAAGAATTAGGGATGTCAAGCTTGGCGAGATAGCTGAAACAAACGGGGTACCTGCAGACTGCGAAGTGACGTGCCCTAAAGGCAACTTGAGAAGGTAATTTGAGAAAGTTTGGTTGGTGGACACGCCGAACAAAGGCAGCACCTCTGGGTTCTGCGGGGCGGGACCCTCGGTGGGGTGTAGGAGTGCTGCTGTGCGCTCGCTCTGGTCGTGTGCTGGCTCCCCGGCTCTGGAAGCCAGCGCTGTTGGCTGCCTTTGTAGGCAGAATATTGGGTGGCATAGATGTAAAGGAGGGTCCCATGTCTATTCTTATGTTTCATATATCAATTTTTATTTTTTTTTTTAACGTAGCTGAATTCGGGAGCTGAGCAGGGTTTCACTCTGGTGTTTGGTGACACTCTTAAGGCTGCGGTATTTCTTCATGGGCTTCTCTAGGCAGAGTTACTGTTACTAGGGGTTTGGCATTCTGGCTTCTATAGAAACCTGCATCTACAAGGATTAAACTGAAGTCTGCTGTTTTAGTCATTGCTTTGGTAAATAAATTTTTGCCTCTGACTTTTTACAGCAGACTTAATGGACAAGGTAGAAATTCCTTTTTTTTCAAGGTAGGAAGGAATCCTCCTCTTGTTCTGCAGTTGCAGTTCAGCTGCTTCGATGCCTCCACGTTACACAGCACAGCCTAGGGAGAAATATTTTCTATATTTATTGGAATAAAAAGGCAGGAATATAATACAGAGTTAACAGTGCTGTTATTTATAAACTACAAGGTTTTTAAAGTCTTCTCTGATTTAAGCCTAAGGTTTCAACTCATGCACATTTATTCTAGTGATAAAACTGTTTATTTGTAAACTTGATTTCAGTTGTACTCTTCCTAATAGCCATGCTGGGTTTTTTTTTTTTTTTTTTTTTTAGGATGTGGGCTGCAGGAATAATTTTCTGTTGACTTCATTTATGGAATGAGATCACTTAAGTTTAAAAAGTTGTATTTGGAGCTGCAGTAAGCCCACTTACAAACTTTTCCAATTCTTTGTTACATCTTTACAGTCTGCTAGCTGAAACTAGGTACTATTACACCAGTAAGATTGCGAATGCAGAGAGCTTATACTGTGACTGACAGGAAAGGGTAGAAGAGGTAGAGACACAATCACTTTACTCATTTAGGCATGTTTTTTGAACACTGACCCCTAATCTTGTATTGTTTGCTAGCACATACTCATTTTTTATTACAAATTCTTAGTGTTCCGTTTAGTTTATTTTGTATGATTTTTTTTTTTCCTGTTCACTGTTTCTGGTATTCATTTTCAAGTTCTTTATTCAGTGATGGTTTAAACTAGGATTTAAAATTTGGTTCTACTGAAGTCATCAAGTAAACTTTTGAAGTGGACCTCCTGTTGCTGCCATCTCAAGCCTATCCTTCGAGAGGCCTTGAGACATTGCCAGATTATGAACTCATAAATAGTCAGGTCACAACACAATGAGGAGGAAAAACTGCAAAAAGTTCAGTAGTATAATGATCCACTAACAGCCTAGATCATTTACCCAAAAAAGGGGCTGTTATCTACAGCCGTAGTTTACCTTGGGTAATATGAGGAGTTCTTGTTGAAGAAATTGTTATTCCATACCCTGTTCTAGTCATCACATTCTGCAATCATTTTCTGAGTAGTGCTATGATAATATCCAACTGTCAGGGTGCTTTCTGGCCTTTTGCGTTTTATTACATCATATTTGATTTATGTGTGGTGCTTGACTTTCCATATGTCCAATGTAAGAAAGATGTGGAAATATGTCTCTGCCCATGCAATTGCTTTCTGCTGGGATTAAAAAAAATAAATCACAAATCAAGAAACTCTGGTGAAACTGCATAGTATCTTCTTATTCATGTTCTAAAGCAGAGACAGTCTGTTTGGTTGGACAGTTTAATGTACCAGCAAAACTTCTGACTAATTCCCTTTCCCCCCTCCCTTAATATTTGTTAATGATGGGAATTCACTGTATATGTATCACTGTTAAAGGATCTTATGCCATTATTGCTGTTCACTCAAATATAGAGCAGTAATTTATCTTCATTCTCAACCTGGGATTCTGCCACCAAAATGTAGATGGCCTATCTTTAGCTTTCTTATATAATATAAATATATTGTAAAACCATCCCCAGAGAGAAAGTGATTGCAGTGGTTAATGTAGTTGTCACTTTCATGAAATATAATTAAAAAATTGAATAAGAGACGTCCCCTGAATTAGAATCTAGCAAAGCAGGTATGGCAAGACCAGTTATGTTGGAGCTTTTACTAAATACATAGTTTGATGACTAAAGACATATCTGTAACTAAACAAGAACTATACCGCAGAAAATTTTAAAGAAACAAGAAGTGCTCTCTTCTAGCATGCAAGTAATTCTACGAGTCTGTTACGGTGTGGATTTCAGCAGAATGTGGTGTTTAATTTGCTGAATTTTAAACCCTGCTAGCTAGAGTTATTGAACCTGGATCTTTTCCTGTGTCATCTGAGAAACATCTCTCTTACCTACCTAATTTTTTTGCATTTCAGGAATCTTATTCAAAGAAGAGAGGTTATGCATTGGAAGCAATACCCTCTGTACCTCTGGATGCAGTTCCTGCAGAAAATGACAGCAGTCTTTGTGATTCGATAGACATAGCGGTGACCAAAAAACCTTGTTCCCTAGAGATAGCAAGAGTTCCTTCCTCAAGACCAGGTAAATCACCAAATACTCCTTTACATAATCTTTGGTGTAAGTGTAATGTTGTGGAAGGTATAGAATTTATATAGAAGGTGTAGGTTTATATTTTTAAGAATATGCTACTCTGTTTACTTATCACAGCATAATTATGGTCTTCTATAGCCACTATAAGAGCTTAATATCAGAATAAAGATTAACAGCAAGATGCTATAGAAGGGAAAACAAAGCAGAGGTTTAAATAACTTCCTAGATAAATATAAGATTGCAAAAAGCCAAATTAGAAATCGAATTTCCTCAAGCCCAGCCTTTTGCAGCAATCTATTTACTAACCTGTTTCTGTTTTTTTAATGAAGTGCTTAGCAACAACATTTTACAAGTAATTCAAAATTTAAAGTACTCTGTATTTTCATGTTATATAAAGGAAGATCCGCTCCAGTTTTAAAAATGAAACAGTGAATGAGAATTGATAGAAATAATAAATGACCATTTGGCAGACTGCTGTTTGTATTATACAGATTTGAATAGCAGTGAGTTACAATAGTTGAAAAACAATAGAATTATGCTGAGTCAGATGAATGGTATTATCTGTAAGGACTGTTTACGTTCTCCAAAATTATGTGCTCTCTTCCATTACCCTTGTTTGAACTCTTCATTAGTCACCACCTGGTACAGGAATTTCAGAACATAATCATTTCACTTTAAGTAATTGGGCTGAGAGTTTGCTTTGACAAATGACAGTTCTCAGCAGCACAGACCTATTTGAAATGGGCAATTGACTTTTCGACCTGTGCTATCTTGATTATGAATCATGATTTAGGAAATATCCAACGACAGATGATTGTTGACTAACACCGTGTAACCCGTCTAGTCTGTGTAAGGGGAAGCACCTTCTTGATTTCACAGCTGAACTAGTACTGGAAGAGCGTCAGAGCTATGTCAGACCGAGTATGTACGGGCCAGATATCCAGATACAGCTTTGGAATCTGCAAGGTGAGGTGGAGAGGATCATAATTCCCACCTTTCCATAAAATTTGGGCTAAAGGAGATTTGAGGAAACCTGCGTTATGAACTGTGATCTAAGAGGTGGCACAAAATAGGATAGCATCTTTATAGCATAGTCGCACAGGGTGGACCAGAGTCTGACTGGAACATCAGCATGACTACTTGTGTAACCGAAGGTTTATTTTGTTGATGGCTTTTTGGCTCCAATAATCTAAAAATTAGCAGACTGTGCAGGACAATATTACGGGTTGTCGTTCAGTAAAGCAAGAAAATGCCAAATTATCCTTGTTTTTCAGATTTCTACTTGATTAATCACCATAAACATACTTATTGCAATGGGAAGATTGCCATACCCCTACCCCATAAATTGGCCAACCGAGTTCATTATCTGCCTCCGCAGTAATAGGGCTCAACTGCAAAGCTTTCTGTTGTAATTAGTATTAAAATACCAGGCTTTGGAAGTGTGCTGTCTGCTGAACATAGGCATTTTTCTGGGGCATAGTAAGTCCATTAAGATCAGTATGAAAAACAGATCCTAAAAAGGACATTTTTAGGTCTTAATCTGGAAATATGTTTTGTGTATGGTTAAATATGGTGTGTATCAGAGGCCCAGAGAATAACCAAGGAAGCTGTAGGACATTCACGAGGGCACCCATCATCTTTATAAGAAATAACAAGGTCAGTGAGTTGACAATATAAATGTGCTATAATTCCTTCAGTCTTAGTTTTCCATGTACCACTATGATCTTTTCCTTGGCATTTTATTGGGAAGAACATTTGGCTCTATAGATAAGCAGATTCTAAAATGTGATTTTATTTTAAGCTATAAATGTAGTAGTTATCTAACTGGCCTGGCTTGTAAGCCATATCTGTAATCATGTTGGCTGTTATACTACCAATGGCCCAAATGAAATGAACCGTGTCGCTCGCAGTTATACGGTACTTAACACTATGCATAATTGTATGTGCGTGTCAGCCTGCCACTTCAGTTCATGCAGGTTTATTACTTGAATAAGTTATGTATGATGACAGAGATCATTCATTTAAAACAAATATCTGATTTGCATGCCATTTTTCCTGCATTTCCCTGTTTTTCTATCACTGAGACATGCTGACTTTGGGAATACTGTTTCAAATTGCTGTACTATGTCCTGGGTAGAGTTCATTTCAGAGCATGAGGCAGCACTTTGAACATAAAATTGCGTCTGTCAGTCTCCTTTCCCTGGGTGGTAGGACACTCTGAGCAGCTCTCCCCGCTGTCTGGGGCATTACTACCTCTTGGCAGTGAGGAGTGAGACTGACTGCACACAGTGGTTGAAAATTCTCCTTTCCTGTGCTGAGAGGAAGGGTCATTCTGGCTGGCCTTTCAAGCTGTAGAGCCACGTGTTCTAACTATTATCTGCCCTGCCAGTAAGCTCCTAACAGGTTGGGAACAGTCACCTTGTCAGTCACCATTCTCTGATCTACTGGGAAAAAAAACCAGACTGCTCTGTAGTTGTCCAAGAATAAGATTCAGGAAATTAAAAATAATATGAACTGGTAGGGAATAGCAGAGGATGAGAACTCCATGCACCAAATGGTGAAGGGCTGTTAGATATAAGGGAGAAAAACTGAACAGAAAGGAAATAAAAGTAGTCATGAAGTTTGTTACTTTCACTTCTGAAATCCTAGGTCATGGGAGTTTTATGTCTGTTTGCAAGAAATTAGGTTTATGTAGGAAGAACAACAGTTACATTATTGGTTTATGCTGGCAGTTAAAATAATTGCTTCTAATTAGAACTAATCTAAGAGTAAAAAAAGGCTGCGTGTGTGTCTGAGTTCAAGTTCAGCTGTGCTTTGTTTCTGCAGTAGATTGATAGGACAATGTTGGCAGAGTGCGTTAGCGTCTCTGTCTCAGTATCTCTGCTTTTAAACTAATGGTTAAGACTTGATAGGAATATTCTGAAATACTGCACTGAGGCAAATTTTTCTGGTAAGTAAAATATAAATTTGGATTTAAAATTTCATAAATCAATCTCATAAAATTAGTTTCATAAATGAATTGATTTATGAGTCAATCTTACTGATCTTTCTGTTGGGCTGTTCCAGAACAGTATCCTCATTCCTTAAATTAGACATTTCTACTAGTCATTTTTAATTTTCAGACTGCCCTTTCATTAAAAAATGAAATCACATGACATATATAACCTTGAAAAATAACCATAAAATTTTATTAGCTCATAACGCATGCATTAGTATTGCCCTTTTGATCTTAAGGATATAACTAAATTTTGTGAACTATAGCAACGAATCATGTTGGAAAAGGTGTACACTTTTAATAAATGGCTAAAGCTCAAGGCACTGGATAATTCTAATGCTAAAGTAGGCATTGTCACGTATCTTCATGAAGTTAGTGTGTACCCTGGTTTCGGATGGGTTAGAGTTAATTTTCTTCCTGGTAGCTGGTAAAACATGTATTGGGGTCAGACTGAGAAGAATGTTGATCACACCCTGATGGTTTCAGTTGTTGCTCAGTAGTGTTTAGACCAAGTCAAGGATTTTTCAGCTTCTCCTGCCCAGCCAGCAAGAAGGCTGGAGGGGCACAAGTTGTTGGGAGGGGACACAGCAGGACAGCTGACCCCAACTGGCCAAAGGGATATTCCATACTGTGTGATGTCATGCCCAGTATATAAACTGGGGGGAGATGGCCGGGAGGGGTGGATCACTGCTCAGGAACTGACTGGACATCAGTTGGGGAGTGGTGAGCAATCGCATTGTGCATCACTTGTCTTCCTTGGGTTATATTTCACTCTCTTTTTATTATC
The DNA here is from genome assembly GCA_035590195.1 of Aviceda cuculoides. Taxonomy (NCBI): domain Eukaryota; kingdom Metazoa; phylum Chordata; class Aves; order Accipitriformes; family Accipitridae; genus Aviceda; species Aviceda cuculoides. Next base: position 14,868,325 of record JAVJGG010000062.1, on the reverse strand, counting down.
TTCCTTTTCATTACAATTATTATTATTTTTATTTAAATTATCAAACTGTTCTTATCTCAATGCATGAGTTTTACTTGTTTTGGATTCTCCTCCCCATCCCACTGTGGGCGGGAGGAGTGAGTGAGAGGCTGCGTGGTGCTTAGTGGCTGGCAGCAGTTAAACCAGGACAGTGTTTTTGATCAGTTATCCAGTGTCTAGAATACTGGTAAGAGAACTGTAGGTGCAGCACCATACTGCATTTGGTCCTGTGCTGTCGAAGACCCTTACAGGCTTAACTTGCATCCTTGGTAGCTTGGACATTTTGTACCATACTCCATCCTTGCGCTTCATAATGTCATACACTTTATTTAGTAGAAATATTGAATGAAACCTGAGCTACATTACAGAAGAAATGTTAATAAATATATTTTTTTAATTGGAGTTTAGTGTGTGTCTATAGCTGACAGAGAGATCGTATCTCTTTCAGTCTGCCTCTCTATTTCCTACTGCAGAAACTCCCTAGGAGTGAGACCAGGTGGCAGTCTACATCCTAAATTTTTAATAATAGTGAATGATGACTAGTACTACTTAAATATTTTTAGGTCTCATTGAGTGTTATTAGGAATTAGAGAGGACTTTTCAAACTCTGTTTGTCATGAATAACGTAGTAGAAAAAAAAATCCTCCTTTGGGAAAGTTGATCTGTACATGCAGATTAACAAAGGTTTTAATACAGAATCTCAGTAACAGGAAGAGACATTGCTGTTCCTAAACTGCATGAAAATCATCCTTGGATAAGGGATTTCTAGATGAAGGAGCTATTTTTCCCAGTTATGTTACTTTACTGCAGCTGCAGGTCGAGGAGACCTTAGTGAGCCACCTTCAACTCTGGAAAGAGCTCAGCTATAGCAGTGCAGAGCTCGGTGTGGGCTGCAAAATCCACCTGAGAAATAAGGTAAATTCTTAGGGGCTTCACTTATGCTGAGCTCTCAGCCACCACACAGTCAGCAGTTCCCAAGTCAGCAATTTTAAAGGCCGCTAGCTCTGGTACAATTACTCTACCCAGGTACATCTAAGCAATGACTTCTGTCAAGGAGATAAAAACGTCCTCAGGTATGTGATGTGTAGCAGGCAAACACAAGGCAAGGAGTTGAAACATAAAGAAAGAGATAACTTAGCAGTTATTCTGGTCACCTACCCAGGTAAATGTACTTTGGAGAAATCTTGCTGCTGTCAGTCATGATATTTTTGTTATTTAGAAAAGTTATTTAATTTGCACTTAAATGCCAGATAATAAATCTGTAATTAATGATACCTTTTTCTTATAGCCTCATAATCGCAGCAGGGAAACTGACAAAAAAATGCTTGTCACTGAATTATTACAACATGTCAAACTGTCCCCAAGCTGGTCTATCTACTGCAACGTTAAGGGATTTTTGCTTTCTCAGCCTGGCATCCCTCTTCTGTCATAACAGTGAAAATGAACCTGAAAATTTGTAGCCAGTGTGTCAGCTCACCTCTGCTTGCATTCTTGTGTCTGCTGTATAACACTGTCAGCAGTCTCATACAGATAGCTAGGAGACAGTTCTTTAGAAACCTGGATTGAAAAATAGCTTAGCTGTGTTAACATTTTTATCAAAATTAAAATATGAAACTTCTACATAGTTCCCCAAATCATTACATACTTGGCTTGGTAAATGAAGTGCTATTTGTCAGGTCATCAGTTTCTGACTGACTTCAGTAACAAATACTTGCAGCACCTGTCCTGAACATTTGGACATTTCAATTCTCCGGATTGAGACTAAGATAGCAAATGCATCTTTCCTTGTTTAATGAATTTATGCCTTCCCTTTTGTGCTATTTCCTGGCTATAAGTAAACCCGTGCAAAGTGGCCGCAAAAACGAACCATCACACTGCCGGATATACAAAATTGCCTGGAAGAATAGAATTCAAGAGTAGCCTTAGACACCCATGCTTCATCATTTCAAAACTATAACTGATCGGAAGGATCATGCACTAACCTTTCCAAAGTCCACTCACCCAAATCGCTTCAAGCAGAAGGACTGCTAGTAGAGCTGTATTTTGTTTAAGCACGCTTTTTAAACCAGACATAGCGGGATATAGTGCACTTAAACACATGACCCACAGTCTAACTCCTCAGGATTAAATACTTTCAGTGATCAAGAAAGATCATCTTGGCTGTGTAGAGAGAAGAACTTAATAAAGGAGGGAGTCTCTTATCAAGCAGGGTGACTGCAATATATAACAGTTGGTCTAGAACCATCTGAAAATAGCCAGAGTCGATGAAATCAGGCTGATTTGACACCAACGTTTCTGCAGCAACTGATTGTCCGTGAAAGCTTTTGGTGGTGTGGTGCAGTGCGTATCTGGGATCATTACTACCTGCCTGCTAGGAGTGCCGAATTTCCGAAGTACTAAGTCTCGGGCCTGATGTGTCAGGGAGCAGCAAGAGCCAGCTGCTCCCTCGGGATGGGGAGGCAGGAGCGAAGGGGACTACCCTGGCTGACAGGGCAGGGGCCTCGCTAGTCAGGGCCCTACCTCACCACCCAAGAGCAGGGCAGACCTGGAGATCGTGGCCAGGTTCACCCAAGAGCCCAGATCATTAAGCAAGTTTGTGCTGATGAGGTAGATCTAAAGGCAAGCTAGAAAGTCAACGCGCAGCTCAGGATCAGGTCCGGTGGTGGCCAGGAAGGTTCATGATGACCAGGCCAGGTCCAAGCTCAAGCTGGGAAGTCAGCCCACGAGTTGGGGTCTGCGTGCACAGGCATAAGCACAAGATGGGCCGTCCTTCGGCGTAGCTCAGCCGGGAGCCAAGGGCCCCAGGCTGAGCCGAAATGGTGTCTCCAGGAAGGGGGATGTGCACGGAGGACCTCAGAGGGCTGCTCAGGGCCAGCAAAGCTTAGTAGTGCCTCAGGGCCTGACATGGTGCGTGAATGATAATCAACATCCCTTATTCTTCCATCTATTACTCAAGGAGAAAATATCTCCAAAGAGTATAATTCATCTGTATGTTGAGTGAGAAGTGAAGAACCACTCGGAGCTTGTCAACAAGGACCACGAAGCATAGGGGGGTGTGGTAAGGTGAGCCGCGCGCCGGTTTAGTGGAGTAGGTAACTCACGGAAGAGGCTTGTGTTTCCATAACGACCTGATAGCTGAAGTCTTTCTTAGGCACCAACTGGTCTCTTCTCTAAGTAATTTTTGGCCTTAGAGAAATGCTCCCATTATTAAGTAACGCTTCCCAGTTCTCGGGGTGTATTATACAGTCTAATCCCCCTTTACCTTTAGCACAGAAAAAGATTCACAGGCCGCGAGAAGAGTCTCACAGTGCCCTGACGCGATGAGGATGCTCCCCTTAAACGGAGAAAAGCTGGGCTCTAGCCCTTGTGTAGTTCCTTTAATAAACCTCTCAAGAAGCATCTTAAGAATAGGTGGGGGTTTGCGCCTGTTACTCTGAATAAAAGCCTGTTTCAGAACCGCTGATTTCTGGGCTAATGATTAAGAAGCTTCTCATTTCTGTAGAAATCCGGATGATGCTGTCTACATCCTGTGCCCCAATATCCTCCTTCTTCTGTGTGAGAAGAGGAGAGCGAAGTTGTGAGGATTATAAGAAGACCTGAAGTAGTTGAACTGAAAAACAGATCTATTTTTTCAATTAAATGTTATATTTAGTCCAGCTGAAAACTTTTTTTGTTGTTTTGCTGTTTATTTACCTGCTTTTTAGTGAAATTTGCTTTAAAGTAAAAATTGGAAATTACCAAACAATTTTCAGCTGTGTTTTTCAGTCAATAACTTATTCATCATGAAATATAATGCCCAGCCTTAATTTTAAGACCTATACATACTTTTTCTCTGCTCTTCTTTGTCTTCCTTTAACCTGTGTTTGGGCCATATGGAGAGAATTTGGCTGTGGTACAGAATTTCTCCCTTTACTTGTTTTAACAGGTTAATTTATAAAGAAGTAAGGATCGCAGTCAGGGCTTCAAGATACAAATCTTTGCCAGAACATAGTGTATTGGAAACCAAACCACCCTTCTCCTGACTGAGTTTCAGTGCTGACACATTTCATATTTGTCATTCCTACTGCCACAGGATAGAGAGCACACTTCTTATCAGAAGCAATTTTGTCTAATGCTCTAGTATATGTTTGCAGTTCAGATTTTTTAATTTCACATGGCATTTTAATAAAGGTTAGGGGAGTGCTGATGGAAGGATAAAACATACAATAGCTCTTCTATCATGCATTTTGTTGTTTTTTCTTCAGTACAGCTAGTACTTGTTTTAAGCACCCTTCAAAAAAGTAAAAGATTTCTGACAATTATGCTTGGAGACTGCTTGCTGATCTAGTTGTTCCTGTAATAAATTATAAATTTATAATTTATTTTCTATTTTTAAGTCTTTTCTGGCATTTTATAGTCCTTTTTATTTTCTGTAAGCACAAATCCTCAAAATATGGGCAGCTCAGGAGTTCTGTTTTATCATAATGACATTTTCATACCCATTTTCTGTATTTCTGATATTATTATCGTAGTTCTTGGAGTACAATTAGGATGCTTTTTGTTAGCTTTTTTAGTACTATAGCACTTAGAGGACCACCGTTCACTTGTGTTTCTGGTCCTGGGTTGATTACTATTTTGTTGACAGGTGATATTAACCTCCCGATTTTGACCGGTAGGTGTTCAAGTGATCCGAGTCTCAGAGGCTGGCATATATTCCGAACCTCACTGATGTTACGACGTGTTTTGCCATCAATTTCAGCTAGGTTAGATTTTCACCGTATATATCTTCTTCCAAAAGAAAGGCCTTTATTAAAATTAGGAATTAGTCAATGAAGTATTGGTATGAGATCAGGAAAAATGTGTCTTGTAGCATAAGATGACAACCGAGGTACTGTCTGTGAGAATATTTCCCCTTTCTTCTGCTTTTGTCTGAAATCAGGAGAGGATACCTCTTAAGGCGTTACAGTGCGGTTGTAGTTGGAAGTGGCCGTAGATGGGTCAGTGCGGTGTGCGTCTCTGATTCCTGCCCAGTTAGACACTGCCCTAAAATCGTGTTCCGGCAGCACGTGAAAGCTACGACCAATTTTAATTATCTTTGGGTAGGTTTCAGGAGGTGGGCGAGACCACCGTAGAAAGAATTTTCAGGCTAAGTTTCGTTCCTAGGTAGTTGGTAAGACCGGTCTCTGCCACCTGAGAAGCAGATCCAGGTGATCCATATGCACTGTACGTATACAGGTCCTGTTCCTTACGCCGTCTTGGTATGGCCGTAGCCTGCTGGCAGTAGAGTTATACCAACAGTGCGTATATTGCCTATCTAACGTTTAAAGAAGAAAACGTATCCACTCTTTATTGTTTCAGTTTTTTGTATGATGGGGGAATCGGCTTTCTTGATAGAAATCACAAAGGGAGATGAAAAATAAAATTTAACTCCTGCGGTGCAAAATAAGCACCGTTTTCATTAGGGTGTGACTCGAGTTACAAATGTGTTAACAGAACAAAAGAATAAATGAGAGAAGATGAATGATAAAAGATTTCAGTAATAGTTCATCCACTATCTGCTTCCACTCTAAGCAGTCCTGGGCGGCGTGAGATAAAGCCATAGGTTCCCCTAACGCAGCTGTCCCCTTAGTTATTCTGTATTTTAAACGGAGTGATTTTGTATTTGGACAAACTTCTGTTATCATAAAATTCTAGTATTAAGCAATAACTAGAAAATGGAAATTCTCTGATTCACCATCACTTGAGTGTCAGTCTTTAACTGCAAACCACTATGTTAAAAATTGTCTCTTTGCTGCGTTGTGAATAAAAAAAGTCCTGCTTTTTTGTTTCATTTCCCTTCTTGCCTTTTGACAAAAGCAGAATTTATCCAGCAAAGGAAAAATCTAATTTCCGTATCACAAACTGAGAAGCAGGCAGTGGAAGCATTCTATGATCGCAGTTTCTAGGGTCATACTTTCTCGACTGATTCTTGCCCATTTAACTGGCAGTTTTCAGAATCCCAATGAAGAGCATTAAGAGGAATGAGGTTTGTACAGGCTTTTTGGCTCTCCTCCCACCCTCTGTGGTATTTGTAGGGTAAAGATGGGTAAAACTGTTACTTTTTTTTTTCTTTTTTTTTTTTTTGCGTTTGGGTAGTCTGGAAAGAGCAAGTGAGTGATGTATACAGTGGATACTTCTCATGCACATATATCTGGAACCATTCATTATTAACTTTTAAAAATTACCTCAGTTGCAAACATAGACCATTTTAATACATTTTAATAACCCAAATGTATTATAAAAGTGAATGTCAAATTAACTCTATTTACTTGTATTAAACAAACTTATAATTTCATTTAAAAAAACAGGTTAACTAATAAGGTCCAATTTCTCTGAGGCAATGCTGATTTGCATGACTTATGCACCTTTCATTTATTATTCATTGTGATCCATATCAGCTATTCGTTATTCCTGATGTCAGGCGGAAAGCCTATAACTGCTAAAGTTACTCTGTTAGCTTCCTTTTAGTCTTCTCAAATCTTATCAATATTCCAATTGCTATTAAGAAACAGCACCATTTGTTGAGATAACTTCTTGCCAGATCTTTTTAAACTCTTGGATACCAATTAGATAGATTTGTTGATTAAAAATTTCTAACTTTAGTAACTCTCATTTAACATTCCCTTTGGATATTTTCATGTGAGCGTATTTTCATATGAGTTTCTGTTTGATATTTAGGGAAAATATTTTATGTCTCTCTCGTTTTATAACATTACTTCTCCTGCCACATTTCTAGAGTAATGTGCTATAATTTGGTTTGTTCCATTGTCCATTTCCCCCACTCCTTTATGTTCTTGATGCAGCAGAGGTCTTGTGGAGAAACAGCATTATAATTATAATTAAAAACTTCTTCAGAACGTACATGCACAGGAGGCTGAATTGAGGTTGCACAAGCCACGTCAATTCTTACATATCGCAGCTCTAATGTACTTTCCTTTACAATCTCATCATCCCTCTAAAAGGTTTTTAGTATATAATTAAGATAATTGCTCCCCATCTTATGCTCCTCTGGATAACATCTCTGGTAACAGCCTTACCAATGAAATGTTATTCTTAAAAATACTCTGTCATTTCTGAAGTTAAAGCACACGGGAATGACTGATACCACGTGACCAGTTCGTTATCAAAATATATGCAGGTCTCCACCCATCCAGTATGGTCTAGTGAACAAGTTTACGTTGTTGGAGTAATTCCACTTTCTAAAGGACTAGCTTACATTTTCTCTGCAAAGTGAGAGGAAAAGGCTGCTGCTTACATATGATAAACATTTTCTGATGTTTCATTACTTTTTACTATTATTCATTAAAGTACAGGTGAAAAAAATTAGCTTTCATGGGAGTTTGGGGCAATTTTTGCAAATGAGTGCTCATCAAAGCACACACATTCTGACCAGCACTCAGTTTAATCCATCCCAGTGTGATTACCAGCTAAAATGATCTCATTATACACTTGACTGCATGCTGTCAGACAAAACCCCTTTTTCAAATCAAGACAATAATTCAAAGGAACTTAATTATTTTGAGGTATTTTGCATTTTAAAGCCCATATGCAAATACTTTTTAGCAGGATTTGAGTTTTTCTTTAAGTGACTATTAGTTGCAGCATCTTTTGCAAGTACTTTTGAGTCAGGAGTGAAATATACACAGACCAAATACAAAATATTCCATTCTAATAAGTAATCCATGCTTGAACACGCTGCTGAGATTGTTGTGTAACTGAGCAGATGTAAGTGATAGTACCTTTTATAAGGGGCAATAATTTAATAAATATATGAGATGTAAGATTGCTATAAAACCCATCAAATTGCTAATATTACTGGTAATAGTAAAACTTCATCTTACCATTAATTTGTTTACATTTAACATGCATCTGGTATATTCTAGAGGAATATAAGCTTGTGTAATGGGTATAGCACTGCATGGAGATCTTCATTAGGCATTTAGCTAACGTTATATGTCTCCTGGTGCGCCTGTGAATTTTCTACAAACCTTAAATTGAATTTTCTACAAAGCTTTTCAGGTTGAATCTTACTTCATATTAGAATTTGGGAGGAACCAGTTGCCTTGACTTCATGCTTTTTTATTCTGTTATACTCAAGAATTTGCATATTGCCCTATTTTGTATTCAGATGAAACAGCATCCTAAAATTTGAGACATCCATTGCTGAAGAGTTAGTGTTTCACTTATGTCTATAATGCAATAATGTTCAAGCTAAACTGGTTTTCAGAAACACTGTATATGCAACATACCTATGTCTTGAATCACACAAAGAACTGTCTTTTGTAGAAGATTAATTTCTCCCCTGATTGGTCTCTCAATTTCAGGTGACAGAGCTGCTCAGCTCTGAATGATTAATCATTAGACACTGCAATACACATATCTTAGGATCATCTGAACATTTTGGGCTGTTGTAGAAAGTTAGGATGTTAACAGTGTTCCTGATCTCTCCTACTCCTTGTGTAGTTTTTCAGGCTTTTTTGATGTTTTGTATTAAAGGTTGCAAGTTTAATACAGTTTATTAGGGAGTGTTTTGTAGCATAGGACTTGCCGTAGATGGTGAATAGACGTGTGCAGGTGCCCTGTAGCGGAGTTGTTGTTGTGCGATTGCCTTTGGTTTAGGTGTCGGATTCGATGACTCGGGCAACCCCTTCTGTTTCTGTGTCCCGTCTCAGGGCACTCACCCGGGCTGTGGGGGTCAGGCTGAGAACCCGAAGTACCGGGCTATAATGGGAGTGACTATACCTGCATCGCAGGGCGCCAGAATTCTGTTCGGTGCTGGGCCCACGTTTCACATCCTACCTCCGTCCCAGCTCCATGCCAGACCGAGAAATATGAACTCAGTCCCTGCCCCGCTCTGTCAGAACAGGGCCGAGCTCCAGCCCGACCCATGAACTGAACGATCAAAGTTCAGCTTGGTAGGACACCTGCCCTGCAGTCGTCGTCTTTGTTTTCCCGTTAGTCTTTCTCGCAAATACACGCCAGGACTTCCATCCTGCTCCGAGAATTGTTTCTGATGAAAATATCCTGACAATGATACATTTCCCCAAGAAAATCCGTTTGGATTAATCAGTTTTTATATGGTGAACATAATTTGTCCAGAGTTTGACGCCCAGCCAGACGCTGCCTTCCCGCGCCGGTTTGGTGGTTCTGCCGACAGACGCGTACCGAGGGCTCGGGACCGCGGCTCTGCCTGCGCCCCCTCCCTGCCTCGCGCCATTCCTTCTCCGTAGGGATCGCCCGCTGCCGCGCAGCTGCCTTGCTCTTTCAACCGCTGTGGTGAAGGGTCGCTGGCTTTGATATGGATGCAACCAGTAACCTTGCTCTCTTTTCTGCAGTCCCAGTAGACGTAGCGTAGGAATAACGCCCCTCTCTAGTCACCGCCAAACGAACTGAAAAAGTTGTGCTGGTCCTTCTGGCTGCCAGTCTTCAGGAGAATTTTTTTTGTGTGTGACTGCATCAAAATTGGGCTATGATTTTAGCTTATATCATACAATCAACTGAATGTGCAAGCTAATAATTTTATTTCAACACTGACCTGAATCATATTTGAAATACTGTCTTTTAGGATAAAAAAAGTCATACCCTATTTCTACCATCTTTACTTCTCCAGTAAGTAACAACTTGTGTTGTAATTTTGTGAAAAGTTTAAGTTATTGTATTTAATATTTCAGTACCTTTAGTTGTGTTCTACTGGGAACTCACTTTTTCATGAGAATATGATACATTTTATGAATTTTTTAAATAAACTTTTCTACTAACTTTATTAGATTTGGAAGGCAGAAATCTTGGCAGAGCTTGCTAAATTTTGTTAAAACCAAAATATTTGTGAAAATATTAAGCAATTACTAAAATAAACCATTTTTTTACATAATGAACAGATTTATTTGTTTTGTTCAGTGTCAGAGATGACTAAAAAGTAGAAAAACATTGATTGCTAGTGAAGGTAATCAGTGTTGCATCCTGTAAAAAAAACCAAAAACATTCCCTCCTGTTCTATTTGAAGTTAAATAAAAACCACCCATTTACTTCCATTTTCTCTGCTTCTGTCTCCCTTTCTGCATCTGCTAGTCCTGATGGCAGTACGTAGCTTCCTGCCAAAAAGTTTCCTTCTATCACTTCACAGAGATTTCATCTTTGTTCTTTTCATACAATTTTCATTTTTGTGCTACCTCAAAAGGAAATTTGAAGTGTGCAAAGATGTAGGATTTTGCTGTATATCAAAATAGGGTGGGAATAGGTTTGTTTTGCCAATCCACAAATGTATAGATGCAGCATATCTTTACTAGTAGCTAATGATAGAATAATTTTCTACTGCAAAGTAGGATATCAAACTAGTCTTTTCCTTTTTTTCTGGTATGCCTTCAAATACTGCAGATTTGGAAGAACCCATATGAAAGAGTATTTTCAAACTCAGTTGCTTTATTGCTTTCAGAAAGCAGGAAAAGTCTTCAGAAGGACCATTTCATATTTTTTTCTCCGGGGCAGGGTGTATTATTCTTTCTATAATACAATATATCATTGTATGTGGTAGTATCTGTTCTGGATGAGGATATTAAAAACAGCTGTTAGTAAAAATATTCTTTCTGCTCTAACTCCGGCTGTTCACTCCATGTCCTTTTTCTTTCAGATATTATTCCCACCCTGCTGGAAGATACATATATATATATGTCCATGTAAATATATATTAAAAACAAAAACGTAAATTTTCAGAGTGAGAGTTGAGCTCTCTAAAGTTGCTCAAAAATTTAGACACTTTAAATAAGAATAACTGGATATTGAAACATCTTAAAACATCATTTCTAGCTCTCTGGCTTTAAGATTAGCTTTTTGACTTCAGTGTTCTAATAAAGAGCTTTATTAACTAATTGATACTTCAGAAGAACTGAAGCTTGTGAAAACATAGCTTTGTTCATAAATTGCATTTCATTGCAACTAAAAATAGATGCGTATTGGAAGGTTTACCTTCAAGACTGCTTAAATTATTTTATTAACTAGCCTGATCCCTGGGGAATATGGCTATCATCAGTATTATTTAAATGATTCGAGAGCACTTACTGTCATCAACTTTCGTAGTTTATATTCTGAGATAATTTGAAAATGTAGCCTAATTCACGAATCATCTATTGCATTTGCAAAAGTAGTACACTTTCCCTGCACAGCACACTTTGGTTATTCTCGTTGGATTATAGGAGAAGCCTTGTGAAATACCCAGACAAGCGTATGATAGCGTTCAGTGGCCTCTCACTGAAGAGTGAGATTTAAAAGGAAGCACAGATGTCCATGATGTGTATCCCTCTTTTTTTGGAGGATGATTGTTTTTTATGAGACTACTTGGCATTCCAGTTTTTAGTGAATGACTGAAAAATATTTTGGCACCTGTAACTACACCCTATGCTTTTCACTGAACTTCCAAAAACATGACTACATGCTGAGACAAAGCAAATGTCGAAATCTGCAAAATATCTGTCATAGGCAAGTGCAGTCATTTCACTACAAACCTTTTAAACATGGAAAAGCCAACAAAAAACCCATTTCACAAAAAAATAAGTATGTGGCAACATGTAGCATTGTTTTTGAATGCTCATTTAGACATCAACAGCTTGCAGAGGCAGTCTCAAAAGGTTACTCAGGAAATGGTGGAAATCACCCATCATCTCTCATTAGTACTTAATGAGAGATGTTTTTCCAGACAGTTGCCTGGTATTACAAGGGTTATGCAAGCTTGAAGCAGTTCCAAAGTCTATTTGTGCAGGTGGGTGATTAGAGGAAATAAAAAGTTGCTAATAGTCATACCCAACTCTCCTGGATGATGCCGAAACAGCGACGCAGACCCCCTGCTGCCACTGGAATGCACTTCACTGGTAATTAATTCCAAACACAATCCTGAAATAGCTGCCACATCCAAGACTGGGCCAGCTACAGCTTCAAGTGCTTTCAGCAGGACAGTTGCAGATATATATTTACAATCCTACTCAGAACAATGGTTATTCAGGTTGAAGTGTGTGGGAAACAAAACAAATTCAAAAGAGCAAATTAGAACAGTTTAGTCCAACCGTTCTCTGGATGCATCCGGTGTAGCTACCTACTGATTCCGTTATTCAGAATTCCATCTGCTCTTTTGAAATGTCTCTTGTAATGTTCGTTCCTTGAAATCCTGAAATACATGATTGTCTTTATAGTTCCTAGATTTATGCCATGTTGAACAGTCGTGTAGGGGCAAGATTTGCTTTGGGGATTTAGTCAAATTTTAAAGCTGAATCCTATACTATGGAAAATTGCCTAGTCCCTCAATTGGGGCTACTATGTAACATGAACATTTTTGTTACCTGCCTGGCAAAATAGGAGATTTTCTAATTTTTTCCTGGATTTCTGTATGAACTGCAGCCTGGCTTAATTTACTGTATGCAATTGCTGCGAATCTTTGCAATGGGTCCACCACGTACAGGAGACATCATATTTTTATCACACATGCTAGCCAAGAAATCTTATACAGGGTGGTTCTGTATTAAATCAGGGCAATTTCTGCTCTTTTGTGAGCTGCTCTTCTTACTTGTTGTCTTGGGCTCCTGCCTCGCAAATTTACTGCTGGTGGAATCCAGCAGCCTAGATTGACCTACAGTGAATGAACTGAGCTTAAGTAGTGCCAGCTCCATCCGAAACGTTCGGATATTTTGTTTTAAGACTTGCACCGAAATCTGTCTAGGGTATGTTTTAGTGTAATGGGGTGATTCTCCTTGCTCTGCCTTAGAAAGGGTTAATTGTGTTTTAAAGAGCCCTCTGTAAGCTTCAGGAAGATCATTGTGCCCAAATTCTCTTTACCATAAAGAATAGGATTCAGGTGATTCTTCCTGTGGGTCTGGGTCTCTCTCACTTTTAGATAAAGCTCAGGAACAGTAGGAAAGATTTCCTGAAGGCATAAGCCTGGCAAGTTTCTTGGTCTTCTCAGCACAAGGATATCAGCATATCCCTGATAAAACTTCCGTATCTTTGATTATCCCCAAACCCAGGATACCCCAGAATCAGAAAATACTGGTTTATCTATCACTCCAGGGTAGTTATAAGCAGCAAGTCTTCTTTCATTCCAGTTATGAAGCTTTTTAAAGGACTAGATGATTATTCACCCATTATTGAAGAACATCTTATGGTACCATCAATGATGGGACCTACATTCATTAACCTGTCCCTTTCTTGGCCAGTCAATGAAACTAGCTCTTCTGGTGGCTGTGAGGACATGTATGTAAAATCAGTCCCTGGCGACTGATCCTCCAGAAAGAGTACTATTTCCATACGATCTCCTTTTGTACTCTTCCAAGATTTCTGTTGTGGTTATGATTGGTTTCTGTCCGAGACAAATGATTAGCATTGCCATGTTCTTTTCGGAGTTTCGTGCCCCCATATAACACATTTGATGTTAAGAGGACATATAACAAGTACAGACGAAGGTATTCCAACATTTTTTTTCTAAAGCCAGATCCAAAACCATTGAAATTGCCAGACTAGATAAGTGTTTCTGTAGTAGTTTTCTAATAGTCTAGCAAATTGAATCTGCTATAACTGATCAAACTTAGGTCTGTCTTGATACCCCACTAAAAAGTATTTTGATCCCAGACAACACCAAGCCATCTGGAGCTTTATTCACATTTTGGCATTATCCTGATGCTGGGGTGTCCAAAAAAGATGCAAGGTTTTGGCCTACCGTCAAGTAGTTTGAAACATTGCATGAAATCTTCCACACTGAGCAGAGCATGAGGAATAAAGCAAGTTATTTACTAGTAATGGGGTGTCTCTGAAGTTGTTGTCTATATATGTATGCAGGTGTATCTCTATATATTTATGCATATGTATACATATGCACATTCATTTTCCACCCTTCTTTTTCTTTCTCTGGAGTTGCAGTGTACAAATCTATCCAGGTCCTGAGGTTATAGTATAAATCTCTACCAGGTCGTAATGATTAGGCTTTGTGCTTGAAGTATTTTGTTCGTGTCTGGTTTTGTATTTTCAGAGGTTTTAGAATTTAGTAAATGTATTTATACACACCGTTAGATGTGTAGCATGTAATCTAGTTCTAGATTATTATTGGTCCATACCTATAAAGTTAAATATACGTTTCTTCCGTTCTTATAGCAATTTGTAAATCTGAGCATATAGTATTTAAGTGACTCCACAAATAATTGGAATGTGGAAAGAAAATAGGCTGAGTATACATTTGCATTTTGGTTCAGAGCACTGGATGTGAATTTGAAATAAATCATTGTTCCCAGGTACTATTCATTGCTTCAGTCACAGGCTGGTTTTGGAGCACATAAACCCCATTCCTTTTTGATCTGAAGCTCTATTTCAGGTGGGCACCAAAAGTATAGGGTCCTTCTGGAAGCTGTGAGGTACGTGTATGGTGGGGGTGTTTGGTAGAATAAATAAGATGCTATATAGTGCTAAAAATACAAAGCCACATATATTCTAAATGGAGTGTCATGAGGATCAACTGCTTTGATCTGCTCATCCACTGTCATTACACTAATTTGTAGAAATAACTGAAGTAATAGCTAATACAGGCATAACTAGGTTTTGAAAGGGACACTGGCATGTTTCTGTAATGAAAGCGGAAAACTACAGATCAACTGTGTGTTCCCTTGTACAGATTTACTTCTGAGGTGAAATCTAATTATAACTGTATTTCTGGAATATGGGCTGACTTTTGGCTTTTGATATTTTGCTTGCTGAGATGTGGCAGGAAGTGTTCTGCTTGGTATACTTGGTAACTGCCCAGCAGTTAATGTTGTGGCATTATATACGTATAGTGCCTTTTCTTTGAGTACATTATGAGAAAAAATATCTATTAGAAAAGTTCCAGTGAGCAGTTTGTCCTCACAGTACATGGATAGTGGGATGAAAATTTTGATGAAACACTTGTTGAACTGTGGTGACATGGTCTGTTACTACCCATAAGGGCATTTTTCTCTATGCATTGTACCATATAAACGGGGACAATCATCCACTAACTGACTCCTGCTGTCACACAGCACAGTAAAAGGCAAAGTTCCCAGTACGTGATTTTTTATAGTTTAAGCTAAACAGTTAACATTTTTATGTTTTTGTCCGACATCTCAGTAGAAGATAGCAGTAAAAGAACACTATAGTTTGCTCTTACAATCTACTTAAAGATGACAATATTCACTTTCATTTTGCTCTCTCCAGACTCAAATCTGGGTGATCCTTAAAAGTGCATAGCAGTCACCATATCCATGAATAGGAGCTCCTTGCTCTCCCCTCTTTGGTTGACCTCCTGTTATCCTGTACACTTAAAAAAGATAAGAAAAAAGTTACTGTAATTTTTTACGATGACAGAAGAAATGAATTAAGCATCATTTTTACAAAGATCTTTTGGAAACAATGGTTACAGTTTTCAAGACTGTGAGTTGGAATTCAGCCCTCGTGATTTTAGACCTTGATTCTGTTGCCCATACATAGCTGTCTGTTGACATCTGAATTCCTTCTGGGTGTCCCAGGCTGACGCTGGAGAAGGGCAGTGAAATTCCATAGTTCCTGCAAGACTCTTGCAGATGCCCTGAATTCCCTTGGATCACTGAGGTGGCGTTAGTTAACAACGCTTTGGCAGTTGAATCTTGCCCTATTTGTCTACGACAGAAGCATCTGAGCTACCTGTCTAGACATTGTTTAAAGCTAATGAATATCTTAGTATAATCAGTGAAGCTTAGGGCTTGTTCCTCTGACCTAATACTTATTCAGGATAATATGGCTAAATATAGACTATATCCTAAATTGTAATTAATACTGTTTTAATGGGTTTTCATTGAGTTATAGAGGAGTTTAGCATGCTCACTGAAATGTAGCTGTATTTAGAGAAATCCCACCGTGCAAGTCTGAAGATCAGTTCCTGAAATCTCTCAAGACTGAGAAGGAATTAATGCCATTTCTTTGGATAGCAATTTAGTTACTAGCATATGAATACAGAAGTTTAACTTCAGGCCCTAAAATTTGGTTCTAAAAATCAGTCTTATTAGATAGGCATATATAACACATTACATAATGTCATTTTCATTTTATTCAGAAATCCTTTTTGTACTGAAAGACTGTATTGCAAATGAATCACTGAGTACTGTAGAGTCGGTAATAGTAGACCCAACTTTTCTTCCTGTGAAAGGATTGGGTTTGATGTTAATTCTTCTATAATACTTTTTGTGGGAGACATGAGGTTAGTGTACTTTCATAGTTAAACATTTTTGTGAACAAGATAACTGTGCTTATATTAATTAGGCCTCAATGATACTGAACTGGATAATAGATAAAACCGAACACTATGTGAAAAAAGCATTTCTTTTTTTTTGCAATCATATTATATATTGTAAATGGTTCTAGTGTAACTGAAATCAAGCCACCTGTCTACAATCAAAGGGTGTAGCTCTAATTTAAATAATGCTAGTGTGAGAGTAAAAATTTTTCAAATGGTGGTAGGAACAACCTGACCTTCAACTTCCAAGCAATGATGTCATCATTTGTAATTACAGTCTTTTGACGCATAAGGAGAAGTCTAATATGCACAGGCAAGTTGTGTGAAGCACTCGTGTGGCCATTGCTGTAAATACTGGGTCTGCTTCTACTGTAAATACTTCAAAAATTGGGAAAAGTAACAGATTTTTAAGAGGCATTAAGATTTGGAAATTAAGATTAAGATGTGGGAACCTGTCTAATCCTGCAAGAAATTTAAGAATCACCATCTTTTTTCGTATGTTTGAGATGGTTCATGGTAAGTGTGATCATGATGGCATTGTAACACTTTCTGTCCTTTAAAACCTTGTGTGCTGAGCCAATCAATCAACTAACAAAGCATATTAGTAAGATTTGCCAGGATGTAAATCAGCATAGCTATTTTTATAGTCCACAGTAGATGAGTCCAGTTAATCCAAAATCTGAGTTTAACCTTTTAAAAAAATATTTTGGCTATTCTGGACATAGAAAACATATCATAGTGTATTTTCTTGATCCTATTCTATTCTATTTCCTTTGCCCTGAAACAAAGGAAATGAAGGATGGAAAGTCCTCTGTAACCATTTTTAAAAATCAGAATAAGCTCCAATTATGTAATCCTTGTGACAGTTTCTCATGTAAGTTGCAGGCAGGAAGGAATATTGTTAGAGCATGCTGCAGTTCAGTAATTTTTAGCTGCCAGATGAGCCTGGCGTTATCTGACTTGTACAGAAGCATCTCAGCTTATTGCAGCTTGAGCCAGGAACTAGAAGAGAATGACGGCCACAAATACTTCCCTGTTGGCCCCATCAATAGCACCAGTCAGAAACTCAGCACGAGACCCAATCTTTCCTAGGTAAATTTGGTAGGTTCTCAAATTTCTAAGTTATTTTTGCCATGAAATGTTCCACTGAAACTTACAGTATTACCATTATGGTGACCTAAAGGGGGAAAAAAAAAATGTTTGCTTTAGTTTTGTTACCAGAGAAAGAGAAAAGGAAATGAAACCACATTTATTATATAATTTAATTACAAAAGAAAATATTTTCAAGTCTATTCTTAATGAATCTGAGCATTGTATACATAAACAGAGAAGTCGCCCAAATTGGTTGCAGGAACTAATTTGATGGCGATATTCTCTCTCTGATGGAGCAGACCCAGGTAGTAAATCATTATTGGTTGCCTAATGGGAAGATCCTACTGTGAAAATAAACAGCTGTCCGCAATAAAGACATTGTTTACAAGAAACCATTACATGCCAGACACTTTATTCCCTTGAGAAAGGAGTGAAGGCATGAAATACTGAGCAGTTGGATTTTTTCTGGGATGTTTATTTCCACGAAAAATATTTGGATTTTTTTCTTGCAAAGCTTTATTTTTAGATTCTAAAAGCACGATCCTTTTTTTGTATTACCACTTTATTTCTCTTGGAAGAAAAGACTGCAACTACTCTTTTTTGAGATTGCCGCATGTTATGTATGTTCCCGAATTGTTTATAGTTGTATGCACACGTTGTAGCTGGAGGAGTTTTTCTCAGCCCTATCTAGCGGGGCATACGCCAGCCCTGCCTCCCCTCAGGAATATCTTCCAATAAAACTTCATTCCAAGGACGTCACTCCCCGTCGGTTCGATGCTTCTCAGGTGGGACCGTAGGGGCAAAACCTAGTCTTCGGGGACCTGTCATTGAAGAGGGCGGACAAGAAGTCTTTCCTGTGGAAAGACCAAAATCCTGCTCGTGTGACTCGGCCGCTCTGTCGCCCTCTTCTGCTGCACGTTTAAGGTGTGGGTAAACTCAGCGAAGGTGGAAATGGGCAGGGCCTTGGAACAGAATGGAACGGTGGGCAGAAACCCGTGTTTGGCACCGACCTGTATTTGCGACCACCGCCCTTCGAGCGGGGCGTCTTTGAGACGCTCCTGCCGCTGCAGGACGCCCTGGTTTCACTTGCCAGGCGTTGGCGCGCTCAACAGCCGAAGGGCAGCTCCGCAGGGACGGCCGGAGTGCCGGGGGTCGTGTTCTTCGTAGGGTTAGCTGTTTGTCGGGGCGGGGGTTGCGTTCTTTATAGGTTTCTCTCTTTGTCAGATGATCGTTCTGTTTGTCCCTCACAGCAGTAAGTCAATAAGAGCGCTGACTACGCTTAGCTAGGCTCGTGTGGAACATTTCTCATTCCAGAAGTTATTTCTTAGCTTCGTAGACGGTGCCTGTATTGCCGTGTGTCAGCAGCAGTATAGCCCCTCGTTTGGTATTTCCACAAACACGGTGCAGGGCAAGTCTCTGTTTCTCTCAGTCAAGGGGGTTCACTGCTAATTATCTATTGATGAGTCTGTCCATAGAGTGAAAGAAGACGATATTTTCTATTCTGGAGCAAAAGAGGATGAGAGTTTCAGCTCTACTAAGATGCTCCTAACATTCATATTTAGCCGCCTTCCTCACTATGAGATTTCCAAAGAGTACGGCAAGGCCTTGGTGGGGTGTCTGCTCAAATCCCTGTCCCTCCTCCGACAGCTAGGCTGTCAAATCGCAGGATACTCATTCGCATGCTGCATGTGAACAGTTTTACAGTTAGATACCAGGTCAGACTGGAAAGCCTGAGAGAGATATAAGGCTTTCTGGAATGCCATCCGAGTTGTTCCATGTCAGGGATGTTGTTATGAGGATTCACTTTAAGTTCCTTTCTAAGGCGGTGTAAAAATTTGTTCAATTCATCATATTAACACACATGTATTACTTTCTGAATTAAATTAATTCAGATCCAAGATTTCTGCACACACTTGCGATGATTCGGGAAGAGCCCTTCCATGTGTACAGACTGCATACCTAAAGGACTGGCAGTTTTGGTGAGATACTTTTCAAAAAAGTTGGAGTTGTCTGTTTCTGTGACAGGGAGGGTTCACTTTGTCGGACATCAGGTAACATCTGAGGTTACCTACAGGATCTCTGCCAAACTGCCACCTGGACATTCGTTTACACATTCATTAAGCCTAAGAGTATTGCTGGCACATTCCAGCCTGGTATTTGCTTTAGAAAAACACTTTGCCAGTCTGTGTTTGACTAGAAACTTTCAGACTCATCCAGATATGTCGTGTTTCTGCAGGAGTATTTCTTAGAATTGTCTATGCTATGAAAGTATCTCTAAATTGGAAAGGCTGTAAAGTTTACATTCTTGCCAGTATTCCTCTTTACCCTGTCTTAGCCGTGCTAATGTAACTGGGTATTTCCTTCCCTTCGATACCTCTGTTACACTTCTAAGAATTCTTCCAGGTCGGTAGGACTGGGAGGGAGAAGCTTCTGTCCTTGCTTTCACAGAGGCGTTTGTGACTTGTGCCGATGGACGAGCTCAGGTGTGTTCCTGCAGAAGCTGGTTAGGCAAAAATTCTCCAGCCTACAGCACTGGAGCTACTTTTGTTTATTCGGAGTTTGGGTTTTTCTGGAGTGGATTTGCCCACGGAGTGAAAGCACGTATTGGAGATCCACCTCAATTACAAATAAATAGGCTTTCTTCCATGAACTCTGCAGGCTGTCAGTTGAGGCCCACAGACATGAGATTTAAATGAAATCGTTGTCTCAATGCAGAGCTGCAGGTGTTACAGCACATTTAGGAACATGGAGCACATGTCTTTGTGACCCACAAAGAAAGGTACTCTATAAATTCACAGACACCGTAAAGACCGTCATAACCCTGCACAGGCAATGGCATTTTCCCCAGAACCCAAACTAAAGGATTTCTTTAAAAATACAATTCTAAAGGCATGAAGTAATGTGGAGCTTTGGGCCTCCTGCTACATCATTCTGGTGTGGTTACCACTGCAGCTGGGAAGCTATGCCTTGTTTCATAGTCCTCTCTATCCTCTGACCTGATTTTCACTAACTTTACATTGTTCAAGCAGCATTAAGAACATTTAAAGAAGGTAAGAATGATATTTTAAGTCCTCGTGATGGTCCTTCACAGTGTCATAAAATGGTAACAACATGACAAAATATGTCCGAACGGCACTTTCCCATGTCCCTGCAGGTATGTAGATGTTTTTAAGCCAGCCGTAGGTTGTCCAGCTGGGATACTGCTAGAAAGGTAGCTACTGCAGTGCAGAGCTCTGTGGTGGATGCAAATTCAATCTGAGAAGCTGGGTACAATTTTGTGTAATTAATCCTTGCTGATCAGTTGCTCACAGTGTCCAGGGAAGTTGTCACCGGTAGCTATTAGCATGCTCTACGTCAAGCGTGGTTTATATAACTTCTTGAGCAAGGTTGTATTTGCTAGGATTTTCCAGGGTGAGATGTGAGGTACCTTACAAAGCTCCCTTTCAACTCACCCCTCTTACAGTGATAGTACTTGGATTCACAATCGGTAGTTCAGGGTAACGAAAGTAAAAGATTTGTGTTTGGTTTGTGCCTCATTTTATTTAGGTATTAAGAGAGTGCTATATCCTGCCTTAACACAGAATGAATGTTTGAGCTGACAAAATAAGTGTAGATATGCAATATATTCCTTACCAAATGCATTTAAATTATAATAGGTTTTGTAAGTTGAAATAGTGTTCTGAGTAGCTGTTTTCAAAATAATTTTTTATTTTAAAATGTATGCAGTATTTGTAAGTTCACATAAATGCTATTTTTATTCACAGATAATGCACCTCAGGTAGCAATTACCGCACCAGGATCTGGTAACCATAGAAACAGCTCTACAGGCCCAACACCTGACTGCTCTCCTCCATCACCAGACACTGCACTTAAAAATATAGTGAAAGTTATACGTCCTCAGGTAGGTGATCACCATAAGCATCCTCTTATCAGTTGTATTTTTCATTTTAAAAGCAGACTATGATGCATGTATTCTAAGAGGATGTTATCGCTATACACATATGAATAAGTCAAAGACAGATAAACAGAATGCAAAATATTTTTTGTACTTAGGAAGCAATCTTGATAGTGGGAGAAGACAGAATGTTTTATAACTGACCCCAACAATGTACAGAGAGACATCAGTATGTTTTTCTTACAGCACTAATGATGAATGAAGTCTTTATGTAATATTTTGTATTTTTATGCACTATTAGATTTCTTCCAAGCTTATGTTCTGTTTTTATCAGTAATAATTCCCTGTTACTTTTTCAGGTTTTCTTTCCTCTTTATCTCCATTTACATGGTCCATTTACATAATACCTTTCATACCATAAAGGTTTCATACCTTTAGTTTACCTTCTCATATAGCATTTCTTCCCACCCTTCATCCTTCCTAACTATATGTATTTCTAATAGTGTTTGGTAAACAAGAAGCTTAATGCGTGGAAAACTTGAGTGCTTGAGTTCCCCTTGTAATTCTTTAAGGAGTACGGCCTTTTAAAAGTAAAGCTTTAAAAAAATAAATTTTAGTACTTGATTCGGTAGTATAGAGGTAATCTGCATAGAGGAGTTTAGTTTTGGAATCATGGGATCATAGGATAACATAGGTCGGAAGAAACCTCGGGGGATTATCTAGTTCCCCGCTTAAAAAGGCGTGACGTTAGGTGTGTCAAAGCTAGCTGTGACAACTACACTCTGAACTGACTAATCGTGAAGCTTTTTGTGGTGTGAACCAAAAGAACTTCTCTTCCTCTCCTGCCAGTTGTTGGGTTCGAATGCAGCCATCTGTTCTTCATTGCTGAGCTGATCTCTGCAACTGAGCTACTTTGACGCTAGTGGATGCAGGATTTGTATCATCAGTATGTTGCTGGCATTTGTTTTACTTGAGGAGTAAGCTGGTGGATACGTGATATTTGGTAAGAATTATATAGGACAGATTGTTTTATTGCCGCACAAGTGAGGGTGTTACAGTGATGAGGTGGATCCTCCTTTTGGTACTCGGTGGAGCACACAGTTCAGAAGGTCTTGCAGAATTAAAGGTAATTCCTGGGTGTGCCTGCCATTTCTCTGTAGAGCCATTGGTCTCCTATGGCTGACACTGTCAATGCACAATAATTCTACTGACTGGCTGGTGCAGAGCATCCCTCGGTGACACTACAGTAGTTTGGGTTCCACATCCTGGTTTAAATCTAGATCAGAGGGGGTCTAAAATCACAGCTTCTTCTCCTTTTCTCTTTTTAGAGTTGTTTCTCATTTTGCTTGTTCCTGTAGTCTCTCTGTCCCTCCCACCCTACATCAGCAGAGTACTGAAATGCCTCCTTCCCTCTAAGCTGTTTTTTATAGTAGGCGGCAAGCAAACAGAAAGGTATTGGAATATTGTCGGAACAAGCTGTTGTGCGATAGCTTATTGAAAATAGCATTTTAAAAGCTGTTTCCATCATGATATTGCCAACAGATGGACCCAGAACACTGAATGGTGATGTTCTCCTGCTAGTTAACTCTGAATGGATTCAGCAGATTCTGGGGAGCTATTTTCAAATTTTAATCGTACCATTCACTGACTCCCAGTATTATCATTCTGCAGAACAAAAGCTAGCTGTGCGATATATATGGTCAGAACTTTACCACATTTGCTAAAATGTCTCTCATGTGGACCTACATGTGACACACTTCCCATGCAGAAAACGACAACAGAAAGGCACGTGTAGGCTAGTGCTTGATGTGTGTTGTGAATCTGTGCTATGCATGAGAAATTGGATATGCTATAGCATTCAATCCCATTATGCTTCTCCTTTCTCCATGTGTTTTGTGCACATTCCTTCAGTATTTTTCCTTTTCCTTGTTTTTGTTGCTTACCTAATCACCTCTCCCCAAGATCTCAACCCAAGAATTTAGACAAAGAAGTTGTAGATATTTGCAATGTGGTGTTTGCAAACCGTTAGTGTTAATTCTGCCTGCATATTTAATTCCTTTATTCCATGCCTGCTGCATTCAATTACATGGCAAGCTCTTTGAAGGTTAACACAATGGGATTCTATTCTTGCCTGACCTCTCACCACTCATGTAAAACTAATGAACAGTGTTACACAATGCATGCAAAATAATTAATGTTCTGTTGTCTGCCAGGGCCTCTTTGCACTTTCCTAGCAAAACAAACAGATTTTAGACAGATCTAAACCAGGGATCGTATAAATTTCCAAAACAGCTGTCACTCCTTTCCCCTTTTCATATGTCTTGTGCATCCAGCGCAGGAAGGTGCCGGTGCAAGGCAGAATGGGAAACTCTTCAGCAGCCAGTTCTGCACGAGGCAGGCTGTGGTAGCTTGGATGAAACTGCCAGGGAAGTCTGGCCTTTCAGCTCCCCTCGTTATTTCCATTTATAGCCTCACTTATCCTTCCTGGAGGGTTGCGCGTATAGCAGTTTACCCGCGGTGAGGAGAAACACTGCGTTTCTGCGGAAGCAGCGGCAGAGGGGACCGGAGATTCCTTCCTCCCGCCAGCCTGGGGAGGGCAGGAGCTGGTGAGGAGGAAGAGGAGAAGCCTGGAGAGCTGAGTTTGCGGGCAGAGGTGGGGGTCATTCCCCCTCCTGCTTTTTTGGCCTTTTCTTTCTAAGACGGCGTGCCAGCTGACACGACGGCAGCGCATCTGCGTGCTGCGGCACCTGACGGACGTTGCGGACGTTTGTACGAATGTGGGGTTTAGCACGGAACGGTGGGCTCTCCTCTCCCCTCTTCCCGATGCTCACATGGACCAAACACAGCTGGGGGGGGGGACGGACCCTGTCCGCTCCCCCCTGCTGCCAGGGGTCCCTGAAGAGGAGGGAGGCTGGGAGGCTGCGCTGCCAGCCCATGGGGTGAAAGCTGGGAAGTGTGAGACGGGAAGGATCCCGTACACAAAGTGTGAATCCTGAGGGGTCTGGGTCATGGACAGTCGAGGGATTCCTCAGAGCGCACTCAAAATTTGTTTTGTTTTTTCCTTCTAGTTGTCTCTTAACCTGGCCATAATTATTCCCCTTCTTACATTAAAAACATGCCATTACAAACCTGGCTGGGAATTTCTGTTTTCCCCCAGCCTTCCACTCACTTTTCTGGAAACTTATCCTTTCTTCGGTTAATTATGATGAATTTAGAGGAGAGGAACCTTCAGTTTGTTGTGACCCTACCGCTCATCCCTTACGAGATCCCATTGCTCTCTAAAATCCATCTAAAACTCTCTTTGGATGTGCTTCAACTAGTCAGTTCGGTGTACCGTTACTAAAGGCAAAGCCTATTTTAACTGAAATGGTGTCTCTCCCCGGCACGGTGGAGCACTCTGGAGAGACACTCAGATCTTGGAACCAGTATTAAGTTCCGTGCCCCTTTGCCACCCACCTGGAGCGCTCCCAGTCCTGAAGCCGGCACACTTAACAGCAATTCAGGGATCTGCGTGCTCTTTCATCCGTGTACCTTAGCTACGGCTTGTACCTGTGATCTCACATTTTGCAAATACGTGTCTCGTCTTCAAATTTTCACAGGGTCAGTCTCTGAAAAAGAGGGTTTGTTGAAAAGTTACATATATGCAGATAAGAAACAGAATTCAGTTCAGGGTTTGAATCGCTTGATCTTCTCTTTCCAGATTGTCCAGACAAGCCATAGTAAGTTTTTAACTCATGAATTACTAATTAACGAAGACATTGAGGTGCTGGAGCGTGTCCAGAGAAGGACAACGAAGCTGCGGAGGGGTCTAGAGAACAGGTCCTGTGAGGAGCGGCTGAG
>JAVJGG010000062.1:14810485-14843050 GCA_035590195.1 Aviceda cuculoides | reverse complement strand
AGGTTTAGATTGGCTATTGGGAAAACTGTCTTCACTGGAAGGGTTAGCAAGCACTGGAACAGGCTGCCCAGGGAAGTCATGGATTCACCATCCCTGGAGGTGTTAAAAAAATGAGTAGACATGGCACTTCAGGACACGGTTTAGTGGGTATGGTGGTGTTGGGTTTACGGTCGGACTCGATGATTTTAAAAGTCTTTTCCAACCTAAACGATTCTACGATTCATGTTAAAGACACATGCCTCTGTGAAGTATACTAACATGGGAGTAAAAATGAGATGTGGCTGGAGACCAAGTAGGTTAGTGAGTAAACTGAAGTCCTCTGAAAGTTTAGGCTCTCTTTCAAGTTTTAATGTAGTTATGTTAGTACATATGGTAAAATATAACTTACCTTATCAGACTGGAATTTTAGAAAGTAATAGTAAAATTGAGCTAGTCCTACCACATTTCCTGTAGCTGTCAGTTTGGATGAAGCCTGAACAAAATTGGACTGCGTGTGATGCTTCATCTTTTTTTAGTATTAGCCACTCAAGTTAATAAGACTCTCCTTATTTATTTTTTCAGCTCCATTAGAACAAGTAAACTATATACATAGAGCACCTTTTTTTCCTAAGGCTGTTTCTTTTGCCAGTGCTATTCATTCATGGGTCATTGGCCAATTCTCATAAAATTGAATTCTGACTTTTCACCTTTTAAATTCTTTACTAAATGTAATCCAGCATTTGCATATTCCCTTTTTGTCTTTCTAAGATAGGTTTCAATGGCTAACTGTAGGTACAGCTTTTGATGTCTAAATGTGGATTATTTAAAAGTGACTTGGATTTTATCTATCATGAATTAGTATTCTCCCCATTTTGTGTGAATAACCCAAATCCTTAAGAGTGTTATTTCAATGATATAAAGAGGGCTTCTGCTAGAAAGACAAAGGAAAAGAGAATTTAAGTGTTTCTGACAATGAAATTTCATTATCTTGTTCTTGCTGGTTTTATTGCTAAGATCTGTAATAATCTATTCATTATAGTATGGGGTTTTTTTCTTGTGGGATTGGATGTGCTGTCTTTACTTTAGACATAATTTTTCTATTTATCTTTTTTAACCTCTTTAAGCAAAGTTACAATTCCTTCTATGGTTCATTGTTCCTCTGGCTAAGACATCTAGCAATATAATAGAAGGTAATAGTTTAAACATTAGAGGAAGAAAGGAATTGTCTCATTTTTCTGCAAGTGATAGTGGAATCCTGCAGGACATCTGTAGCCTCTGATAGACCTATCCCACTTGTTTGGGCTGCCAAGTGTGCCTTGACTAACGTGTAACTGTGTTGTGCATGCACAGTGAGCCTGGTGTACCTACGTCGATGTACTTGCTAAGGTATAGGGGAAGACAGGGACCGTGGGGTTCCACCCCCTCTGTCAGCCTGGACATGAATGGACAGACCAACCACAGCAGATACGTGCTCCAGAGCCTCTCTAATTGACCTAAAAAGTGATAGTAATTTACATTCGAGGAAATTCTCTCTCGTCCTTTTTGCAGTTAGGTGCAGGAATTACTCTGAATAAAAACAACCAAAATCGTCCTAGAGGCAACTCTGGAAAATCACAGTTCCAGAAACTAAATTTTCAGAACTAATTGTTCCATGAACAGAATTTTCAAGTGGATTAGTGTCACTATTTCCCCACGGTGAAATAACCCGGTTTCCTCCCCCGTGCCAACACCCTACAGCAGCACCCTTGGTTCTTCCCAAACGAGATGCGTCCTTCGTCACGCTTAGCTTGAGTTGCCGCGTGCCTGTGTGCAAACTTAGTGAAATTCCCACTGCAGGCTGCTGCACCAGTGCACAAGTGCAGGAGAACTCTGTGATGCACCTACTGAACTTGTTTTGCAACACAAAAGATCTGCTTTGTTACATTTTATCATAAAAATGAGGGCTAGAGAACTGAGTTATGCGATAAATTCTCACCACTCACTTTGAGTGAGATCGCAGGACAGCTGGGGTGTACGCACCCTCTTCCTCTTACGAACTGCTTTCTGTCCAGTTACACCACCTCAGCCAGTCAGGGAATAACCAGGAAAATCACCGTGGAGAAATACCGCGCAGGCACGCTATGCTTGCTGTTCCAGCGAACGCTTCTTTTTCTGGTGTGTTTTGGTGTTGGACTTTGCACAGCCACGTGCGGTGTCCATGCTTAGCACAAGAGGCAGATAAGACTTAAAAAAAGGCTTTACTGAGAGTTCTGATTTTGTGGAGGATCAAAGCCATCATCTCCAAGGTAAAAGCCACCCTTGTGTACGTGATTTTAGGAAGTTTTGAAAGGTGCTGAGCATTCCCAAAACCCACTAAAATAAAGATGTATTCTGCGGTCCACAGATGGGCAGATTTAGCCTTTATCGTTAGCGCGCCTGGTCTTGAGACTTCTCCTGCCTTATGTCGTGTTCCTAAGGTGGCATAGATCCATCAGGGCTGCAGGCGCTTTAAGGTGGTTGACAACAGTCAGTCACGTTGATTCTAGGTGTGGAGATATGTTTCAGAAAATTCTCTCTCTCTATATATTTTGTTTGTAAACCTTTAAAGTGTCTGTGCAAATCTACTGCACACAGTTTGATATCTTCTCATTCTAACGATGTTTAAATGAATCAACAAAGAAACAAACAGATAAATAAAGCACCTAAGTAGTCCTTAAAAAAAAGAAAGGGCAAACAAAGAAGTAAAAGATATACTGTCAATGCTATTAAGATGTGAAATATGACTGAAAATAAGACAGACATTGTGGAATTCTGTTATCCTGAAATACTGAGTACCAATTACAAAAAACCGTTACGGTTGGAATTGTCTCACAGGACTGATTCTTCTCCCCCTGTATTACTGCAGAATTAATGGGTAGAAGACATGTAACAGCTCCAGAGGAGGGTATTTTTTTAAAATTTCCTTAGAGCATAATGGATACTTTGTGACTATTTAATAACAACATTAACCAAAATATTATTAAACAGATGCATTGTAAAATATCTTCTTCGATGAGTAACTATAAAACATAATTCTATTTAGATTATTTTAATAAGAGCTGAGATTGTTTGAAAACATAAACATGTCTACCCAGTACACAGTACTGATGAAAATAGCAAACAGTATGTGTGAGTGCATTTAATTGCAGTTCAACAGGATACTAAAGCACAAGTATAAATTAAAGCAGAAGAACACTCTTTATTCTCAGGAGCGTTATGTTTTTAGAATATCATTTCTACACACGTGTGTTTTCCTGGTTGAAGTTGGTTGCTTACCTGGAAAGATTCTCTAGGTTATGTTTCCTGATTCAATGTAAACATAAATAATACATAATAATTGAACATTTTTCATATCTGAACTTGTAACAGACCAAATTGGTGAAATACTGAGCATAACGATAGTTCAGGTACTGAAAGGCAGGTATGTACATCTCCACTAGTAAAATAAACTTCTGAGCTCTGGAAGGTTGTCATCTATACTGATGAACTATTAACACAGTCCTGGGTATGGTATGGTTTTGGCCCTTTACAATTCTCTCTCCCCAAAAGTATCAACTGTCAGGCCTGATTTGGAATTCGAACGGGCCAAGGTCCGTTCCTAGTAGGTAATTCTGCTTTGAAGACCCTGCTCTGAAGGGTGATGAAGTTTAATAGTACGAGTGTGAACCAATCCATGCCAGTTGCCCTGCCCTAGGACGTATAACGCTTGGAAACGGTAACATGCTCAGAATCTGGAAGATTGAGGTCTTACCTATAGCTCTTTGATGGGTATCTCACCAGGTTCATAGCATTTTCCTTTGATTCTGTGTAGTACTGGGCAGTACTACATAGTACAGTTTTGAGCAGCTTAGTTATTGAGTAATTTCATCATCACCTGAAAATACACTACATTTTCACACATCCTTGGTATCCATAGCATGGAACTTAAAACCCACCTATCACCTTGACCTTTCAAAATTTGTAATACACAAATGTAACGATATAAGCAATTTTCATAGTCTGTAGGTCAAAATGGGGTGTTGCTAACAGCTGGAAGCTGAGCCTTTTTTTGAAGAAAATGGCCTTACATCCATTTTCCAACTGTTTCAATGAAAATAAAACTTTTTTTTAATCTTTGAAAATGAGGAACTTTTTATAGTTGAGGAATGAGATATTCCTCTTATTTATCAAATTTCTCTCTTGCAATTTGGAGCTCATTTCAAGCAGTTATTTCCCAGGATAGGAATAATGGTGTATCTTCAAAATCTGGTCAAGTCTGTCAAAGAGGGGAACCACTACAAAGGTGTTACAGATTTTAGTGTTCAGGACCCCTATACCTCACAACCCACAGCTGCAACACGGTTGCAATTAAAATGAAAGTAGAAGCCAAGGAACATGGAAACTGGGAGAAGATCTGTTTTTTCCCTTACTTATTCCCAGTCTGGTTTGTCATCTGAGATAAGACCAGAGGTGGAAGAGGGAAGGGGGCAGCAAACCTTTAGTACGTACTCCACTAGAGGACTTCTGAAGGAGGAGCGAGTGTAAACATAGAATCACAGAATGGGTTGGGTTGGAAGGGGCCTTAAAGCTCATCTAGTTCCAACCCCCCTGCCACGGGCAGGGACACCTTCCACCAGACCAGGTTGCTCCAAGCCCCGTCCAACCTGGCCTTGAGCACTGCCAGGGATGGGGCAGCCACAGCCTCTCTGGGCAACCTCTTCCAGTGTCCCACCACCCTTATTTTAAAAGCCACACATCTGTCCCTTGGGAAAGCTCTATACCCTCGTTCAGCGTCTGTAAAATGGGGCTAATAGCTCTGCCGTAGTGCAAAGGAGTGCTGTGAGAATTAATTCTTTAAAGACTGGGATGGCACTATGTACACAAATCCCAAAGATGAGCGAAGGCGGAGTCACAAGCTTGTGTTGCAGAGTACGTCCAGGCTGGAGAAAAATTTTGATGTTAAATTGAGAAAGGAATTTTGCCCTACTCTCTCTGCTAAATGTGGTGAGGAATATTTGAACGATCCCTCGTGTGCTCATAGTGTTACATGCATGTCGTGGTAGCATTACAGAATTTGCATGCAACTTCCATTCATGGCAGCGTTAAGTCCTTATCTTTTTAATAGAAAGGCAATTCAGTATGTGTATTTTGATGCCTTTCCTGTTTTGTGGTGTTCAGAGTGGTATCTTTCATTTATATATGTTCACTACTGACTTAACATGAAAATGTTTTGCTTATTAGAGCTGATCTGGAAGTTATTTAAATCTTGTTATTGCAAGATCTTTAAAGATTTTTATTGATATATTATTGCTTTTGCATTGATAATAAGGTTTCTTCGTTGGCCTGATGTGGTATGCTGTTTTAGGATAGTCCAGGCTTTTCTAGGTTGGATTATGATAATTGAAATAATAGTCATGAAGAAACATTTTAAAGTAAACAAAATCAGGCATTAAAGAGATTTACATATAACAAGTAAATTAAATACATGAATGTAACAAAGAAAATTTGCTTAAGGATGAATCTGCATGTGGTTTTGTAGCTTACATACTGGGGTGGAGTTAAGCCGTAAGTATGGTACAATTTCACAGAAGTTATCTAACCGTGTCCTCACCTTCTGAGTAGTACGAGACAGACACGTAATGACTGACAGAGCTGGCTTGGGTGCAGAGTGAAGGAAGCATCGTCTCTTTGGGACGGTTTTGTGTTTGTCCAGTCAACGCAGCTATAAAACCTTGACCCCTGACTACATTTCCTGGACATTATGGTATTCCAGATAGTAAATAATTTTAGAGTTCTTTAGGACCGATCTCGAGAGATCTTGGTAAATGTAATTTAGAAGTGGCTTTGGCAGATGCAATCCAGGAAACCAAGGTGCAAGACTCCAGTAAGTGACTTGTTAATTGCTGGCTACATATTCTGCCAGTAAGTCTGGAATTTAACTCCAGGTTCTAACAAATGAAGTAAGGCACCCAGAGTGTGTTGACATGTGAGGTGGGGTTCAATCCGGGACAAAACCACCTATGTTTTTGTCTCTGTATGTAAGAATCTCTGACTGATTTGGATGTCAAATGTCCCATCATGCTCAGGAGAGATGTAGGATTCAATTCAGCTGCCTAAAAAGACCCATCTAATGTCACCTGAGGTGCCACAAAGGTGTCTTTGACATGCACAGGTAGGATATAGAGACCTGGACGCTTCTGGATGGCAGCTGGAAGCCAGATGGGATGCCCCAGGGAATCTCCAGAGATGGTAGATACCCGCGGTAAGGCAAGTGAACTAATGCCAGGGTGACTGGAGTGAGGCAAGTTGCTCTCTCGACTCGATTGATTGTTTTGACTAGGCTGTAATGGGAGCTTAGATACCTAGTGTAGATGTAAATAGCTATGCCGTAAATTTAGTTATCTAAATCTGGAACTGAATTTAATCCTAACTGTAGAAAAAAACACTTTTTTTACAGTTTTTTTGCAAATTGTACTTTAGAGAGACACAGAGATGCAGTCAACACAAACTGGTTTACTGCATCTCAGCATATATTAATGAACAATTAGCATAATTTAACAACATAACATTTTACAGGAGCCAGCAAAGGTGCAAAAGGCTCTTCTCGTTAGCTGCAAAAGCTCAGATGCTAGATTCCTGTGTAATTATGTAGAAAATTATTGGCACATATGGACAGATGGACCTTGTTAACTCCGAACAATATAGCAGAAGTGTTATCCTGTAGAGCACTAGAGGCTTCGTGAGGTTCTGTACAGAATCCTTAGACTGGAAAGACATATTAAACTGAGATATGTTTGTCTGAATTAATAATAATAATGTCAAAGCCCCAAATAACATGAGGTATTTTGTATTACTCAAGTCAGCAGATGGTTGCATGTTAGCATGAAGAAACAGAAAACATGTTTCTAACTTCCATAATCGTCTTTGAAAATCACTCTAGACTTATTTTATATTACTAACCCGTGTCTCCAGAGCAAATCATAGCTATTTATTGACAAACACATTTTCAGAATATGTGAGCACTTGCAAATGAAACTGATCTTTAAAAACACTTCAGAACAGTTTGGGGGTTTTTTTGGTTTGTTTTCCCCCTCTCTCTGCCCCCTACCAAGACCTTGCAGGTGTTTTTGTGAAACTTTTAAGAGATGACAGAGTAGTTACGGTGTAGTGAAAGAGCTGATCGTCCATAAGTTAGTAAAAGGCCGTATGGTGCGTCAGATGCTGCCATTCTGGCTCCCAGAAAGGGGCACACAGTTGAAGCAGTGGCTGGAGACCTGACCGGACAAAGGCCGGAGCAGTTTTTGAAGATGCTTAGGAAGACTGAGCTGGACCATCCCAGCTGCCTTTTCAGGCAGGTACTGCCTCGCTTTAGGAATAATCAGAGATCCCACACATCATGTTACTTGAAGTGTCACCTTTTCAACTCAGAAGCTGAATTCCTGGAAAACCACAAAGACACCATTGCTTGGGAAAAGGCAGGAACGTGTTTCTAAATGACTAGAGATCTTTTTCAGTTTTAGAAATAATTAGGTCATTGATGAATTTGTTGTCTAGCAAAAGTGTGCAGTTTAGGTTTTATTAGTACACATGAATATTTTTGGTCTGATCAGAGACTTACTTTGGCTCGGGTCCCAAACAATGACTTTTACCCAGACTGTTTGATGTTGGATCCTGTCCCTGTTCATTGAACTCTTCCATGAAATTACTAGCCCTAGGAATCAGCCTTTCAAAGCAGACGCTGTTTTTAATTATTAAAGAAAGTAAATGCCCTCAATAGACTGTAGATGATTTCCAGATGAATGCCCAAATTTACCCTTTGCAATTTTTCTCAGTTTTAACAGGACACAGTTGATTCACACGGTGCCCAACACACCTTTAACAATCAACATTATGCAAACCTGAGTGTATTCGAGTTTTTGCCTGTCATTCTGACAAAAAGAGTGAATTTTTTACTGAAACCAGTCTAGTTCTGTGTTTGTTGCACAAACATTGCAGGGCTCATAATCTAAAAATGAAATAGTCCACAAACAAGACTGAAATTACTCCACTGGGATAGATTGTATTTTAACATGTAGTTCTAAGTTAGGGATGGTGAATAGCTTCATGGTCTGAGGAAGATACTATGGCTCCCAGGGCAATAATGTGGCCTTGATGCTAATAAGTAGCAAATTCCTGACCTTTACAAATATTCTGACCTGTTAAGCCTGACATGCTAAACCAAGAAGAGTTAAAGCACCCTTTCCTCTCTTTCTCTATTTACTTTTCCCAGCTTTAGTTATCTAAGGCAGCTCCTGCGATGTTTTTCACTGTCGTGAAATAAATATACAGACAGCTATACACCTGAACGCAGGGCCTCCTCTATTTTGGAGGAGGCGTTTGATGTTTCAGGTCGTTGGTCTTGAAGCAGCAAAGAGCATCGTGGCGTTGGGATATTTTGAGTACGGAGCCAGATGAGCGCTGCAACGGACTGTTCAGCACGACAGCGCAAACCATGGGTGCTCCGTGGCTTATAGTCCGTGACGCGGAGCACTGAGGTTACGTCTGCGTTAATAAGTAGTGCAGTGCGAGGGGAGCAGGTCTGCGTAGTGGAGAAGTTGCTGCCTTGATGATCACGCTGTGTAGGTTGCACTGGTTTTTATTTGGGCTAGCTTTAGTGTGGTCCTGTGGTCAAAAGGCCATGAGGAGTTGGAGCACGTTTTGTACAATCCTGTAACGTACCTTGTGGTGCAGATCCACCCAAAAGGAATGAGTTTCTCATGCTCTGAAGCTGCTCTGCAATCCCAAGCACAGCCATTAAGTGGAGTCAATGAAGAGTTTCATTTCAAAAGGAAATGTTTGGTACAAACTAGTATGGGGTTTTTCACTGCTCCTTGAAAACTCATGAAGATAGTTTGATTTTCATGTATGTTTTTTTAAGCTGACAGTTTTCCCCTAAGCTTTTAGATATTTCAGTCTTTGAAAATTTAAAGCAGCCCTTTATAAATTGAATAAACAGCAGAGGGTTGCTTTCGAGTGATGAGTGCTTGGTATTATTTTGTAAATTTCATTATACAGGCATCAGCAGTCTAATTGTTTTGCAAGATGTACCCAGTAATGCAGCTGGTGAAGAGCTCCCTTTCTTATCAAAAGATGATTGCAATTATTATATGCAAGGCTGTAAAGCCCTGTTTTATTTTGAATTAAATTGATTAGAACAAAGACATGCATTTTTTCTAATGAAGATTAATCCAAATTTTGGAAGGAAATTATCTCTGTGCACCACAGCTTGTCATATGAAATTATTTTTACCAGTACAACCTTTGAGCCAAATAAAAACAGTAAAAAGAGAGAAACCGTAGGTAAATTTATTAAATGTCAAGTAATGAAAACAATACAAAAAATCTGTATTTTTCACTCCAAACTTCTATTTTTCTTGTAGCCCAAGCAGCGCACTTCAATAGTATCTTCTCTGGAATTTCACCGAATGAATCACAGCCACAATTATTTTGACATCAACTCAACCATTGGCTGTACAAGTTTTGTTTCTACTCCTGCAATCAGTCCAGCTAATTATTCCTTTGGATCTCTGGAATACAGTGTTGAAGAGAGAGAACTTCCAGGTATAGAAAAAAAAAAAGCTTACTTTGCCTATCAACAAAGCTTTCTAATACCATAGGTCTGTGGGTTTAAGCTGGAATTGCTGTTGTTTTGGTAGTGAAATACATTTATCATAAATACACAAGATTATTCCTGATTTTTGTTTTCTGCTGCTCAACAAAGGGTTCTTATAGTTCATGACCAATATTATTAAAATATACTTTTTCGTGAATGTTCCATTTTGAATAAACCAAACTTTGTTTTACAGAAATGCCTAGAATTCAGGTATTGTAGTTTTTGAAATTATGATGATTCAGGTACACTTCTACTTTCATCATTGTGTGGTCAGTGTACCCTAATATGATTTTTGAAATGGAAAAATGTAATTAGAAATCATTATGTAACCATCAGTAAAGATGAGGACGGGGAGATTTCTAAGTAACCTGACATTATTTCTGCAGTAGTAATGGGATTCATTAAAGCAAAACTTTAGAGTGATAGTGTGTTTGTAACTCTGAAGGTTTTATCTGTATATAGAGGTTTACATAACGAAAATGCTTTAAGAAGGATTAAAAATTTTCTTCTTCATAGATCAAAACTTCAGGACCAAGAAAGTGTCAGTAAACCATGCATTTAGTTACTTCTGTCCTTTCAAATTTCATATGCGAGTTGCTTTATCTAGGCTAAACTTGTAGCAGAATAGTACAGTATTTGGGAAAGCTGCTATATTGAAAAAAATGTCTTCAATAGCTATTTTATGTGATCTACAGATGGAATTGTTTCTTTTAAAGGGATACTGTATTTAAAGCATAAATAGAAGTAGCTTACTATAAAGAATAATGCAAATGTTGAAATTCAGTAGAAACTTATCAATTGGCTTCTGTAGCATAGGTCTTCAAATGAGATGAATCCTCTATATTTCGGGTTGGTAGGGTTTGAAAATTCTGAAAACTGTTGCTTTTAAATGAGCAAAAAATAATAATTTCATACATCAGAGCAAAACTATACTGTTAAAGAACGGTCATGAAATAAGTTAAGAGTGAGAAATCTTATCTGTTATGATGGAGAAAGTTAAAATTATCAGAAATTATTCATATTGTTTTTCTTGGACTAGCTGTGTCATTATCTTTGAAACTAAAAGAATGTGCGTATATTCATGGATATAGCAAATCTTCTCAAGCCTGACTGAAATAATTAATTTGAACGGTAGCTTTTATTCCTAAGTCTGGGGTCATTTGATTCTTTAGCCTTTTGGGTGTTCTTTGTTGTTCTTGCTTTTTCTATTGTAAAATCTCTTCAGTGATTACAATTTTATTCTGGGTAGTTTAATGATACTAAATATGTCATGATGTTTAAAAGCAAAAATAAAAAACCAGAAGGAACATTCACTGGAGCTAGATAAGGAACTTCTCCAGATTTCTGCTGTTGCACAGTTCTGTTTAAGTTCTTCATAATATGTGGATTTCCTTTACTTTTATCTTCTTTGGTTAAATTTACAATGGACTGCACTCAGTAACTTTTAATCACTGCATTTCATTTAGTCTGAAATTGGAACTATAATCTCATGCTTATTAGAACTGTACATTTCTAATTTCTGCATGATTTGTTTTATGGATTGAGTGGAAGCTGAATTTCCTCTTGTGTCTGCTTAGAAAGCTAAGAAAAAATAACAAAGGCAAAATGACTGATTCTGAAGTTCTGGGCGTCTTCTACAGGTTTTTCAAGAGTACAGTTTACCATAAGTAAATCATTAATTTACCATCAGTAAATGAAATAATTATAATAAAAGTGCAATTCCCCCCCCCGATGGTTTCTATCCTAGAATTATTTAAGTAATATATAGGATCATAGATTAGACATAATCTTCGTCTGAATGAAGAAACTGACATTTTATTTTATTCATTAAGAGCCTTTCAACTTCTTAATGATAGATGATGCACTGTAGTTCTACAAGAGACAAGGAGTACTAATGTGTAAAGGGAACAGCAAAATCCAGAAAGAACAGATCAAAAGTTTCCGAGGCTTGTGTCTTACCTAGGTTGTCAAAAGCAGAACCTTGAATACAAATGGTCAGCAAGGAGTAGCAGAAGCAGTGTTCTGCCACAGCTTTTTCTCTACTTCAGCTAGCTGTTGTTTCACTGAAAAGTTCCTTGTTCCTTTTCCAGATCTACGGTGACAATTACAATTCATCATAGATCTTGATTATGATCCTCTGAATTGCCAACTCGTTCTGAAAATTCATGGAAGATCTATAACTTAAAAGAATGTTTAGTTCAATAATAATTGAGGATTTGTGTGCATTTCAGTGTTTCCTTCTATGCTATATTCTTGGGCATTTATGTATGTCTTTTTTTTTAAAAAAAAAAGCATCATCAGCAAAAAGCAACAAATTATTTTATCATGCTTATTGA
The DNA here is from genome assembly GCA_035590195.1 of Aviceda cuculoides. Lineage (NCBI taxonomy): Eukaryota > Metazoa > Chordata > Aves > Accipitriformes > Accipitridae > Aviceda > Aviceda cuculoides. The sequence goes on along the minus strand of JAVJGG010000062.1, from coordinate 14,831,087 downwards.
GGTCAAGGGTCTTCTGGCTGACCAGAAAGAAACAGTAGACAGAAGGAACCCATTTTCATAGTAACTGCAGCTAGTAGTTTTCTGTTGCCTTCTCTGAAACAATCAAAATGCTTTTTAAAGGATTTCTAAATCAGGAACTGCCATCTAAATAAGGCATTAGTATTTCCCTACTCAATTTCAGTGCTTTTATGTTTTCTTCAGGAAACTTGCAATGATTCACTATCATTCAGATCAGAGTGGGAGATGAATACAACAAAATAATTATTCTAATTCTAAAATCTTCATCATTTTACCTCTACGTCAATAGTCTGCTACCAAAGAAGAATCAATCTCTTGTAACTTCTGGTGGATTAGAGAAATTCCTTTTTGTATTTGGAGATCGCGGTTTTTACTCTTGGTGTTTGCTAATTCCCTACGTCCCCTGATTTGAAACAGGGATCCCGATTTTCAAGAAGTGTATTTCTATCAAGTAGAAAACCACTGAACTCTGCCACAGCACTATATTATCCAACTGACAGCATATGACAACATTTTCTGATTAATTAGCTGGAGAACAGTCCACATGCAATGGTAAGTATGTGCTTCAGCTTTGGAATCAGATGCCCTCGTACTATAAACAAAACCATGTATGTTGCCTGCATGGATGGCAGAAGATACCTTAATATCAGGTTGCCTGCAACTAAAATGTAAGGATAAAGGTTCCGTTATTTGTTTTGAACTTTAACTGGTAGAAGAACCTGCAACAAGTTGATGGAAACTCTTCTCTCACTCCAGTATACATAAGGCAGACCGTGAACGCTGCTTTGGCGTGGCCTATTTTCACAGCTTTATTTGCAGCAAGAACATTGACTTCACAGAAGTGTTCTCGAATTGAGAGAATGATCACGCTTTTATAGCATGGCATTTCACCTCACGTTGGAGGTCAGCGGATCCAAACAATGTCAGCTACTACCGTTAAACTTTCTAGACTCAAAGTGAGTCCACTGCGTTGCACAAGGAAGTCGTTACTGTACGTAACTCTGCCGTGGCAAGATGCTAGTCATTTTCTTGATCGTCTGAATACATGTTTAGTAGGGGCTTTGTGTGATGACCCGAATGAAAAATGAAAGACCTGATAATCACGCGATGGTTTTGTTTGTGAGATGTTCCTCGTATCACTTTGACCGTGAACAAAGACCACTGGATGTGCAAGATCATTCACTCCAGGAGAGGGCACTCTGGGCTTTCAGGGAGATGCCTCTCTAATATCATTGCTCTATACCTTGTTATATACATCCCTGAAGTTCTTTTCAAACTGTAAATCTTAAAGATTGAAGGTGGCAAAATTGTGGCCTTCTTGGTAACGTCAGCTTGGCTCAATCAACAATTGCAGCTGAAATTGTCACTCTGGATTATTTTATTTTTCATTTCTGCTTGATTGGTCAGAATAATGGATCTTTCTCTAACCAATATTAACTTCATTATGTCTTCTTGTGCTGAGTATAATTGGGCTGTGAAATTAAAAAGACAGTTCTGCAGATATTCTTGTTCTGTTTCAGATCAGAAAATAGATCTGTACTCAGATGCATGTATACAGCAAAAATGTCAGCAGTTGTCTGTAGGTAATATGATGGCAATAGTCCATGAAAATCTTTAAATTTTCAAAAAATTCCATATACCGTTCACTGTAAGAGAGCATACGGTTTTTCTCTCATCTTGTTGTGGTACCTAAAGGTATTTACTGAGTTTATCTGTTAGCTACAAAGGCTGTCTCCACTGTAGGACCTTAATGTAGCTCCTACTCTTTTTGCATGTCTTGTTTTCTGACTGGGAGTAATGTTATTTCATTCATCTAAGAAGGCCGCATTTTCTTTAGAACAACCCAGAATGTACAATTCAAGAACTCAGTCTTTAATATGCGGACTATAATTTTTTCTCTTCTATACTGAAAAAGTAATATTTGAGTCACACCTTAGGTTTCTGAAGTCTCTTCCGATCTTTCTTTAAAGTAAATATCTGATCAAATTGTTTTGTCTCACAAGCCCAAGTTTTCTGAAGCAAAAGCAGCCCTACACTTAAAGAGAAGCTTGCACTTTTATCTTTCTCTTTTGAGAGAATCAAGACATTCAGCATATTACTGTGGCTGTTAGAAAGTGTCAGAAACTTGGTTCAGAGGTCTGGTCTAAAATTCCTGGCTGTGTTGCATTTGATATAGTCAAAATTTATTCTGCTGCAGGAATGTTCCTTTACATGACATTAGCAAAGCTGCTATTTGAAGTAGGTCACATATTTGTCAACATTACTTTCGTATTCAAATATCTCATTAAGATCTGATATGAAAAGATCAAACTGTGATGTCTATGTAGACTCTTTAAGCCTTGTTTCTTCAATTACAAATTTTTGAAATAACTAGAAGTGAAATATAAAATGACAGGTATGCAAAGAAAAAAGAAAATATCTTTTACTGCTAGAGGGTATTTTTAGATGTGCTGTATGCAAGTTCATGGTACGCTGTCTGTTAACAATACCTTACTAATTGCCAAAAGCATGCACAGTTTTCCAGTGACAGAGAAAGGGCAAAATATTGGCATGTTATGAAATAAGCATAATCAACAAATGCTGGTAAATAAAGCATTCCCATCTCCTGTATATGGACACCTGCACCTCCAGTGAGGGAACATCTGAAAAAAAATGGGATTATGAGCCTGTACCATCATTGATTGGGAGCTCTTTTCCAGATGAAATGCCTGAGAAGGTCAAATTGAAGCCCTTTTTTTCCCTGTTTTTTAATTTTCTTCATCATCTTCTTGATTACAATACAACAAAATATGCCAAGGCATTCTTCAAAGCAGGTTAATTTTGGCCTTTTCATCTGTCAAGATTACCTCTTTTTTCCCTTCAGTGTACAGCCAAGTTCAACTGAGTGCAATTAGTAAGACATAGTAGAGCTATTCCAGGAACTGCTACGGGGGATCATACTTGGTACTGTCTCAAACAATTTATTTTTTGTTCCAATTAAGTTGTCCAGCAGATGTAGCATGTTAAGGTCTCCTTATGTTGCCCTTCTTTTTGCTGCTTCTAATTCCAGCCTTTGCACAGTTAGCCAAGGCAAAGATGCAGTCTGTCCCACAGGAACAGACTGTAGTGTAGGGTTAATTAATATTATAAACTCCTATACGATAATTATTACTGTCTTTACACCTTCCAGTTTCAAAGCAACCTACTTCATGAAGTTCATTGTAATTGTATCTCACTGTTACATGGCATGTTGACATATTTGTATAATGTACAAGGACCTGATAGCAGAAAGCTCTGGTGAGGTGTTGCTTGGAAAGCTGTAGCTGAAACTCAGTTCCGTCGTTCCGTTCAAAAACAATATATCTTTTTGCAAGAAACCGATCTTCCGTACTAGTGCTTTCATGAAACGTTAGATACAATAAGCCCCTAAATCCCATGCCACCTGAACTTAAAACTAATCTTGTTGGAGATATATCTTTCCAACTTCAACTTCATGGTAGTGTTACCTAGCTCTTCGGTAATGCCTGTACAGTGTTATCTTTCAGTCTTTTCACAGGCTTAAATGAATTACCTGGACTAAAACCACTAAGGTGTTAGTGTGAACCCGCTCTCCACCCATACTGTCCCACACGTCACTAACTATGTGGATATTCCAGTTGCTAAGTCCATAGTAAATTACCATGAAAATAATTTGAAGCAGGCATATTGGAGGACTAAAACTGCAGATGGGTCTCTAAGCCCTGCTGTCAGATATAGCGTTGGATATGTTAATAAACCAAGAAATGACATGAACAGCTAATCTCTTTTCAAATTAAACTCTGAATCATCTGACCACATGTGGATAGGCATGTGTTGAGCAATGTGCTTGCCTATCTTTTATTCAGATGCTATTCTTCAGTGGATTTGCTCTTCCCCCCCCCATTATTTGCTCACTATGAATAAAGCCAATTAGCAATTGTGGACAATACGAGGCGGGGGGCAGAATCGCATTAGTATGTAAAATGCACTTACTAATTTTGAAAGCCTAAATTCTTAAGCCTCAGTCTGGCAAGCAGGAAGGTAAGAAATAGGGAAATGCTATAATGATGCTGGAGATGAGAATTTCTTGGAGACTGTCCTAAAATTGGGGAAGATTTCCCTCAGGATCCTTAGGAACACTACACGTTACACTACAGTCTGCTTCAGGTATTAGCTATTTCTTTGACTCTTTCTTCGCCCCTAAAGTAAACATAAAGTAATGTATGCATGTTTGTGTACATGTCTATTTGTGCTGTTAAAATCTACTACACTTCATTTAGTTGCACATGTCCTCTTCTGTGGGAGATGACAGACGTAACAGTGGTTCATCATGTCATAAAATGTTTTCCTGAAGGAACATCAGATTTTAAAGAGCTTCTTTGGAGGAACAGGTTATGAATGCAATTGTTAGAAGCAGTACAATTACACTTTTAATTATATGTATCTGATGTGAATTTTTCCAGTTATAATAACTATCCTGACATGTAAGGTCAAGAGAAAAAGTATTTTCTGTAATGTTTCATTTACAATTCTTAGCCGTTTCTAGAAGCACAATAACTATAGGCAATACTCCTATTTATCTGATTGTCATCTTAGTCAACTCTTTGCTTTGCTGTTTTGGGTTTTTTTTACTAAGCTGGAAGCAGAAGAACTCCTTAACTTGTAGTGGGACCATTTGCAGAGACAGATCATTCTAGTCTTTACGCTATCCGCATGCCTTATATTGGTCCCTTTTCTTTCCTCTGGGCATTTTGTAAATGAGATTGACCAAGCTCTGGAGGGATGCTCATGAAAACTTCATCAGTCAGAAGAATTGCCATTGCGAGATGAGGGCTATGAGAAAAGAGCACTAGGATGTTTCAGTCTTCAGCTCCTCACCGTGCTGTTTGTGGTGCAATTGTCTTTCACTCTGTGGATGTATTTAAACTGTTTGTAGTGTTATTTAGAGTATTCTATCTTACATTTCAATCTGGTTTTTCTTTTCTTGTTATCATGTCCTCATATTCATATTTAATAGTTTTTCTGCTGCTTCTCCTTAGCAGAATGTTTGTATCTTTTAGAAGCTTTCTGCTCACCTGCTATATTTCTGAGCCCTATGTGAGATGATTAGAACTGAAGGAAATGGCAAAAAAGTGCCTGTTTTTTTAAAGAACTTTTAGTCTTCCGAGCATACTTAGTGAGCTCCAGTTAAAAACAACAAACAAACAAAAAAAACCAACAAAAAACCTCTCTGTATTGCATACCAACCAGTAACGAAGAACTTCTGTTTTCTTTTCTCCTAAGACCATTTTGAAACAAAAGACAATTTTAATTTCTCTTTCTTACTTTCTGTGCATGTAATTCAACTCATCTTTTTCTATTTGCTGTTCCTTGTTATCCATTTGCTATAATAAATCTCTCTTTTTATGTTGTGCTCTGTAGAAAAAAAAAAATGGTCTATATGGGTGGGAAAACAAACCTTCTATAACTTTGGCGAATATCCAACAACTAGGGCAATCAGTCTCACTCATTAGCTAATTAACTAGGTATTTTATTACCAGCTCTAGTTGAACAATGTAAAAGAAACACATACCAGAATACATTGCAGCTGGTAGTATTCTTGTGGAAAATGAAAGTTTGATGCGTTGATAGTGAAAGGAGAAAAGTGAACCCAGATCTCCCTCATTCTGGAACAGCCACCATCATTTTGTCTAAAATGGGGATGACACTGTGAGTTCCAGACTTTTGATTCTAGCCTCAAAAGCCATTTTTTAGCAGGAACTAGTCAGTAAATCTGAAACACTTTCATGAATGGCTGAATAAATCTTGCTATAAACCAAGATGAAATATTTACGTCTGGTTTTTTCCTATGTTAGTGAATAACTTCTATACAGTAGCTAGTTTTATAGTTTGTAATTAGATAAGAATTCAAAAAGATACTGGCAAGTTTGAAAAAAATAAAAAATATTCCTTGCTCTCAGGAGCATTTCTACGCTTTGGTAGAAAGAAATAATTGCACAAATTCAGGATATAATAAATAATATAAATTGAAACTGTCAAAGGTTTCTTTGAAAATCTATAGAAACACTATATATCATATCTAATTTTGGACTTGGTCATACAAGTTCTATATATGAGTGTTCATTTTGTATTTCTAGTTGTAACATAACTCTAATTGTAAAGTTGTATACATCGAAAGGAGTGGGAGTTTTCCATTTCTAATTGTTACGTAGGGAGAGATACTGTCTTCTTAGAGGTGTGCAGAGGATTCACGGAGAGTTTGGACTTATCCGCATGAAGAAGATGGGGCAGATAGCCAAGTCTAGGGAAGATACAAAGCTATATTCTGAAAATATGTCAGAACTGTCAGAGACCCAAATGAATAAATTCTCATGAGTTTAACAAAACAGAAGGACAGAAAATAAAAAGCGTTAGAAAGGCTGGCCTGAGTAAGAGTATAGTTTTATCTACCCTGTATCATCGTTGACGATGACAAAATACGAATGCCTTTGGGAACTGCATAATTGCAAAAAACAATGTATACCAACACTTCTTCAGAATGTCGTTACAGCCTTCAGCTATTTGCAGCCCAAGGTCCCCCTGGATGTTTCCTGTGTATTACATAACCTCGGTAGGTTTTTGTTCTGCGGATTTATCCATTCGCCATTGAACCCGTGTAAAATTTTTGCACCCACAAAGTATTATTGCAAGGAGCTCCATACTTAACTAAATATCTAATCCCCATGAGGGGGTTGCACCTTTTGTTTCCCAAACAGTTAACAATTCAGAAGGCTGAGAAGTGGGTCCGTTGTTTATGTTCTGGAGCTTTCATTTGTGTGACTTGCAGGCAGCAGATTGTGACACCAGCTGATGCCAATTTTCCGCATTTCAGCAGCGCTGTTCATAGAACTCAGATTCTTAATTCCCGAGACATAGAATAATTTTCTTTTGGATCGTGGCTTTTTTTTTTTTTCTAGTTATGGATATTTTTCTTATATCAAGAGAAGCCCCTTGTTTAAATCATTTGAAAGAAAAGTCTTATTCCCACTTTTGTTGATGTTTTATAGAGCTCATTAGTGGCTATTTACTGTTTGTACATTTACAAGAAAGTATTGAAGACTTACTCTGTAGCGGCATTATTGATGTATGTTATTTCTTAGCATTCAAGTCACGCTGAAGTACCCTGTTAAGAAAGAACTCTGGGTCAATCTTGTACAGCTCACAAAGAAAATATTGCTCATCTCCTAAGGATTTTTTTTTTTTTTTAAGAATTGATGTCTCCAGACATACCTCATAGGAATGGCAAGATTCTCTATAATCCTCCCTCTCCAGAATCCATATTGGCAACAGTAGAGGTAACACACATCTTGTATCATCAGAAAAAATCAAATGTAGACCTCTACATAGTCTTACCATGAGTCACACTTCTGATGATCAATAATTGGTAATGCTATCTAGAGTCTCTTTTTTAACGTATCAGGTAGCTTGTAGCTTTGATAATAAGACTTGTGCTTCTGGTACCAGTCAGGTTTTAAGTGGCTGTAGAGACGTATGTCCTTGCACAATAATTTGCAAAATGCTTACTTGTCAAAAAAGAATATCCATGCAAAACCTCAAGCTGTATGTGAAAATCCAAGCACATTCAAAAAGTAAGTTCATTGTAGCATTTTTAGTACCACTTTGTTTAAAATCTAGTTTAGTTTAAATTCAACTTATTTGAATTCTCTGGGGTCCACTATGCTTGCTTTTTTAAATTTAAATTTAAGTTTTTCTTCAAATGTAATGCTCCCCTAGCAGCTTTTAATTTATTAAGCTATCAAGGTATCAGACATATATATATGTATTCATGCTTGAGAGATGTCTTGTTATGCTTAGCTTGCATGAACTATAATCAGGAGAAAGTTAGATGTAGGTTTATTCAGTTTTAATGTTCACTGGATTCCATAGAATACTATAAACCAATACTATAATTCAATAATATTTCAATATTTCAATAGAAATAATTCAATATTAATTGATTAAAAGTTAATTTACTTTTATGTTACTAGTTTTGGTGTTTCCCATAACAGGAGAGTGGGTTTCTTGTTGGGGATTTTTGTTTCTGATAAATGGGTTTAAACTATGAAAAAGCTACATGTACATATGCAACAGTCCTCTAAGAGGCAGTTTAGTATTGTTATTACTAAGGCAAAAGGAAGAAGCAGGTATCCTTCAAATGAATCCTGTATATCATACACTTGCTGGATTTTAAAGTATTGTCTTAGAATGTTTAGTGGCACCTTAAAAATCATGGAAGAACAAATCGTGTATTTTCTACAAAAAAAGTCAACAAAGGTGTAGTGCTCACATCGAAGCCCATGTTCCCATTTAATTTCAGCCAGAAGGAATATGGATTATGGACTCTGAAATTGCCCCAGGATGTGAACCAAAACACAGAAAATGGGAGCTGTCAGGAGATTTCCCACCCAAAGTAAAACACTGACGTAGATGCACCTGTAAACTTTCAGTATAAACCAGCTCCTATTAACCACAAAAGAATCAGAAGAATGAAAACGGTGAGAAAGGAGAGATTCTGAATATTTCAGCTATAGAAAAAGTTCCAGTTGGCTCTTTTACCACGTCAGATATCAGAAAGCCTGACTATGAGATACAGGTTTTGTAAAACCAAGCTTATTGTTTTGCTTTTCTTAGATAAATTCCAGGAAGGACAATTGTTAAACCCATAAATATTCAATTATTTGAATAATTTTCTGTTTATTCAAGCAATTAGAATAACCCCACCTGCTTGCTAGCTCACTTGCCTCTCTCTAAAAAAGTGAGATGATACTTGTCATTGCCCCCCTCTCCCTTCTCTTGTGGAAGGTATCTGATGCCATCTTCATAGGCAGGGATAGGTGACACCAGAAAAGAAATAAATCAGGTAAAAACATAAAAAAGAAAAATACTGCTAAAGAAACAGGTTCAGAGAACAGGGAAGACTCTTTTTTTCCTGTATTACCAGGCATGTTTCACTAAGGTAAAAACACACATTATTCCTCTTGAGCTACATGAGCTGCATGGACTATACTACCCCAACCTTTTTTGTAGCCTAGGAGGTAGTTTAATATTATGACCACAGAATAATAAATATTAATCCGATTTTTTTTTTTCATATTGTAAAATGCTGTGGTTTGTCCATCTTTGCTTTCCCTGAGTGACGTACTCCCCTTCAGACCTTACCATAGTCTGATAATTCCTATAGGCAAAAACCCCGATGATGTCGTTAAAAGTCAGCGGAACTGACAGCCCGTATCTTCCTACCCGCTGTGTCTACACGTTGCCAGGGCAAGTTCTCCTTGGACAGTATATCACGTACTCGGAAATACTCGGAGAATTTAGGCAGACGGCTACATTTTGGTGGTTTAACAAGTAGCTGGTCCTCACCTGATCTGTTGTATCTTCATACTTTTACTCTACAGCAAATGTTGAATTTGTCTGCTTCACGGTGGAGCAGACACTGAGCATAGTGTTCCTTACCGTCCACGTAGGAGTGCTAAGAGTGTAGGCATGGCCAGTTACTATCAGAGCATTGGTGCTCAAGTGACACGTTGCCCCTTATCATGTATCTATACTTCAAAAAAGGATGAGGAAATGGAAATATCGCTAATCTCAATTAAAGATAAGGTGAGCAGCACCAAAGTACTAAGTGTCTTGCTTAATTTTGAATAAAAATTTTGGAACAGGCCTTTTTCAAGTTCCAGTCAAGTGTCATAATCAGACTTATGAATATTTCAGGAAATAATCAGACATGATTATTTCAGGATTTCAGAAAATTCTGAACTGATATATTTTTTTTCTCAGGAACATTCTTCCACAGTATAGCAGCAATTGAAATGTCACCTATAGCAACAGTAGCCATGGGGAAATATATTTTCTCTAGCAGTGAAAGCAAACGACTCTCACAAAATGTAGTACATACAATAATATCAAAGCAAAAATATCTCGTGATGGTGCTTACCTGGAATCATAGTGAAGTATATGCTTTTAATGCATATTTTAGATTTTTAGATGACATCTCTTTGAGTTTAATAATGTCATGTATTTTGGTCTAGGCTACTGTGCCTCTTATTGCTCCATGGATGATATTGGGTTGCTTTAAATACTTATATCAGTTACCTAAATAATCAGCACAATTACTTTAGAAAGTATCATATAGTTGTTTCCTTTCTTCACCTGTGGGGATTTAAATAATCACATATTATTATGTCTTGAACTTCTCTTTATAATTAGATATTGCGTTGCGTTTTCCTTATGGGAGCTTTATGTCTTTTTATGGGAGCTATACACACTCTTCTTAGGACTTACAAACCACGCTTGGTTATTGGATATGCACTTTCCTTCCATTCTGGTCTTTTGCGTCACAACCAGTAAGACCACTCACGGTGCTAAACACCATAGTCATGTATTGATACTGAGCTACAATAATTTCAGCCAAAGGAAAACTCACCCATCAGTCTCTGTATAATTAAGTTCTGCCTCAACATCACAGACAACAGATCTTGTATGACTAGCATCCTATCTGTAAGCAAATTAAGCTTACAGAATTAATTACTAAGTACTGTCATTGAAATGGCATTAGGAAATAAGTACGCAAAGTAGTAAAAGGACATTAACTGTATTTTACAGCTATTAGTCATTTTAGTCCTGAATCTGATAACCCAAGGATAACAACACTGGTGATACAGGAAAAAAAAAAGGTATTTTTATGTTTCTGAGCAAATAATTTTTCATCTAATAGAAATGTATTTTGTAGCATTCATTATACCCCTCATTTATTCCCTGGAAACTTGAGAGCTAAGCTTGAAATAAACTAAAGATATGGCATTAGGTCCAGTGGTTCTCTTCAGTAAATGTCAATGATATGATTATACTAATATCTGACGAAAAATTTCAAAGTATTTTTTATTCTGACTTAGGAATACTGACACCTGTCAAAACTGTGTGAGAAAGAGAACAAGAAAAATGAGATAGATAGGTCAAAAAGAGAAGAGAAAAGAGAAAGCGAAAGCAAATAGTCAGCAGCTGGGTGGTTAGGGTACTTCCCTATGCTATAAAATCCTTCTTTCAACTACACGGGCTGAGCAGGGGTTTAAACCTCGATTTTCCACATCCCCAACGGATGCCTCAAACTCCTGGTCTTGTTCGTTCATAGGTTCTCTAGTTTCATCCATCCATTCTTTTCTGGAGCTGAGAAATCTTGTGTCAGGAAAGCATTATGGAAACCAACAACTACATCTCGTGAGTCTTTTGTTAGATGAAGCAACATTTTCCACCAAAAAGAGCAGAAAATTATGTGAAGAAGTCCTAAACCATCCTTTCCCATAAAATCAAATAAAGGCAGTTACATAATCTTACAAGGCAGACAAAATAAATTGCTACTGTTTTTTAATGGATATAGCGAATTGTGCTGCATGCTACCACCACTCGTTAATTCATAACCTGAAAAATAAAATAGCCTCTTATAAAGGAATTTTAATTACATGCTGTAGTTACATATTCTATATTATTCTTTGAAGTCACTGCATAGACACAAATGTGTGAATATATTTGCAAAATAAAATATTTGGTAAGATATCTATAGTTATGACTATCTTCAGAAGATGTCATAGAATATTTGATACTGACAATATATGCAATTCAGTAAGAAATGTATTTAGAATGCTGAGTACCAGTTAAAATTCTGTAGGGGCCTGATCCAAAGCTTATTGGTATTAGTGGAAATATTCATACTGAGTTTAGCAGATTTCAGAGAGAATCAGACTCCAACACATTAAAAATTACTAGTGTGGAAGAGCTTTTTCTTTCTAAAAACACTGGAGGCAAATACGTTAGTTCAAAACCGGTGGGATATTCTGAACTAAATCCATAGTTCTAAAGTGGAACATGTGCATGATAGGTCTGAACAGTGATTTAAAGCAGATATGAATTGGACTGGCACACTTAACTGACAAGAGTTGTGGTTATTCTGTGCTCTAAAAAAGCATTTAAATCTGCATGCTTCCTGTTTTTCTAAGGCTAGAGATCAATTTGGGACATTTTAGCACAGTTCATCACTTATTTCTGTTTCAGATTCTAAAAATTGCTTTGAAGTATATGCCAGAAGCAAAATTATTTCTGCCCGTAGATGAAATAACTCATCCTCTGTGGCTTCCTCAGATGTGGAATCAATCTCTGCTCAGGAAAAATATCATTTTTAAAAATAGAATAATATGAAACTTGTAATTTTAAGTTTAGCACTTAACGTTCAGAAAAATCATGGGCTAAATTGTGGCACATAGTCACAAGCTCTTCTGACGGAGGCACGTCAAAGATGATCTGTCTCAGTTGGGCACAATCTGCTCTGGGAAACGGGAGGAGGAGGAGGGTCGTTGTCCACGGCACGTTATGCCGAAGAAGTTTACCTGAATCCTGCTGGATAGGTGTGTATTAGAAAAGCATGGGGGTGTTAGAACAATTTGTTCCATTTCCAGTATTTTTGACCCTTTCTTAAGAGTGCAAGTTCATGCAAAATAATTCGAGCCCGTTACCTCCTTGCCTGGTATTCTCCGATATTTAATGTAAAACGTGCCAAAAGCGAAGAGGGTTGGATTCTCTCTTCCGTCCCTCGCACGGGAGTTCGGGGAGAGCGGCTGTCTGCGGTTCCGGAGCAGCCGCCCTGCTAGCTGGTGCGAGGTGTCGTGGCAGGCTTTCACACGTACGCGGGAGATCCGGAGCAGCGCGCGGTGCCCTGTGTGATTCAGAGCAGCCTGGAAATAGAAAATGTAGAATTATGTCGTATTCGAAAGAGACGTGTAGTTCGGGCCATCGCAGCTATGGTGACATTGCTACTATCTGGTTTTCAGGACATTTTCCTAGCAATTTTTTGCATAACTCTGAATTCAGAAATATTACGAGATCGTTACATCATCACCTTTATTGCTGAGGCATTGAGGGTCAATTATATATTCCTATGTCAGTACAGATTATAAGGAGATTTCAAAGAAAGCGAAGGCAGGGCATGTCATCCCTAAGGGTAGGATCTCTGGATCATGCTGGAGACAGTTCTAGAGCTGTCCAGGATGCCAAAAGGGTTTCACCAGCATCTAAACTGGATTTTTGAAGACGTTTATTTTCCCACCCTTCTATTCACAGCCTTCCCAGATTTAGTGCAAATCCCACAATGCCTTCCTGGCTTGAGGTTGGGAGGACACGTTTTCTTTTAATGACCCACCATTGGAGCTTTTGTCTGTGTAAAATATTAATGAATTTGGTTGATGATATAAAACGCAAAGTACAGTTGAGAATAAATATATTAAACGTGGAAATTAATCTGACATTCTTTTCTGAGAGTCCAGATTTCTGGATGGAGTAAACTGGATGTATTGCTAAATGCTTTTGAATACCGTGTATGAGGAAGTGTAATAGGGTAGAAGATGCTTATCCACAATTTGAAAGGCATTTGCATTGTTTAATGGTATGTGGCATAATGTTTGGGAAATGAAAGTATATAGAATATTCTCTTATGGGATTATATTTTGGTGACTTTGAACTTCTGTCTGGACCCAGAAATGCACACTAAATGTGAAGGCTTTTTTGAAAAGTGTGGTTAACAATAGAAATGTACCTTTCCAATGAGGTATTTACTAAAGCTTTTTGAAGCTCAAAGCCTGAATAAGCAAAACAGATGCAAAAGTTGTCCCAATTACGATTCAAGTGTGATTCTGCATATTTTTTTTATAATTAGATAGCATATTGGAATTATAGAATTGTGATAAAGAAAGATCTGGTGAAAACTGTGCTGCCCTGTTATTTTGCAAAGAGTTACTGAAAATAAGTTAAGTGTGAAGCATTTCCCAGATGGTAAAAATTCACTCCAAGGAATTCAAATTGATACTCAAAATGTTGCTGTGTTCATGAAGCTCCTTTTGCATCTTTAAAAAGAAAATTGCAATGTATTCTAATCACTGCCAATTGTACTGTAATTTGTTACAGGGAAGATGAAATGAACACAAAAATTGCAGGTTGAAGTTTGATCTCTCCCTGTGTTAAAAACTTGCAGTATAATATCCTAATCTTTCAAGTTTTGACCTATTTTTGCTATATTATCATGAAACTGAGCTTTCTTCAGGGAAATATCAGTGAAACATCCTGCCCTTATGAAACAACTGTCAGTGTTAATTTAGTTACAGAGACATTTCCTTCAGTGTAAGATTTCTTCTAATTGCTTGATGTAAGTATTGGTTTCTAAAAAATATTTTTTATCATTATTGTTTGTGTTTGAAATATTTGAGTCAGTTTAGGATAACAATCTAATAACCCTTCTTCAAATTCCTTAACATTGCAATAGTCTTAATGGTTTAAATTGTTTTGCTGTCTAAAGTACCCAGTTGAGGCTTACCACTGGACTTTTTGGTTTTTTGGTTTAATTTTGCATAACATTTTGTTATCTAGCATTTGGTATGTGCTTTATGCAAAGTGAGTCAATGCAAGTAATGCTTACTTGATTAAAGAACAGAAACACACAGACTTAATTTGGTATTATCAGCATAATAATCAGAACTAATTCATATAATAAATGGCACATTCTTTGTCAAATGTGACTAACGCTGAAAAACCAAAATTAAGCACCTCCATAATTGAAATGTCGATAAACTCAATGCAGAGAAAGATTTTCTAAGTTGCACAAGTACTTGTTCATGCTTCTGCATAGACGTGCCCTGTTTCCCCAGGATTTCCAACACAGAACTTCGATGTTTTATGAAAAACGAACAAGAGCAAAAAGGACTTCGGCTGTGCCTGATCCTAATTCGCTCCTTGCTCACGCATCATTCAGAAGCTGATCACAGTTTCACCCATATAGGTCACAATAGTTTGTCTATCTGAAATGCTAGGCAAGGGAAGGATATTCTTTAATTTCCAGGGCAGAAGGATAGGTGAAGCTGCCCACAGTCTGCTGAAGAGTTTCCGCTGTGCTCTTCAGAGGCGGCTGCCCATTAGTGGTAGTCAAAATGTGTTTCATCATATTTGGATCAAAGCCGTTGTACGAATGACTGTGCTTCTAATTATTAATTTAGTTTGGTGCATTTTTAAAGGAGAATTATTGCATACCTTTCTGTGTTCAGATAGTACAGCATTGTGAAAGCAAGTAATGGAAGCCTTTCAGTTTGTGACACTGAGAAATGAGGGTGCTGTTTAAAGAAGAAGATTGTTCTGGTTTTGTTTTGTTGAAGCTGGCAGTAAAATACTAGAGGAAAACCTGAAAAATGGAGAGATGAATCCAATTCATTTTATAAAGCAGCCAAAGATTAGGTTCTCACAGCAACCGTATTTTAAAATAAATAAAAAAAAATATACAGAAGTATTAATTTCCCTTTCTCTTAAAAGCTGAAATATGGAGCTTCTTCTTGAAGCATTTATATCAAATAAAGAGGGCAACTATCCAACAGTAGAGGAATATGTCTGACTGTAAGCTAACCTGTGACACACCAGTAAACTAATAATTGTTTTATCTTTAAAGAGACATAAGCTCCTGTCTACGTTAGGCATAAAATATGAAATGCAGGCACTATAGTAGGTGACACATTTATTTTCAGATTTCTTATTAGTGGAAATCATACATAAAAAAATCAAGTATGTATTTTTAGCATGCAGCTGAGAAACTAGGTTAAATGGCGATTCTTAGAATTTTACATTTAAACTAAGCTATGTGAAGAAGAGCTGTTAGGAGCTTCAGTATCTGCTTTAAGGTTTGCCTTGCTGCTACAATTTAGATTGTTCTTCTGTGTTTGATGTTTTGAAAATTACTTATTCTAGGACATAGTTGCTGGGAATTAATCACTGCTTTCCTAACATCTTTACCACTGATCTTCTGGTCTTTAGATGGAGCCCCTCCCTTTCTGAACCACAAGGAGCGACCACGCATCTGCTGTTTTTCTAATTCAGTTGAATATGCTAAATACTAAGCTCTTAGCTGGGGACCCACGTCGACTCTTCAGTTGCTTGTATTGTCCTTCTAGCTTAACATACCCGGACTACATTTCCTTCTGTGTCCCATGATGTTCATCCGTTCAGATGAAATTCAGAGTAGCTAGGAATACAGCTTTAAGATGCAGCTATAGAATGATTGCTAAAATTAGACCTAGCTTTCTTGTAAATACGACTTTTAAAATACTATGGGGGAAGTAATATTAATGCTACAATTAATATTCTTTTTTTCCATTACTAATGCATATTTAAATAGTGCAAGTATAGATTACTGCAATTTTTTTTGGTGAGACATCCCCACAACCACGTCAGCAAAGTGAAAGGTGCTACCTCAACTCTGCTGTGACTACCTTGACTTGGTACAATAGTACCTACTAGTGTTTAGATTGCAGTGATTTTATAAAGCCTCTGCTCTGCTGTTCAGGACAGCAGCTGGGTAATCCAGCTCAAGAAGAGCTTCTCCATTATGTCTTACTGACATAAAACTTCCTGTGAATTTAATAAGAGAATGGCTTCCATAAATCTTGCATATGTATCACAGAAATTAATCCAAAATATTTTAATGCTTGCTTATTATGAAGGTGTTGCTAAATATCAACAAGTATTTTTGTCTGAATAGTGAATTTAAAATTCAGCTTCCTTAATGATTCAATGCATCTTGGAAAGAATGTATCCACATTGATACCCATTCTTTTCCAATTTTGTTGGTGTAAAATACGCATCAAAACCAGACAGTTTTTTTCTGATCTTACGTAAAAAGGTACTACTGCATAAACTGGATGCTGATTGTGAATTAAGTGGATTCCCATTCAGTGGGATCACTTTTTCCACGTTTTGTTTCATCGCAGTGGAGCTGGGTTGCCTAAGCAACCAGTAAAATACCAGGACTGGGAGGTGGCTGAGGCTTTCTTCCTCTCTCCCACCCTGAAGGCAGTCCGTGCCGCGCGGAGCCGTGTAAGGCAAGCATTGCCCATCACGCTTTACGGAGCGTAAAGTCAATAAAATCCCCCGGGCTAGACAAAACCCGTGCTCTTTGGTGTTGAGGGGTCTCCTAGGAAATACGGAGCGGGAGCTGCTGCGTTGGGTGCGGTCAGAGAACCAAGGGCGCCCGTCTGAGGACGCGAAGCTCCGTTAGCTCCGTTCTCCCAGGGGAGGCTGTCGGGGAGAAAAGCGAAGGGCTGAGAAGCGGTGAGACTTGGTGGGAGACACAGGCAGAGCGCGCCTAACGTAGGGACGTGCAGACGACCGCAAAGCCTTGTCAGAGCTCCACGGTCTCTGCTCGCAGACCAAGTCTTGCCCAAAAGGTGCGTAGTTCCGCAAGGCAGCGTTCCCGGGCGGGATATTCTGGGGAGTCCTGGTGGTGGTTTTCCACATTTGGGCTCTTGTTCGATAAAGAGGCACTCAACTGCTTCTCCTCCGGGCTTAAACAGAAAGTGGATGGTAGGCCCAATGCTTCACCAGAATGCATCGGTCTGATTTATTTTGCTGCAAATTGAAAATACCCATCTGTTTGAAGTAAGTGTCCTTCCTCTGTTCAATCTACGGCAAAATTTTATTGGTAGATTATGTTGAAATAGATGGCAGATCAGAAATAACCATGTTATGTTCTTAACTTGCTTTTAAATGTATACATTAGATTAAGTACTCTTCAGATCAGATGCTGTAATATGAAAAACAGAGAAGTGATATATTAGAAAGATTTGCGGCTTTTGAGTTTATACAGTGAGAAACGTTGAAATTCTTACACGAACGTTGCCTTTCCTGGCTTTAAGCACTTGATATCTCACATTCATTTTCGAAGCAACTTTTCTCATGTAATTTTAGTTTTTAATTTTTTATGAATATTTTCCACAGGGCTGTAGTAGCAGATCTTATTTACTTCATTTTCAGTGAAAATTGAGGCAATAAGAAGGTATTTTAAGAAGATGGCTATATACAGTGAAAGGAAAAATGAAAACTTTTATTCCTTTTTTTATTCCTTTTAGCGGTGAAGAAAATAAAACGTGAATTTAGCATAAATTGATGGAGCATAACTTTCCTGCAGATGCAGATAAGGAACTCTGATGCTTTTAGCTGACTTGTTTGAGTGCATAGTTCTGGTACCTGGAGGGGGAGGTGATGGGTACCAAAGGACTGGGTACAAAGGCAATTTATTATTTGAAACCAGCCCTTTTGCTAAAGTACCTGATGGGTTTGCTTTTTGCTTGTATAAACTGTCTCTCTTTTGTGGAGGGTGGGATGGGGGGTGGAGTGTCTTCTAAACCACTTACAGCTAAACTGAAAACCCAGACCTGTGGCTAGTTTTGTATCAGGGGAAGACAGTCTTCAGAGGGACCAGTCCATGTTCCAGTTCCATGTACGGGTGGCTTTGCTGACACGTGTGTACCTTGAAATTAACTGGCCAGCTCGAGTGAAAGAAGTTATCCATATACGTAGTTAGGTATAAACCTGGTCTTTTTCTAGAAAAAATGTCAAAATAAATAGCTTTTTCTTGAAAAAATAAAATGTTTTTCAACAATTTAAGGTTTTTGAAACACCACTAATTAACATGAGAAAAGTCCAGCCTATTTAAGAGGTAATTGCCAGGATATAGAATTGACAGCAAAATTAGTGCTCTTAGGTTTTTTTAGCATATTATTAGCCTCTTCTACATGCAGACTGAACAAATCTGGTTTATGCTTCTGATTGCTAATGAGAAATATTAATACATTTACTGCAGGGGAAAACACTGACTAGTCACTTGCAGACCACATTGAAAAGAATATCTATACTCAAAAGTAAATGCCGAACAAAATTGGATTTACAGCTTTATTTAGTTTTCAATATTTGAAAGCTTAATAAATGGCATATAAACCATGTGCAGGTATGCATTCCCTTTCTGAACAGTTTCATTATACGGTTTGCTTTTTAAAGACTTGTGTGTCTTCACAATGTAATGTAAATAAATGTAATAAATAAACAGAAGGCTTTGCATCCTGTTAAACTCTACATATTAGTAGTGTGAACAGAATAGAAAAATGTAGCTTAATATAATACTAGCCTTCCAAAATAAAGAGTTAGCATACTACATATCTGTTGCTAAAAAATGCCAGAGACTTCTGGCAGTTATAATTGTGTATTGCTAGGAAAAAATGAGTCGCTTCTAAAAATACTTTGACAATCTATTTTATTTGCTAGCTATTTATTAAAGACACAAATTTTAATTGTAATAAAAAGTATTAGCACTAAAATATAAAACAAACCCTAAAGCAAATGGTCATGTTGAGAAATACAGTCCTGAAATCTGTTCTGAGGCAGCATCGTGTTTTCATTGACTTTAGCAGACTTTGCACAGGGCTTCACACGCCAAAGTTAATGGCAGTTTATCACCATTTTATGTTTTCTCAGAAGCAGAATTATCAAAAAAATCATTGTTTTGTAGTCATTCATGCTATCTGTGAGAAATGTAACAGTCTTGAAATAATGAGTATTATATTGAAAAGTGGCAGATGTTAACACCGTAAGGATTAGTCAGGAGCTATTGTAACAGCTTCATGGGCGTTATGTGCATCAGAGGATCCTCTGGGTATTTCCAAATCCCCAAAGAATTCTGTGGGGATGAAAGAGCCAGGGACATCTGAAGTATTCTTGATCTCCCTGCTAGTTTACTGCAGCATAAGCTCTGGGGTTTGTACTATATATCTTTAATTGTTTAGGGGAGCTGTTTGGGGATCTGTAGTTCATGGCACATACGCAGATGGCCTTTGAACGTTTCAGTATTGATGTTCTGCAGCACTGGTGCCTGTTCTTGGGAAGGACTGGATGCGGTACCCCGTCCTGGGTTCCTCTGTGCAGCCTTTAATGAGAGTATTCCTCCATCAGTGTCACATTCTCCTCTTGGAACTGAAGTTAATGGATACAAATGACCTGTTTTGGCACAGTGCAAGCATCTTCTCTATGAAGCTTTAGCCACTATTCGAATAAGAAAAAAATGAGTCCAGGAAACCCAGAAGACAAAGACCTGGAAATAAAAAGCAATCACTCTGACTGAGTTAATATAAATGTCCTTTTTCCCTGAATCAAAAAACAAACAGATGGTGCTCAGTAAAGAGAGGGCCTGTAAGATAGTTTAATAATCTTTAACACTAATGATAGTAGTAGTGGTATAACAATATCAATGGATAAGGAATTGGCTGGATCATCATACTCAAAGAGTTGCAGTCAACAGCTTGATGTTCAAACGGAGAGCAGTGACAAGTGGTGTTCCTCAGGGATTGGTATTGGGACCAGCACCGTTTAACATCTTTGTTGCCGGCATGGACAGTGGGATCGAGCGCACCCTCAGCAAGTTTGCCGACGACCCCAAGCTGTGTGGTGCGGTCGACACGCTGGAGGGAAGGGATGCCATCCGGAGGGACCTGGACAGGCTGGAGAGGCGGGTCTGTGCGAACCTCACGAAGTTCAACGAGGCCAAGTGCGAGGTCCTGCACATGGGTCGGGGCAATCCCAAGCACAAATACAGGCTGGGCGATGAGGGGGTTGAGAGCAGCCCCTGAGGAGAAGGACTTGGGGGTATCAGTGGATGAAAAGCTGAACGTGACCCAGCAACGTGCGCTTGCAGCCCAGA
>JAVJGG010000062.1:14776169-14804287 GCA_035590195.1 Aviceda cuculoides | reverse complement strand
TGCTGGTGACCCCAGAGCTGGAGGCAGTACTGCAGGGGGGTCTCCCCAGAGCGGAGCAGAGGGACAGAATCCCCTCCCCACCGTACGCCTCCCGCGTCCTGGCGGATAGTGATACTTCCACACCCACAATGAAGATGAAATATCTTTACTTGCTCTGAGTCAGTCTCTCTAACTGTCAAGATAACTGAAGGAGAACTCATACCACAAAAAGGCTTTGAGTTCTTACTTTTCGACAGGAGTTCTTGGAGAGTTAGCCATGTAGGGAGAAAATCATATTGCTCTGCAGCTCTTCACCCGAGACTTGTGAAGTAAAGTTGTACAAGTGTGATGGTCTTTCTCTTTTAATAGTCTTTATCAATGAATCGACTTTAAAAACTGGCAAAAAGTGTCAGACCTTGGAAATGACTGATTTATGCTGAATCTTTGTCTTTCATATGGTAAAAACATTGCTGTGTTGACTTTAGTATAAAGTATGGTTTAACTGAAGTAGAAGAAAGATGCCAATTTTAAGAAGCAGGCAGTTACTTTGATTCAGACTTCTGTACTTCTCTGTGGTGACTGCTGCATGTCTTGGGCTGCTATAACATGATAAAGTTAATTAAAGTTCATATTGATTATATTTTGATGGTACTTGCAAATTACAGACTTTTAGTCTTTATATTGACAGTGAGGCTGTGAGGTTAGGTGAACTTAAATCAAGTTTCACTTAAAATTTACTTTTAAACTTTGCTGATCAGTTGTCTTATCTGTGGAGTTAATTTTGGTTTGGAAATACATGGCACATTTCCTCAAATGTTTGTAGCTTACTTTTTTTTTTAAGTTTGTACCAGTTATAATAAATATCCACAGAGAAGGGTGAAAGAAAAGAAGCTGCTTTCAAAAAATAAGCCTGTATGCCTTTCCCTCCACAGATTCATTCTTTGTTTACCAGTACTATAGCTATCCCAATTACTTTAAATTTTGGCTCACCCTTTATTCTCTGAGCAGAGAAGATTTTAATAGCTTAATGCCTTGTTTTCCATCTAAAGATGGAAAGATCAGAAAATTCAATTACCTGTTAACGGGGCTAGGAGGCAGCCAGTTTACATGTCTCAGCTGGTAGTTCGCTCCTTGTTCATTTAAGAACTCCTGTCATTCTCCTCGGAAATACCTAATGGGTGTCACTTATTCCCACCACCTTCATCAGCCTTCGTTCATTTAGGCTGGTGCAGATAGGCAGAATAGTTAAATAACATAAGCTGAAGTGTGCTAATAATACTATAATTTTCAAGGTAACCTATTCCAGGCATGACCATCTCGACTTTTTTGACTGTGCTTCTTTACATTAGGTGCTTATATAAAAATGCTTTCAAGACAAAATTATTGGCTAAATACTTGGCACTTCATCTTTGTATCTTCATGAGATTTTTGAAAACTAATTAAAAAAACCTCATAAAAACACTTTACACATTAAAAAAAGTCCTTTTTAGGACCAATTTGAAAATCTCATCAGAAGTTTCTGGGTTTAGAATCTTTGGTCTTCAGGATGGCTCCTTTCTTTTCCTCTTATTCTTTTCTCTCTTTCCTTCTTCTCCCTGTCTTTTTTCTTTCCTGTTATTACAAAAGGAGAGCAATAAGGTGTGTGCCCACTTTTAATCAGAAAAGTGATTAAAATGCTTTCATTGTCATTTCTCATTATTTTAACAATAAAAGCTTTTTAAAATAAATTTAAAAAAAAAAAAAAAAGAAAACAGCTGCCAGGTTTTGTTCTGGTATCTGTTAGGGTGCTGCCTGGTACGTTGAGCTGCTAGTGATGCTTGTTTGCCCTTTTAAAGAGAGGAAGAAGTGACTTGTGTAAATTTCTCAGGAGAATGTGATCATTTGATTTCCAGTTTATTCCAAATTAAGAATATGCTAATTAAAACAATCGTAATATTGTTTCTGCAATTATTTGTTAATTATGATTGACTTAATGAACTACTTCTGCATACTCAGTTCTCCTGAGTGTGTTTGGTACGTTAGACAATTTGCCGGAGCAGAGCTTCATCAAAGAAAACACTGGAAGAATCGATGTTATTTCAAAGCAAGTTGACCCTGAACCTCCACCGATCTGTGTAGCAGCAACAGTGGGCTTGAGGCAATGCAAGGAGTTGTCTTTTTCAGCAACCTAATGTATACCAATGTTAATTTTTCTACAGTTATCAATTTAGTTGAAATATACAGTTGTTTTACAATCCCTTTGAATCCCAAAATACTGGAACAATTAAATTCTGCTACATGACTTCTCAGCAGAAGTAAAAATAGCAAAACAGTAATAATGGAGCATTGCTAGCACATGAAAGATGGGAATCAATTAATTCATGACTTTGAAGGTTTATTAAGAAAGAATTTGTATGCCACAATTTGCCTTAAAATTAACAGTGAGAGCCAAAGCATGTAACGTGCTCACTGCAGTGGACCGAGAAGGTGACTTTTGTGGAAGAGTTCTTGAATGGTCAGGAGCCTGAAGTTTAATAGGTACGAGACAATGGTTTGGGCAGCAATTGTTAGCTGGGCAGGTGGAGGCCACATTTTAGAAATACTCTGCAGGGAGATGTGTTGAGGCTTAAACACAGTACGAATGTGTTAATCTGTGGAAGAAAGAGACAACTTCACACCCAAGTTACAGACCGCCGCGTGTGAGAAAACAGGAGGCCTGTTCTTTCCGACCCTGTTCGTATGTCTGCCTGATGAACTTAGCCAGTCCGTCAGTTTTAATAACTGCTGTTTTCTTTGGGGGTAAGAGAGGGAAGAAAGGAGTGCGTGCCAGGAAGCTGAGCCCAAGAGCTCGGACCTTTTTTCTGTGGTGACTGAAAACAAGTATTCCAGAAGGGACAGTCTGAAGCAGGCCACTCTCACCAAAATTAGTATATACCTCACTCACTGAGAGCGAGTCCCTTTCCAAAACAGAAATAACAAATTGTTTCAAATTTAAGTCTTCTAACTGTTGGTTCGTTGTACAAAGATTTTGAAGGGATTCCTCTAAAGAAGAATAAAAAACTTAGATGATGGTGATCCCCTCATCATTTCTCTGCATTCGTACCAGTGTCCACTCCATAGTAGCCTGTCTGAACAGCAGTCACAGCTGTACAGAGCTTTTAGGAAATCTGTACTACTTTTTTGACTCTCCTCTATCCCTGCCCTCTTAGATATACAGTCCCTCTTTAAAAATGCTATCACTTTAAACTGTTGCATATTACAGTTCATAAATATGGATTATTCCATGCAATTTTTGAGCTTTCCTAGTTGGAATTCCCTGCCCTTTGTCAGAGTTCTCTCCCTTATGGCATGTGAAATCTTCCTCAGCTTTGTCAGATGTTTCCAGCTGAAAATGGGAATCCTTAGTTAAGAGATTGGTAAACCAAGCCAGAATTCACAACTCTGCAGGAGGTATATGTTCGTGTATCAGCTCACCTGGTATTTGCATGGGACTTCCCTGTTGATGCAGATTCTGCCCATCTACACATCAACAAAACAGCATCACAGTGATCTTTTCTCTCCTCACCTGTTCCTCAGGTGAAATGTAAGCGCACACTTGCTTAAACAGCAGAAATACCTATATGGTAGGACGATCAGATCTGGCTGATCTGAGTCCTTAATTTGCAGGTAAACATAATTATCAATGTTTGTTCATCAGTCTTCCTCATACTGGGTGAAACATAAGTAAATTAGAGCAGAATGAAGCAATAATAACATTCTAGGCCTGTCTTGCTTCAGGTATTTTGGATTTAAGGACCTGATGAACTTGTTATAACCTATATTGAAGCATTTATTTCCTCTGACACTGTAGATAAAAACTAGCTAACTCTGAAAATAAGTTGCTTTCTAAATCCAAATTATCTAATTACACAGTAAGGAGGTTTCATGTGTTTGTTAAAGATGTGCCAACAACTGGATGGGGTTCTCTGGGGAGGAAGGATTTTCTACAACCTATTATTCCTGATATTCTGATCAGGCTGTTACCTGAGCAGAATCTGGGCTATCAATTATGGACCTGTAATGGGATAATTCCCACCAGTGTATGATCGGCGCAAATGCCAGAACATATATTTTGTATACTTTCTGCTTTTGTCTCATGCTTGGGGAAACTGAATCGTTACTTAGGCAAATCCTTTCTTCCAAACAGAAGTGCTGAAATTGTTGAGCAACATCTCCTTTTAGAAACAGCATTCTAAAAATCATCTGTTATTTTTCCAGTCTCTTTTGCCTTGACAATTAGTAAGTTTTGTTCCCAGTTGGTGGAGGACTTTGTCATTCCTTCTTTGCATTTGATGTGTGAAATATCAAGAATGGAACAATTAACAAAGTTTCATTAGAGTTTTCAACAAAAGGATATGGTTTCAAGAGCTCATCTGTCACATCCATTTTGCTTTGCACTGATTTTGGTTATTAAGTGTCACTAAATTTTCCTCTTCTATTACTCTTCCCTGCTGTACTACATTGTCAAATTAACATGTACTCTCTTGAGCACAGCCACAACCCACTCAACTGCTAGCTTTCTCCTGCAAGAAGAGATTACCACAGAATTTCTCAATGCAATTATATGTGATCTTTCTGCAAAATTACATTTTGCATCAATTTCCATTCATTTCTCAGAATTTCTTATGAAAGGTTGCTTGAGTGTTACAAAGGAATACTGGCTTTTTTTCCTTTTTTGCTGCATGGTAGAGTTGAAATATTCTAGTAGAATTTTAGCTTGAACATGGGTGTTGCATTAGTCCAGTGTTTCACCTGGGGCATGTTGAACATTATTTTATCTGCCTGAAATTTTTAGTCCATAAACATGTTAACTTGTTAGTTTTCTGAAGGATTCTTATTCTGATGAGTAGGTACAAGGCAGATTCTTGTGCTGTAAAATGTGATGGTTCATGGGAGGCTGGCTGTCTTAAGATGTCTAGGAACCATGCCTTATATAGTCATATAGAAAGAAATTCTCATGGAAACGGCATTATGGAGGTGGCAGCTGCAGCTCTATGTTTTTGTCTAGGTTGAAATTTGCATTTAAAGATTAACCCTCTATGTGATCTGTGTAAAAATTACACTTATATTCCCCTCAAATACAGAACACACTCCACAAGTATCAAAACAAATTTCTGAAAATGTACAGGAGAGTCAAAACATCTCTATAAGAGTTAAAATTAACTCTGTTTGCACCAGATTACACTGCTATTGCTGAAATTTGGGGCAAGACCTATATTTGGATATTATAATGTGGTTAGAATTAGCAGTAATTACCAACTAATATCCTTCCTCACTGAAAGCTTTTTTTTTCCTCAACAAGCAATGTTCAGAAAGCTCCATACGGAGCCGTCTTTCCCCCGAAATCTCTCTCACCTATTGCAGCTCCTGATGGGTCGTTGTGAAACAGATGTGTAGAATGTGGCCGGTGAAACTACCAAGAAGGTAGCGATAGTGGGGCAGTAAAATCCTTCGGCACCCAGTCAAGTGCAGCCTGGGATGGTAAGGGATGGAGCTGGCAGTTGGGAAGCTCGTAGGAGCGAACACATAACCCACGGAGACTTTTACTGTGATTTCTAAGGGACCGTACGGCTTTGAGACGCTGGTAACGTTGGAACCTGGGCACGGAGCCTGGAGACTGCCAACACCAGCCGTGCAAACCACCTTCTGGTGGCTCCTTTAGGTTTTGGAGGAAGCAGAAGGAGACACAGCAGTCTGGCCGGACGCCGTTGCTCCTTTTCTGTTGTCGCTGGTGACAGTAGAAGCGCACATTCTTCATTAATTGCTTAGTAACTGTGGTGGTGTGTCTCCCACGCAGGTCTGTGGTACCTTGCTATAACATTTACTAGAGTGAGAAAACATTGCGGTGCATCATCAAAGATATCTGCAGCCAACATACTGCCATCAAAGAGCGGAGCTTGGTCAGAGCACCATGTTGTTTTCCGTGTGAAATAATGCCTTCCTGAATATTGCTACTTCAGATTTTATACACTATGATTTTTCTGTCTTATACTTTTTCTTGCTGATCATCCCATTTTATGATATCACTTTGGCAATAAAACCAGTAGCATCACTACTGGAGGTATTCTAGCATGTCCAAAGCAATCTTTATCATGCAAATAAGATGATTTCTTTGCTTACCACCCGTCTATGAGAGGGTACTCTCCCAATATCACTCAGCTGTGACTGTTAATCAGTCAACCAAGTGTGTGGAAAAGGGAGCTGAGAATACATTTGGGGGAAGATGTTACACATGTGCAGAGTGTGCGGCTAAAAATGTCTTTCTGGATCAAGTGATAACAGAATTTGAATAGATTAATAGTGCAGGTGTCACGATACAGTTGTTACCATAGCTATAGAACAAATTTCTAGTGGATTTTTTATTTTACATTAGAAAGTTGTGCCATGGCAACAGCAATGCCTGTTAAAGATGTAACTCTGTCATTATAATTTATCTATTACAGCTCTTTTCATTACTATTATTAACAACTGTTGTTCTCCTGAATGTACTTTAGTTTTGAACATGGAATCTCTTGAGATATAAATGTGAATAAGCTGATTTCCAACTTTACATGACTGCAAAATTCACGGTATTTAGTATGCTCCTGGCTTTCTTCATGTGCTCTGTAGTCTTGGAGTCGGATTCAGAAAATAGATATGTGAGTTTAATGAAGCATCTGTAAATTATAACTCTCAAATACTGAAAGTGAGAAATTCTATTCCACAGAGTTCTATATATGTACCACAAGCAACTGTGCTGGGGTGCACCAGTGTGTAAATAAAGAACTGATTGAATTGCAACCCGCTGCCTAAATGCCAGTTTGGTTGTGTATAAACTGGTGATAATAGCAATATGTATCTGTGGCTTTGAGATTATGGCAGAACTGAATTTATTTGTAGTTCCAAATGTAGAAGTTTTTCATGGCACACAAATATGGCAGTATCACAGTGATTTTCAGAAGTAATCCACTCAGATGGGTAAGCTCTACATGCACTTGTAATAATACTAAAGATCTGTAAAAATGTCATCTGTTTATGTTCTGGTATTTAGAATACTATTTACAAATGAAAATATAAGGTGGTAAGACAAGCAGTATCTGGTGAGGAAGGAAGATCTCTTTCTGTTGGCTTTTTCTTAAGATTAATGTTCTTGCAAAAAGAAGAAAAAGTACTTTATCTTAAACAGAAAACTTCTCTCCGTTGGGATTCAATCCAAGAGCTTGAACTTCACCTATTCACTCTCCCTGGTATCCCCACGCTCTTTGTTAAAGTCTGTTCTCAGAAGACTTACTCAAAAGCCCATGGGAAAGCAAAACCGGTATCGTTCACTTACTGTTCACTGAGCATAGACCCATGCAATGTAATTGCTATCATATCCTTTCTTAGTGCCCGTTAAGTTGGTTGAAACAAATAAAAATAAAGCATCTAATGGAAAGGTTCAAAAGCATACAATAAAGTTAGGGCATAGAACGCGATAGGAATGGAGAGTCTGAGTTTCTCAGATGTATCAGGAGATTTAAGATTAATTCTAACCACACAGGACATTGATCATCAGTATAGACAGCTTAATGAAAGGATTTTTTTCAATGCACAACAGTATTCAGAAGAAGAATAATAATTTTGGTATGTTTAAAACCACACAGAAAATAATACATAAAATAGCACGTTTTGTGCATCACTAATAAGCCTCAAAAGAAATATTGACTTCAGTATCAGTTGTCTTAAAATTTATGGCAGAAATATGCAACAATAAAAAGACACCAATCTTGGATATGGGTAATTCTGAAAAGCTAAGGAAGGATTTTTTTATTTTTTTATTTTTTTTTAAGTTGGCTATTTTAGCAAGGGTACAGAAGAAGTGTTATATTCTCCTGTTTAGAGTTTTACATACTTTAAGTTCTTGAGACTGAGATCTTGGATGTTCACATGACAATGAAGACACGTAGTTGCAGTTTTAGATACGGTGCAGTTTGAAGAGGTTGTGTAATATCTCGTGCTTCAGGTCTTAGGTCAACAAGTACTGACTTGGAATAAGGAAGAAAAGCGTACTCTGGCAGATTATTTTATGACTATCTATTGCATGGATTATTTTTTTCCTTTTATGATTTCTCTAGAACAATACAGTGAATGGTAGGCTACTATACTATTCAGAGCAGTGGAACAGTCCATCTCTGTACTCTCATTATTCTCTGAACATAAAAGTATTAAGCATTAACTGCATTAGGAAACTGAAATAATAATACAAATCTGTATTAAAAGAGCACTAGACTTAGCAGTTATCAATTCAAAAGTTGAAAAAATCAGAATTCTAGTTGGCTTATTGAAGCGTTGGTTGGAAGAGCTGTCGGGAGGTCGTCTAGTCCATCTTCCTGTTTGGAGCAGGACTGTCGTCATGAGAGCAGCCCTGACTTTCCCTAGCCAGGTCCGAAAACCTCCACGGGTGGAGATGCCACCCCTCTGGATAACCTGTCCGAGGGTTGCGGTGCAGCATGCAGTGCTCCTTGCTTCTCAGTCTTTATCGTGACCACACACTTTATCTTTCCTGACAGCCCCACTCTTCTTCATTGCCCGGCATACTTGTGGTTTGCCTTGCTCAAAATCACGGGGTGAAGAAGGCATGGCTGCGAGATCTGTGCTTCCTTTGTCGTACAATTAACAAAGCTCTCGATTAAAGCAAAAGGTGTCGGGGAAAAGAACTGACAGCTGAGGCGGCTGCACACCGCAGAGACGGTGCTCCATCTCTGCCAGAGCTTTTGTAATGCTGATCAAGACAGACCAAACTTTATCCAAGTAGTCCTTAACAGGGTTCCGTGTTTATTTAAATGCTGAATTTGAGACATTAGAGGTCTGACCTGTAGAACTACTGAAGACAGTAACGACTGTGCTTTGAAAATATTCTGTGTTATACAATATTAAGTACTCTGAACAAAGCAAATCTTTAACAATTTCAAATTGGATGCCCAAAATTTGGGGGCATTTTCAGCATTATCTCCTTGTGCCTTATCTCCTGTTTATCAAATTAGGATGTTATCACATTGCAGCCTCACCCTAGATATGTGTGTTCATGTTTGTGAACCCCTTAGATAATGGGCATCATAAAAAACCTGAGGAGCTGCTGAATAACTTGATATTCAAAGAAGAATTTGAATGCTGTGCAGTAAATAGGTAATAGGACCACTTTTTTTGAACAAGGAGAATATAAAATGTTGAAGAGCTTCTCCTTCACTGAGCAAACTTCATTTTGAACACTAAATGAAACAGGCAGTGATTTTCTGAAAAATAGTAGATGATCATATAAAAAGTGAAATACAGTGCTGCTGACACATAAGACTAAAGGTTGCAGAGGCAACCTTTGTTTTCATCTTTCCTGGCTTCCTTAAAGGGTTCTTGTAGGTATTTTAAAGAAGAAAGTTATACCTGCAGTAGAATATATATACTTATCTATGCACAATACAATAACTGTACTGAAAGATCAAGCTGAAAATGTTCATATAATATACTTAGAGTCTCTGAATACATTGCAAACTGCTGCCACTTCAGCTAACAATAACCAAAAGTAATGTTTTGATATGCTGTCACTGCATTGCTGCTAGAAAGCGAGACGCACACGCATGCTTTCCAGTGGTCACTACATCTACTTGGTGACCACAGAGAAATGGGAGTTCTCAGAAGCAACATCTTCTGTTTACAGTAGTAAACCGAACAAATCAGGGCATGAGACAACACTGGTGCTCGGCAGTCTGCCCCGTTAAACTGGTGTGTGGGTTTTGGCAAGGTGTGGCCAGTACTGAATGGTTCCCCCCCAGGCAGTACCCAGACAGCACAAGTTTTAGCTGAGGCCAGAGAGCGTTCCCAGTAATAGTTTGGATTGGGGCAGCTCTGTCTTGAGAAGGAGAGTTTAGCTTAAAGGGTGTGAGCCTAGTAATTCCTTTCGATCCCAATAGTTGTTGGCTGGTTTTATTTAGTAGTATAGATGTAGCAAAGACATTAGTGAAGATAATGTAGATATTAGTGAAATCCTTGCAATCCAGGCATCTAAGCTTTTCTTTTTCCCTTTTTATTCTTCTTTCTTACTTTGTCCTGACAAAAACATTTCTCTCTTAAATGAGTCCAGTAGATAGCTGTAAAGACACATCTCCGGAAGAGCAGAATAGGATTCGGTTCATGGTTAAGACATCTAAATGCAGGTATCTGAACACAAACTGGATGCTGTCTCCCCTCGTAGACGTTGGCGGTCCAGTCAAGACAGTTAACGGAGTGCCGGGAGGGATTCGCCTGACCAGCCACCACACACCGTGAGCACCACCGCTCTCTAGGGTCCACCGACTTCTCAGTCTGGTCGCTGACTCTGGTGGGAGTTCACATACTTCTTACCCCTGTAGATCTGTAAAATGAGATGTCCTAATCTGGAGTGGAATCCCAGCTACTGAGTTCTTCCTGCAAGGGAAAAACACCAGAGTCAATCGTCATTTGCATCATTTATTTTTCATTTTAAATTCACCTTCAAATTTGCAGACATACAGTTAATTCAGCAACTTCCAGAAATCAAAGAAAGTGAGAATGTTCCATGTCCTCCTCTTCCCCTGCTTTTTTTCCCCCAAACCAACTTTCCTGGTGTTATTGATTCCTTAGGCTCTGTCATGTCCCACATTCAACCTTTTGTCATAACACCCCACATCTTTTTAGTTGAAACATGTCTTAAGTGCATATTATAGTCACTTGTTTCCCAAAGAAGAAGAAAAGTAGATTTTCTAGATTGCACTCCTAATCTTGATTAGAATTTTATCACGATATTTTAACAAATAAGAAAAACATGTAATTTTACATTTTAAAGCTGCTGACTAGTAAAAGAGCTGATGGTGTTTTGCGGTACACACCAAAATCTTTCTTCTATCATTCATAAAATCAAATACCGCCTCCTTTCAGAAGTGATATTTTGAGATTTGTGGGGTTTTTTTACAAGCAGATATTTTAGCAAATAGGAGGAAACTGCTCGGTTTCTTTGCAAATTATGACGTGATGCTTTGTTTGATTCCTCCTGGTACCTAGTGCTGTACATACAGTCCTGCAGTTAGAGTCTGCATATGAACATACAACTTCTAGTAGGAATGAGATGAATGTATTTATCTTTAATGAAGCAGTTATAGAGATGTGACTGTTAGTGGAGACGCAGTTATTCTGAGTAGAATATGCTAACTTAATGCTGTGTGGATACAGTTCTGCTACACACACCAACATTTTAAATGAGGCAGCACAGGTAGAAAAAGTGTCTTTTTTTTTTTTTTTTTCCTCCTCCCTCCTAGTCCTTACAGCCACAGACATAAAAAGAGCTATAAATTTTTAATAATCCACTCTGAACTGTGCCAAAATGTGCATTTTTTTCTGTAGATTCTTTTGTGCGTGTGTGTTAAATTGCATATAAAACTTGTTTCAAAAAGACTTGATTTCCTATTCATTTTTTTCAGTGGTTACTATTACTCTGAATCTATTCTCGAAAGTTCCCAGAAATAAAAACAACGCTCAGATCTAGTCTTTGGAGACTGTCAGTAAAAAGGCATCATAGTGTAAATTCACTATTATTATAATGACTATAAAAAGAAAAATTACTAACAATACTCCTGACAATACTGGTTCTTCGTGTGTTTTACTACCTGCAAACTAACTAGCTAATTCATCATGCTAAACTGTATAATTTGTACACATTTCAACTCCATAACAAATTAAGAGACACCATCAAGTTGATGGAATAGCAATGACCTATTTTCTTTTACAGATTTGTTTTTTCCTGGAATTTATGTGCAGCACTGAGTGTTTTCGGCTGTTTTTCAACCAGTCAGGATAAAATAGTCAAGTTTAGGGACAGAATTGTTTTTTAAGAGCCTAATAAATCAATTCACGGCGTAAGTGTCTTTCGTTTCTGTACAGAAGAAAGAACCAAGCAACACACCAAAGTCGTCTTGTGGAGAGTAAGGCTTTTGCTGTTTGTGGTATTTTATCGCCCTGGTTTGTTTTTTACAAGGTATTCTCTCATTTCAGAGTGTCTTTGCCCGGGAGAAACAGCCACCGAAAGCGAGCTTCCAGAAGGACACCCCGCCGAGCAGTTCGCGGGTCTGCTTCACGGATCGTCACCCGTGTGCGACCCGCCCGACGACCCGCTGCGGCTCTATAGCAGGGCGAAGCGCTGCGGTGCCCCGCCGGAGAAAAGCCTTCCGAGCAAGGGCGCGCTGCAGCGGGTGCAGCCGCGGAAAGAAAGCAAGGCCGATCCTCCCGTTAAGAAAAAAAAACCACCGGTTGTAAACAGAACCATATTTCATACCAAAACTAAACCGGTAGAAAATCATACGTTGGTTGGCGCGTCAGCAAGGATAAGTGACCAATGGGTTATCGCCGCTGGGGGATTTGTGGAGCGAGCGTGCACGCTTGGGAGAATACGGTCGTTACCAAAGACTTTGCTTGAAATGCATCTGTGCAAAAATGTTTCGAAATCTGATTCCAATCTTATCACCCATCCACCAAATGACAAAAAAGCCAGAAGCAACTGGAGTGAACCCACACCAAGCCAACAGTGCTCCAAAGGGAATTCAGAGAGAACGCCTTCCTTTACGTCAGAATGGGAAGAAGTAAGTTTTGTTCGCTTTTAAGTACAAGCAAACATACGGTGTTGTGAAAATGCAGTTATTGTTTTCGGTTTCAGACATAAAATAAAAAGTGAATCTTCCACACTGCAAATCCTCAGAGAATGTGTCATAGTGTAATGCCCGGTAGTTTGACGGCTGGCACAAAATGCCATGCATTTCGGTTCAAAATGCTGCACACTTAATGAAGTCTGTAGTTTCCATAGTGAATGAAGTTAACCAGAAGTAATTCTACAATTTGTTGTGACATTGAAATTATTTTCTACTAAAGCCCTCGCCACTGACGCTAATAAAATTAGTAAAAATCTTAGCAGCTGTGCCCGTTATTTACATATTTGCTAATTGTTTCCCACCATGGCCATGCCTGCCAGCAAGAGATAAGAGAAAAGGGCAGGAGTGGAAAGTCGAAGATCTTTAGGTTGATTATGCATTCTACAAACCCTCCTTATCTAACATATAACCTCTAACTGGTACACAGCCTGTGTACAGAATGCTTGGCATATACCTGACTCTTGTGTGAACTGGGAATACACTTATAGCTACGATGAATTCGGGACTATTAAAAGAAATGTCCACACTGAGTTTGTAGTACACATGCTTGCTCATACAAGAGAGTTTATTTTTGGTTTAGAACTAGATTTAAAATAATTCTTAGACACCTTATTTTTAATTTTTTCTTTCTCCTGTGCTAAATTTCAAGAATGTAAATGACTTTATAGACACAGAAGTTCCTATCTTACTGAGGTAAATTAAGAGTGGGAAATGTTTAGATCTTTACTGCTATTACAGAGAAGCAAGAATTTCCCTTTCAAACAACTGCTATGGGGAAATGTATATCTCTCCAGAGTGCTATTTTATTTCAGAAAGAGCCCAGAGCTTGTTTGTGTGGTTGGTTATTTTTGTAGAAATTTGTTTCCAGCTTATCTAAATGTTGGGTTTGATAGGGCATCCGAAGGTAGTTGTTGTTGTAAAGGAGATACTTCTGCAGTGGAAAGATACTTAAGATCAGGTTTTGTTCTCAATAACTTGGATCTATCATTATGAAATACTGACACCAGTCAGGTCCAAGTTTGCCTTTTTAGGGGGACATCAAGGTTTGATTGTTCTTAAGAGTAAGAAAAATATAGTTTATTTTAAAAAAAAAAGGTTATGTATTTTAAATCTGCAGATGCTGACATAATTCCCAGATTTTCTCCTGTTGCCAGCGACTAATGCATAGTTTTTAAAAAGGAGACAGTTTTCCTAATAGTCCTAATATTAAGCTCGGTAAAACCCAGTTCTCTGTGTCTGCCTCCTTAGACGACACCAGCTTTTTGATTCACTTTTTATTTTGTCCTGTTCTTATGGCAAAAAAAATAGGTATAATAGTTTTGCCATAGCAAGTTCAATGCAATTTAGCAGTGTGCAAATGAGTTTTGGGATCGACGTCGTGCTGTTTCACAAGCAGTACCGTTCGCGGGGGGGGGGACAGCTGTGTTTCATACCCATTCACTGGCCTTGGGGCAGATGGAGGAGAGGGAGCTAGGAAATTCTTGGGAAACCTTGACTGAACAATTGCTTTAGTACTTTATAACACACAAAGCAATTTTCTTATGCGTTAATATTACTGCTTAAATAGACCTCTAGTGGTTATACCTAGATGACCGGAGTCCTCAATATGAAAGGAACTGTACTGTAGGAAAAGAAACACTAGTCTCAAGCTTTAGCTTTTGCTAGCATAGAAATGTTGCAAAATAAAAATCAGTGGAGAAATTAATTGTCTACCTTTTGATTTCTACATTTTGCAATTTTGATTGTTGTTTTCCTAATGAGAGTAATAATGCCATAAATTTATGCATGCAAAACTAAAATAAAGTAACAAAGATGGGGCCCATCAATTGTTTTCACTGTTTTCTCTTTTGTAGATTGATAAAATCATGAGCTCAATAGATGCTGGAATTAATACTGGACTGGGGGAGATTAATGATCACACTACAAGTAAGGAAAAACAACTATTGTTTAATTTTGACTTAAATGTCTATAGGGAAACTGTGGATAAGGCATAGCTAACTAACTCACTGCGTTGAAGTAATTTGTAGGTATTTGAATAACCATGAACAGAATCAGTGTTGTTTACTGTTAGAGATGCATTAGGCCCAGTATCCTGGAGCTGTTACTTTAAATAGCATATTGGAGTCGTTAATGTTGTTTTGAAATCTTACCAGAAAAAATATTCCATTAATGTCTTTGTACTGAAGCCTTTCTACTAAGGGGATATTTTTCAATCTTTTTTAGCTGAGTTTTTGTTTGGAATGATGGGACCCTGAGTATACCCAATAGCTACCGACACTTTTTAAAGCATTATATTAGCTAATGCTGCTTTGAGCAAATATTTGGCACAGGGCTGAAAAGGTTGCTGACAGCCAGCGACTGGTGTTAGCATTGATGGGAAAATCTGCAACCCTCCCCTACCATGGTGAATTCTAACAACTCTAAGTCATGACTAGCCTCTTGGTTTGTCAGCACAGACCTGTGCAACTGTGCTAATAAGAATTTTGGAAGTATTTTACTATGTCTCCTTACTAACGCATGGAAGGCAAACTGAGTTGTATGTCCGTATAATTTGCTTTTGAGGCAAAGCTATGTCGACTTACTTGTACTGATACATCCCTGCTAGCAATTGCATGCAGTTACTTGGGTTTATGTATTGGGCAGGCGACTATGTACTTTATCGCTTAAAATTTAAAAAGAAAAGTATTTTAACAAACGTCCATTTCACAGAGCATTGTACCTGTACAGGATGAAACCATGTCTTACCAATTAAGAGTCGACACAGCTATTTTAACAGTAGCCGGACAGTGAGAAGGGAATCTAGGAAAAAGAGAAAATAACTGATTCGAATACAAATATAATTGCAGATCAAACAAGCAGATTTGGATTCTTTTTTTCTAAAGGAGTAAGGGGCAATGTTATGAAAAGTGCTAGGCATGTTGTCCTGGCAGGCTACTTTCTTCTTTCTGAAACTTGCAGTGTCGAAAGGGAGTATTATTCATAGAGAAGCTCTGGGTTAGGAGATAGTAAATAATCTCTGAAGATATTATAAGTAATTCAGGATTTGCCGCTCACTATTTTTTGTCATGGCAGTTGTACTGGGTCTGGCTGAGATGGAGTTAATTCTCCCCACAGCAGCCCCCGCAGTGCCGCGCTCTGCGGCGGTAGCTAGAAAGGTGTCGGTAACGCGCCAGCGTCCTGGCTGCCCGCGCGCCGTCAAGGCTGTCTCTCCACCATCGCCCCTCGCCAGCAGCCTGGGGTGGGCAACATCTCGGGAGGGGACACAGCCGGGACGGCCAACCCGAACTGGCCAAAGGGATAGTCCAGACCATTGGACGTCTGCTCAGCAATAAGAGCTCAGAGGAAGGAGGAGGAGGATAATTTGTTATTATGACGTTTGTCTTCTGGAGCAACCGCTAGGTATACTGAAGCCCCACTTCCCGGGAAGTGGCTGGACATCACCTGCTGATGGGAAGCAGGGAGTAAATCTTTTGTTTTCCTTTGCTTCCACA
The DNA here is from genome assembly GCA_035590195.1 of Aviceda cuculoides. Taxonomy (NCBI): domain Eukaryota; kingdom Metazoa; phylum Chordata; class Aves; order Accipitriformes; family Accipitridae; genus Aviceda; species Aviceda cuculoides. Next base: position 14,788,134 of record JAVJGG010000062.1, on the reverse strand, counting down.
CGTGGCCTTTGCTTTTGCTTTATTAAACTGCCTTTATCTTGACCCACGAGGGGGTTTTTTCCCCACCTCATTTTCTCCACTCCCCATCCTGCTGAGGAAAGGAGTGATGGAGCAGCTTGGTGGGCATCTGGTGTCCAGCCAGGGTCAACCCCCCCCAGTCCTTTCTGGTGCCCAATGGAGGGCTCCAGGAATTTGAGATAAGGAGAGTAACTGGGAGAGGTAACAGGCAAAACATGGACTGAACAATGTTAGAGATCAGGATGATTGTGGGGAATTTCGATTGTTGTAATTGTGGTGAAGGGATGAGGGGTGGACTGTGTGTAAATTGTCCACTTTCATTCAGTGTTGTAATGACATTTGGATTTTGATGTGGGAATCTTTTTTCTGGTGATGTGAGTGAAGTTTGTGAAGATTGTGTGATGAATGTGGATTTTAATGAGAGTTCTTAAATAGGTGATTCACGGAGGCAAGGGGTGGAATGTACTGGGTGTGCATGGCAAGGTTTTGGTATCAGGGGTGGCCTCTCTGAGAAGCTGCTGGAAGCTTCCCTTGTGTCCGATAGAGCCAAAGCCCGCTGGCTCCAAGCCGGACCCGCCGCTGGCCAAGGCCGAGCCCATCAGTGACGGTGGCAGTGCCCCTGGGAGAGCAGAGCTAAGAAGGGGGAATAGCTGCTGTGGAACAGCAACTGCAGCCAGGAGAGAGGAATGAGAACATGGGAGAGCCACAGCCCTGCAGCCCCCCATGTCAGTGCAGGAGGGCGAGGAGGTTCTCCAGGCGCCGGAGCAGAGATTCCCCTGCAGCCCGTGAGGAAGACCCTGGTGAGGCAGGCTGTGTCCCTGCAGCCCGGGGAGGTCCACAGGGGAGCAGATGCTCTGTGGCCCCGTGGAGAGAGGAGCCCACGGAGCAGGTTTGCTGGCAGGACTGGTGACCCTGCGGGGGACCCACGCTGGAGCAGGCTGTGCCTGAAGGACTGCAGCCCGGGGAAGGGACCCACGCTGGAGCAGTTGGTGAAGAACTGCAGCCCGGGGAAGGGACCCTGTGCCGGAGCAGGGGACGAGTGAGGAGTCCCCCGCTGAGGAGGAAGGAGCGGCAGAGACAAGGTGTGACACATTGACCATAACGCCCACTCCCCGTCCCCCTGCACTGCTGGCGGGGGGTAGGTAGAGAATTCGGGAGTGAAGCTGTGCCCGGGAAGAAGGGAGGGGTGGGGGGAAGGTGTTTTATGATTTGGTTTTATTTCTCATTGCCCTGCTCTGGTTTGATTGGCAATAAATTAAGTTAATTTTCCCCAAGTCGAGTCTGTTTTGCCTTTGACAGTAATCGGTGAGTGATGTCTCCCTGTCCTTATCTCGACCCATGAGCCTTTCATTATATTCTCTCCCCTGTCCAGCTGAGGGGGAGAGTGACAGAGCAGCTTTGGCGGGCACCTGGAATCCGGCCAGGGACAACCCAACACACTGTGGCAAAATGTTTGCACCACCTTGCTTTTATTGAGTGGCTCCGCCAGAAAGGTCCCTACTACAAATGATGGACTTACATCGTACCAGCTACGCCTTATCATGTAAGGCAGTAATAAACGCGTGGAGAAGTACCACGCCTCAGGACAATTTGGGCACCGTGCAAAGGTCACTCTCTTCAGACCCTAATTGCTCAGCAGAAGTGACATTTAAAATCCATATCATTAAAATCATAACAAATTTATTTACCTCCTCCCCTATTGGGATCATTTTTGCATACATTACACATTTGATATATTGCATGCTATGGAGGTCAGAGTGTGTTTGCATCATAAAATAATGTCTCGTGGAATCACGATGACACAGAATGCCAGGCTCCGAAAATTACTCATGCACTGGCTGCTCTTGTAGGAGCTGTCACAAAATCCCAACAGCTAGAGAGGGCCAGCACTCTCTGAGCTTTGTAGGAAGACAGTATGGCGGCTGTTTTAAGACAAGCAGGTAATATTGCAAACGTAGTGGGCAAATAATAGGGTGAACTCCTCTGGACAGTGACAAGAAAGTTGCAGCAAGAAGGACATATAAAAACATGTACATGTGCACCTCTGACTCAGCTCTGAACCATTTCTTCAGTGCTAGCATTGACATACATATATACATGTGTGTATATCTATATACGTTTCTTTCTGTTACATGTACATACGTGTATATCTCTATAACTTTCTTTCTGTCTCAGAAGACAGCATTCAAACCAGCATTTTTTTAGGAACTGGATACACTGCTCATCTAACATGTCTAATAGGTGTTTCCTCTCTCATTTGCCATTAGACTTCAAACACTGCATTTTAGCTTCATCAGCCTGAAAACCACATTCCCCATGCTGTTATCATAGCACCTCTATGTTCCTGTTTGCTCTAATATGATTAGTTGAAGGCAGACAAGTTAAAAGCAAGTTCAAATAAGACAGAATTATTTCAGGTAGCCTCAGTATTCTCTGTTTCACTTATGTGCATTCATTTCTTTTGTTCATGGTGTTATTTACTTACCTTTTAATGTACTTTGGGACACTTGGAGTTGTGTACCATATGAGAGAAAAAAGGTTTTGTGACTGTAATCATGACAGCCTGCCATCAGTGCCAGAGGCTGAAGGAGATCTATCTTGCCTTCTAACTTGAAGATTAAATAAATCTAACTAGGTATTTCTTCATGTGTGTAGCTCCCTTCTTCTATGCAGAGGCTGTGGAGGACCAAGGAGTCATATGCTCTCCTAAAGCATGCAGAAAATGTTTATTTGCTGCTTTACAAGGCCTGAACCAAAGCCTACTGGACTCTTTCCAGTCCATTGAATTTTGGTGTCTCTTTTTTTTTAATTAAAGCTGGGAGAATGTTTTTGGCAAATAATGAATTTGTCAAAAAATGTAGTTTTGAAGAAGCAACTTGCAGAATCGAGTCCAACTTGGTAAACAGATTTAGCTGGGAAAGAAATAGAAAACATTCGCAAGAACATAACTGAGACTTTCCATGTTTTTCTTCGGAAATTACATATTTGCTCCACGTGTGACATTATTTAAAAGCTACTAAAAGGGATCTAGGCTGGTTAGACCCTGTAGAAAAATCTCTTCTTTGTCTTCGATTTTCCAGACTGGCCACTAAACATATGTGTCCTATGTGAGTTTCTTACTCTTTTCCATCCCATCTTCTCTGTTCATATCACTTTTGTTTGCTTCTTGCTGCCTGTCTTCATAATTTCCAGTGCTCCTGCCCAGCATGGATTCAGCTGAACAGATTCTAAGCTACTAATCCCCAAATTTATTGCAAGCAAAAGATGCCACCATCGGCTGGCAGCAACCTCTTACATTATAGCTTATGCAAAAGATAGCAAACACTAGTGGCTCACTGTGCTTTCCCATATTGATCTCAAAACAGACTCTAAAGTAGACTAGAGGTAAAATCTGCAATCTGTGTGAAATTCGCCAATGGGCCAAGGTATTATTTCCTCTTCACTATGCACAGGGAACAGTGAAGAGCCAAAATGGGCGAGTCTCTCACCCATAACAGAGCCTTCAAAGCGCAACTCTTCAACCCTTCAACGTTGCTGCTGGCTAAACCTACAGGATAGTATCCCATGCCTCTGTCAGGCAGAATTCCCTCCGACCAAAGCAAGCTGAGTCAGCAAGGGTTGCATTTTTCATTGCTGTGTTGGCCCGTTGCTGATCCCGGCAGATGTGTGAAGAATATTCTAGCCTGCGACCAGGATCAGACCCCAAGTTCCTGATTTTCCTGGACAGCCCCTTTCTGAGGTCCCCAGCACCCAGATGAGCCGAGGGGGGGGGCTGGATGTGTGTGTGTGGGGGGCGGGCGGGGGGCTGGCTTTTGCAGGCGGAAAAGCTGGCGTGCAGACCAGCATCCTTCTCCCAGTCCGGCCATCGCACTCCTGGCGAGATCACTTGGTGGTGCCAGCTCGCCGCTCTGGTGCCGCGTGGAAGACGGGAGTGCAAGAGCGGGTGCCCATGGGCGGTTTGGCCTGCGCCAGAAACCAGGAGCGAGCTCTGGAGCCGGCTGCCCTGCTGGTTTTGATTGACTGCAGCTGCCTTGTGCGCTCAGCGAGGCTGCTTCTGGAAAGCCTGTCCGTTTGACCGTCTGCCTCCTTCCTGACACCGAGCTGCTTCTCAGCTGCCTCATTTCCTCCCTGTGAGCATAACAGAGGCAGCCTGAAATCTCCCTGCCCCTTGGGCTTCCAAGTGACTTTCCATCTATTTAATGTATCATTAAAACTTAATGCAAGGACTTCCTTTCAGGAAAAAAAAAAAAAGGAACAGAGCATTCCTTTCCTTTTATGATGCTGCCTGATTTTTAGCAACTATGCCCAGGTATTTGTTTGACAGCTACAAATCAGGAACTCAATCAAATGCCCGTACCAACCACGTACAGGAGTTTCCCCTGGGACACTGCTATCTCTTTCTTTCCTTTTTTTTTTTCTTCTGCGCAGCAGGAGTGAATGGCATAATAGTGGATATTGGAAATAAACTCTTGAGCAGTGGAAGGGCCATCATTAGTGCTGACAAAAGCAGCTTTTGAGGCTGAGCCAAGATCAAATAAATGAGAACTGGTAGGAGAAGCTGTTGTATTTATGAACAGCTTATGAATGTGAGGTTCAAGTTACCACTTTTTTGGAATCAATTAACTTTTGTGATACTCTGTATAGATAGGTCAAAGCTGAGGGTTTCCCCCTGATTTAAGCAGAGATACCCTTGCCCTGAATCGTTAATTATTTCTCCTTGGGTGGAGCAAGAAGCTTCCTCTAATTTACTTGGAAGCTGTTTAACTCTAGCCATCATTGTCCTTTCCCTCCCCTTTTTCACAGCTCTCCCACACCCAGACTTCCCTGCCGAAAGCACCTGACAGGCCAGCCTCACCCCAGAAGGACAAGGACACACTTATTTTCCTGTGAAAACACAAGAGGAAAGAGCTGGACTGCTCCTTTCAAAAGGGGATTTGTCATGATATCCCTGCCTCCACAGCCAAAATGTGCACTGACCACAAGGACCCTACTTTCACCTTCATCCATGGAAGAATTTAATTAATCTTTCCATATTGGCAGGTGAACAACATTTCCTGAAGAGAAAAATAAATGTTAATTTCCAGAGGCAATTAACAGTCACTGAATGAGACTAAAGGGCTTTCATCAAAATTACCAATCAGCTCAGATTTGAAGAGATTCTCTCTTCCTCATTGCTTCTTCATCTCATTCAGCCAGTCCTGCTGAATTAGTGCCTAATAGAGTTTCAGACATATTCATATCCTGTCAAATTCCCATCCTCCCAAGGAACTGTCCCTTTCAAATGGTAATACAGAGGGCGTATGATGTGCGTTCGTTGCTATTTCGGATTTAACAGCTGGCTGCATTGCACCAAGGGTAGCTGTGGAAACCTAAATAAGGGACGTGTGCGCGTGCATGCGTGCGTGTGTGTGTACACGTGTGTGTGTGTGTGTGTGTGTGAACGCCTACTCTTTTGCAAATGATACCCTTTATCTTAAATAATGTTCTCTTTATAACTCCTTGCTAGCTAGTTCTCTTCTTAGACCACCACGGCTGCTGAAGGAGATAGCGGTACAGCTTCACAGGAACCAAGAGCGTGGTCTCACCCCAGGACTCAGCTGGGCAACTCCTTTCTCAAACAAGTTCCCACCCGGCAGATGACCAGGGATGGCCCATCATCAGTACTGGGGGGTGCTGGTGGCCCTCGTCAAGACCTAAGGGATTAAGAAAGGCTCTCTCCAGGCTATGCTCACCTTGGCCAAGCGCAGAACAGCTCCAGGGGCTTACTCGTGACACGGCTCCAGGTGTTCTCAGCGCAGCCCAACACTCACGCAGTCGGGGTGCCTGGGCGAAGGGACGGGCGGGTGGTCTCAGGGCTGGCCTCCACAGAGCAGTAGGAGGACAGAAGGTAGGAGTCTTTCCAGGCCAGTGTAAAAGGAAAGGTTCCCTCCTCCTGCTTTGTTCAATATTTTGGGCCTGAGCCAAAGACCCATGGTGTTCGCAGGGACATTTCCACCGACTCCAACTGAATCTGGCCCTGTAATATGGAAATCTTGGGGGACCCCGTGGTGACAGCCAACAAGGAGGATTTCTAGCGAAAATTTTCTGTGTGCTGTACCAGGCCACTTCTGGAGACAGCACTAGATAGGCACAGAGCATGACCTCCGTTAACAATATACACTACATGAAAGCTAATAATTCTGGCTAAAGCATATTCAAAATAGGATGCTTGAAGCAAAACTAATGCATTATTCACTGCTTGTTGGGAATACAAGTACATAGAGATAGACATCTGAGCCTTGGGCCTTTTCTGAGATGTACTGTACACAGACAGGCTCAGTGGGCTCATGGCAGTACAGTTACTCTCACTGCCATGGATTTTTCATTACTAATAGTATTTAAAGTCTTGCCCTGTGATCAAATAAAACCAAAAATGTGTGTGTATTCAACTTTGCTTTCTAGTTGTATACAGTGATGAGAGATGTTTCTCATGCTGTATTCATTTCCTTGGTGTAAAATATGCCCTTCTTCCACCTTTTCATTAAATCAGACAAGTATTTGGCGAAAGTCACAGGGTGAAACAGTGTGAAAATTGCCAATTTCTTGGTAGGTAGCTGAAAACAATTCTGAACAGAGCACCAACATGCTCAACTCCAATACAACATACACGCCCTGCTAACGTAATGCTTCTCAAAAATAAAGACTGCAAGAGAAGGAGAAAAAATAAGTTATTTTATATACTTGTGATGTAGAAATAAAAATCCTTGTAAAGCGCTTGAACAGCCATTGTGAGAGCAGCATTGTAGAAAAATCGGTTTGGGATTCACCTAATTGCACGTGGACAGCCTGCAATAGAGAGACCTGCCTCTGAACTAATCACTCTCTGGTCCTTTCGTGGTCAACAGAGAAACATAGACACTTGGGGGAGTGATTTATCTCTTCCTAAAGTAGATGTCTAAGAAAGGTCAAATGAATTGCATCCTAAAAGTGCCTATTTCTCTCCGCTGACCATAAAGGTTGAAGAGTGACTAGCTCAGATGTAAATTAATACACCATCGACATGCAAGCCTGTAGGTTGGTGGGGAGGTGGGGGATGCTGAAGTGCACTCCTATACCCCTGTCTGCCAGAGTGGAAAGGTCTGTAGAATAGAGACAGATAACTCCTCCTCCTCCTCTTCTTGAAAGACAGATTTCCAGGTTTTCATCAGATGAGATATTTTTGGTTCAAGGTGTTTTGCTGTGCATCAGCTCAAATGGTATTGTATGCCCAGACCTGCCCACAATATCATGTCAGACAGAAAAAAATTCTTTTGCAGGTGCTGCTACAAAGAAGAATCTTACGCAGTTTTGGATCCCAGCACTTCCAGCAAGCAAGCCTGATTTACAGCACTGGCAAAGCCTTCTTGGAGCTGGAAGCAGCTTGACTGGATCCCAGTTAACCGTTTTACAAGGTACGTCTTGTGAAAATGGTTTTGAGGCCAACTTCTGATCCTAGCTGATCTTTAAGTGTGACTGCAAATTGGCTCCAGTGGCACATCTTTTTCATGGCAAATGCTCTTCGAGGTCTCCTGGGGGGCTGACATGGGACCCACCTTCTGCTGGAAAACAGATTGAACTGTAAAAAGCAACATAATTTTATGTGTTACTGTTATCCACAGTTCTCACTTGTCATTAGTTTTCCTATGGCTTATCTTTTTAAAGAGCCACATAGTAATGTACCTGGCTTACCTGTGATATCTTTGCTCTTCTCAATAACTGCTTTCAGGATAGTTGAATTACAATATGATTTCTAAAGAATGCTCATACATTTAATTGAAAAGAGAAACGATTGTGAGAATAGTGTTACCTGAAGTCGCTGTGCTTGATTTCAACATCCTTGAGTTTGTATTTTTTGTGTTTGATCCCAGAAACATTGCCTAAAAAGCCAGCACTTGAAGTTCAGATGACCTCAGAAAAAGGCAATTTTTAAATGTAAAAGAAAAGCCAAAATATGTTCATATCTGTTAGCGTGTGCTCTTATTATAAAGTAATTTAAAAACCACAACTAGATCAGGCTGACAATAACCGCATCAAAAATCAGTAGGTACTTTGGTCACATTACAAGCAACAAAGCTGAGCTTGGTGATTTATGATAATATCGCTAAAACCTCCTGATATATTTAGCAAGTGGTAATGGTAAAGGTTATAATTCCTCTGAGGGACAATAGTGATGAAATAAACCACGAGGGTCAAGTGGATTATGACCTCGTGAAAACTCAAATAATGGAGATGGAGCTTTATAAACTTCCTTATAATAGATAATGCCTTAAACAATTTTAAAGCTGCTTAGTACTTAATTCAGCCTTGCCACGGGCTTCCTACTGCCTATGTATTATTAGGGGAAAAACTGAAAACAACTTCTGTCACTACAAATCTTGCATCTGCTCAGAACCTCCATTTTAGGTGCAATGAGCACTCCTGCTGTGCTCTGGAAGTTCACAACAGACAGTGTGTGTGCACTCGTCTGTCAGTTTTCCCCACCCAGTATTTGTAGTGTGAGTGCTTATAGAGAATTTGTGATTCCAATTTAAAGCTTGCAGTGCATCCTGGATTGCTATGTTAATAGCCACACCCAGCATCATTAATTTTGCTACTGTATAGTATTGTCATGGGATCAAAGTGTTTCTACAAGACCAAGAAACAGGGCAAGATGAATGATACCACCAACTGTTTTACATGCTTCTCTAAAGGAAAGAGTAACAGCCCGTTGGTATGCTTACCAGCACAGGCACAAAGTTCATGCAAATCCTCTCTATATAGTTACCTTAGCCACCCGACTTTAGAACAAAGCTTACATGGGAGGTCAGAAGTGCCACATGCCTGAATTTGTGGTGAGATTCAGGTGGAGTTGGAGCAACCTGACAGGCAAATAGTGACTATCCTGACCTACCCGAATACGTTTTCCTGTGTAATACTATATGGGATCAGTCCCATAAAGCATTATGTCCGTGAGTCACTTGACTATGGTCACTCACGTACATAGTTCGGGCTCCTTCATCTTCATTCTTGCTGTAGTTTGCCTCCTGCATGTCAACCCACCTCACCGCAGCAAGTTTTTCTCCTGGCATTGTACCAAGTTAAAAACTATCGAACTGGTAAATTCTGGAGAAGCTGCATGGATAAAGCGGCGACACTGGGGCGTACCTGTACAGCTTTATAAACTGCTGCACAGAAAAAAATTCCTCTGTCAGAAACACAGAGAAGTGTTTGAGGCCATGCTATCTCAACTGCAAAGACATGGAGGAAGAAGGGAGACAAGAAGATGACTCAAGGCTTACCCACTTGTGTAACAGCACTGACAATGGCAGGCCTGGGAAAGCATCAGTCTGAGATGTGAACGGCGTGATCTGCTGCCATTGACAGAGGGATTTTTGATTGATTTTTAAATTAAGGTCACTGTCTCCAGGCCACAGCTAGATTTGATTATTTCTGTCACATTTTAGAAGGGTGAGAGAAACTTATTTGCAACCAGTGACTCTCTCTCTTCAGTGACCCTATGTATAATGATGGTTTTTCCAGTGGGCTTTGACGCTTCCAACTTCCGTGCTGTGTGTTGGTACAGCATTGCCACTCTCCCACTGAAACGAGCAGACATCTTCTTCAAGAACTGAACTTTGAATTACAGGTTTACACTGTTAAGAGCTTATGACACCAGCACCAACATCCTCTCCACTCCTTCCCAAGAGTGTAAAACAACAGGCTCGTGATTTCATACCTGTACATGCTCCATTCCACACGTGATGTCACACAGTCCACACATGCCTCAATGAATATGTTTGACAACAGCCTTTCCAGCTCTTGACAGAAAGGTGGTAATGTAATCCAAGCACTCGCGTGACAGCTGACAGTCCTGAAACACTAACCCCCTCCCTTCTTCCAAACCAGAACCTTTTTCCGCTCTTAAATACAGCTGTTTAAAACCAGTTTTGCTATTGCACATTTGAGTGACCACCTCCTCCTCACGTTCCCGACCACTGTCCCAAGCAGCCCGCTTGGTTGACAGCATTCCCAGCTGCCTCTCTGCTTGCTTACAAGAGTCCTCCACCTTACTGTCCTGACACCTTCCAGAAAGCCACTCATCCCTTTTAGTACTCAATTCTATGCAATACAGGCGCTAGGAAAGCTGTGGGCAGCACAAAATTAACCCAGATGTGACATTAAATCTGAGAAGTGTATTCACTGCTGGCAGGTAAATGATGGCTATCAATGGACACCTAGGGCAGAGTGTAAGAACAGAGCAAGCCCAGCCATGAACCATTTGTGGTGGAGGGACCTTTCGGAGCTGGCTGTGATTTGGCTGCCCTCCGTGGATTTCTCTTCTGCCAGTTAATCCATTCTCCCCTCGAAATGACATCAGCTGCCCGCTGTCAGATGGTGAGGGGCTCCACAGTTGTGTTTGCATGAAGAATCACCTCCGTACGGTCAGGTGAAGTGGCCACCTGCTACCTCCATTTAATGGCCTCTGCTTCTTGTGCTGGAAGTCAGGGTCGGCAGTCCCTGCTCGCTCTCTCCATGCCGCTCGAGAGCCGAGGAGCCTGTATCACATCTCCCCTCAGGTGCCTCTTGCCAGGCTGCATGTACCTAACTGGAAAGCTGTTTCGAACCATGGATCATCACTGCTAGCCTCCTCCGAAACTATTCCAGCTCTACCGTGCCCTTTTTGAGCAGTATTCAGGGCACAGGTGCACCATGGATTTACAGAATGGCGTAAAATCTGTTTTCCTCTCCATTGCTGTCCTACCAAGTCCTGACATTTGACTCACTCTTTTGGCCACACCAAGCATGGAGCTGACATCTTCCCAGCTGTTCTTGTCCCTGGGCTCTCAACCTGGGGGAAGTGATGGCCAAAATCTTTCTGTGCTGATGGGCAAGAAAGAAATGACCAACTGCAACTGCACAGTTGTGCCATTTGGGGAAAAAAAAAACCCAAAACCCCCCCAAAACAAAAACAACACAACTTGAAATAACAGTAGTGGATGTGAAATCCCAAGATGCTACAAAATTCACTCTCAGGCAGCTTGACCTAAATTCCTATGGGTGATGAGGAAGCCACATATTTGGAGCATTTGAAAGAAAACTAGACAAATGCCCATAAATTATCCTATGGGGGACATTCCTACTCTCTTTTGGAAGATGGATTAGGCAGATGACCTACTAAGCATTTTTTTTTTCTTCTTTCAGTAATTCCTACAATGTCATGAGTGCACGTGCTTTACCCTTTCTTAAATCATAATCTGTTTGATCCAGCACCAGTCAAAGGTTTTGAAACGCCCATTAAACCGCAAGAGGAAATCTCGAGTGGTTTGCTAATATCAACAGAAATCCAGATGGAATTACAATCATCTTTTATGTACATTTGAGGGCATATTATGTAATACTAGCCACGGATTTAGTTTAATGCACCGCACCTTCCAATAAGCTGCTGGTGACACTAATAGCGATTTGAAACCTATGAAAAACTCTTTTGCCCCCAACAAAACCATTTTAAAGCCCAGAGTCCGCGGTCAAGGGGCTTGGGATCTTCAGAGTCTTATGGGAAAATGGGGACAGGGGAGATCAAGGCCGGAAAAGACAGGCAAAAAAAAATTTTTTTTCAACAGAGGAGAAAGGGGGGGAATAAACATAGGAAACTAGAAACGCGGTCAGTCTGAGATAGCGGCAGAGGAGACAAGGTCAAAACTTCAAGCAAGCAGGGAGCAAAAAAATCCGTGAAATTTATTAACAGGGATGACGCTGACTGCTGGCGCATCCTCCCGGGCGCCGGGCTTGTTCCCGCAAAGGCTGGGGCGGCCACGCGGGACCCTCGGTGCACGCCTGCAACACGGCCGGGCAGCCCCGCCGGGGGGACAGCCCGCGTCACGCGTGGGGCGGGGGGGGGCCGGGCTCGTCGTCCCCCGGCCCCCCCCCCCCCGCCCCGCGGGGGGGGGGG